>JAHTMQ010000256.1:0-73475 GCA_019327925.1 Leucocoprinus sp. KB1807203 | reverse complement strand
GTAATGGGCCCTTAGTGGTCATGTTGATTTTGGGGTGGCTTTGGGAGTTGGTATTGAAGGCTGCATCATGCATATCAATTACTTTTTTTGAAGGGAGTGAGGGGAATGCTTCTTTAATTTTTAGTAGATTTTTGACATTTTGCTTTGTAGCTTGTGCAAACATCTTGGTACTCTTGTTGTGTTTTGACTTGGCAAAGGCTGCTGCACTTGGTCTTGGGGGAATTGGCAGTGGGATTTTTGATACTTTGCCTTGTACTTCTTTTTGAATCAGGGGTTTGTCATGTTGGTTCTTTTGTTGTCTGCTGAATTGTGATACAACCATTTGTCGAAGTGAAATGGTTGTCTTTTCCTATTGGGAGTTTGTTCTACCCTACCTTATAAATGGCAGAAATGAATTCCCAAGTGACATAACCAATTTCATGGAGTTGGGGAAAATGGTGGATGTCTCTGTCTACAAGTGATCATTGTTTGAAGAATACAGCCATTCTTTGCAAGGAGCATGCAATATTCTTGGCATCACCTCTTAGGAATTTGTCAATGCCAAATAGGGATATTGGAGCAAAATTGCCATCCCAGAGGTTGGGGTCTGCTGGGCCATTGGCTTGGTATGGTATGACAGAGGGTTCCATACATGGATTTGGTTCCATGTCGTTGGTTGAGGGGTGTGCGGTGAACTCTAGGTGTGTTTGATTGTTGACTTCGGCTTGTCTGTTCTGACCTTGTAGTTGGTTTGGGGGAGGGGGAGAGATGTCTTCTTCCATGCTGACTTGCTCAGCCCATGGGACATTGTTGTTTTGGGATTCCATTCTTTCCGCATAATCCAGAGATGACGTGGTAATGTTGGATTCCATTGACGGTGGTCTCTGTGAGTTGTTGTTAGTATTGGTCTGGGTGCGTCCTCTGCTGTCATCATTGGGATAACTGTTTGTATCATAGTTTAATGTGGGGTTTGGTTGTGATGTGGGTTGTATGGGGGGGGAATTTAGTATATTCGCAGACTCTCCTATGGGCGCTACCATTGTTGATGGTAGTACGTGGGAAAAAAGCGATGATGATGCCAAATCTTTCCAACCTGTGACATTAACAATAGGCTTTTTCATCAAGCCATCACTTAACAGCTAACAGCTATCGTGTGTACTAGTCCAACCCCCTTATAGGTCAATCTATTAGCCGGTTAAATCAGTAGCGAAGGTTCGTGTGACAATAAATGCAAGGCGATGCAGCGATGAGAGTATATTCTCTCATGTGGTGGAGCAATGTGGGAGAGTTTGTTGAATGCTGAATAGCAATGTCAGTCCTGATCTTTACGCCAAATCCTTTTGTCCAAGTCCGGAGACTCCGAATGTAGATAGATACTAATCAGCTTCATCAGGTCACGATTCCAAATTCATGAGAATTCGGATGAAAACCTGGCAGTTTCTGATTCTGGTTGATTCTTGATTGATTAGCCGATGACGCCCATGTGAACCTCTGGGGAATAGGCTGTGTTCAGCTCATTGTGTCCATTCCTACATTCAAACAACCACCATGCCGAAGCCACGTAGAAGTTGAATCTTCAGTTATACAGCGTTGGGACCGTTCATTGACGTTGCCTAATAGATGAAGGAGGGCTTCCACGGGAGGACCTACCTGGTATACCAAGTATTGTTGATATGATTTGGAGACATAGCACTGGAGACCGAGAATATCATGAGGTCCCGACACGGACGGGCAAATTCACGGGAAGGTCAATCTCTGTACCTTTGCGGACACTGGACAAGTGTCGTGTCTGTAACTCTACGAAGGGTTTGAGAGTTTGCAACAGCTGTGCTTCGGTATTTATCTTCGTCATGGAACTTAGTCCAGTTACGCTCAAGCATTTTGACAGGAGATCTATTGCTCTAGGGAATGTCAAAAGACGGATTGGCCGAATCATAAGAGCTGGTGTTGTATGTTGTCTTTATGTGATACCGTTTGCCGTGCTTACTTGACTGCAGCAAATACACTACAAATCAACCTGAAGATTTTCTATCCCGCAATTGCCTATATGATCGAATATATGCGGAATATCACGCCACACAACCATAATATGCATCCACTCCCTCATCCTGCACTCAGCCACAAGATCATCAGATCCTCTCCTGTTGTTGTTCGAAGGGGAAAGCCCTCAGATCATCCCGTTCATCATACAGTCACACTTGGTGGACCTCACGAAGTGAGAAAATCTACCACACTTGAAACCTGGTGGCGATCAGGTTTGCGCATGTACGGTATAGCCGGCTGTCTCAAACTCCTCCAGCATTGTTCTCGAGAGCTGCGGATCCCAGAACTGCTTGTCGCAACTTGTCTTTCCCTCCTCGCTGAAGTATATTCTACATACCTCGCATTCAAAGAGGATTCTGAAAAAGACAGCGCATTACCATGGAAGATTCGGCCATGCTTCAGGCTCGAGCAAGGACGAAGTCCAATCGCAGATTTCGGTATCTCACAAGGTAGAGTCAAGGCGCGGTCGAATCGCTTGCAGACCTGGACCTATTATGACCCCAAAGACGAAACTCGAACGATGGTCAGCAATCCTGATCATCACTATTGGATCTACTTCAAAACTGTCAGTGGTCAAGAGCTCACACTGGATTGCTGCAGTTATTCATTCGGTATGGAAGCTTGTGTTGATGCATCTTTAATCGTGGAGAAGCTCCCTCCATCCTTATGTGTTCCAGGCTGTTCTCGGATCCCAGCATACTTTCGGTCTTCCCTTGACCCAGTCGACAAACATCCCTATGATCTGATTGAGGAGAAGCGATTCTCTGTCATGCAGAATGAGACTCTTCATAGAGCCATTGCTACCGATGTTTACCCCGAGAATTTCCCCAAGGATTCAGAGGAGATCAAAATTATTCGAGATTTCACAGAAACAGTCACAGGACAACCGTGCACGGAGACAGATATGGAGATTCTGCTTTGGTGGCGCAGTCATGGAAGCGGGATACTGCGCCTCATCTTGAGTGGGAGACGGTGGTTGGAATGGGACAAGCCAGTGATCCACTCGAAGAACTTGTACGACAACATAGAGAAGAACAGAGCTGAGATTCTGAAAGGTGCCAAAGATCCTAAGATATATGTTACCGGTTTCTCTAGTGATGAAGAATGAGAGTATGGAGCCTGTCTGCGCTTTGAGGTGGCTTAGTCAGTGGTTGATGGGCCCTTATGTAGAAGATGAAGTATCTGTGACTATATTTGTAATTGGAGAAGGTCCTCGTTGCAATCTGATCAAGTCTTTCGAATTGCTCAGTCAAGCACAAGTACTTCTTGTCGGATTATCTGAATATTTTTCGATCGCTCCTATACCATCATGATGAATGCCATACGAGATAAATTTCTTCCCGAATGTAATGGGTCTTTGTGGAGGATGACGTTATTGAGAAAGGTCTGCATTTATCCAAGTTCAGTCGACCAGCAGGCGATCCATCCATTTGATATTCGTTGGCGAGTTTCCAAGGTGTTCTTACGAACGAGACATCGTCTCTTAATCAAATTACGTGCCCATCAAACTATTTACAGAAAATGATTAATTAGCGGACAGCATAGTTGAGCGCAGCAGCAACATTTCCCTTGTGTGCATCGACATATGCCAGGAAGTTTGTACCCTCTGTGTCATTATCTATGGAGATGGCGTACACGAGAGTTGCAGAGCCGTCGGCATTCGGGAGATACTGTAAGAACTTGTTGTCATCACCGGTATCGGCGGCAGAAACAGTAGGAGGAACGCATGTCCCATGCAATGTTTCTTCTGCCCTTTTGATAGCTTCTTGTAGTGATATTGTAGGTGTCGAAGAAGAAATTGACGCCGTTACTGAATTAAGTAGATGAGAAATTGGAGACTAGAAGATCAGCTCTGGCACAATACCGATCGTCACCAAGGAAGAGCTAGAAGTGACAACTTTGTTCTGTCTGTTGAACACAACATGACCCGACACCTCGTTGGTGAAAGGAGTGCCATTCTAGGTAAAAAGTACGGATTCTGTGAGTGTTACATTTCGAAAAATAAGTGTACGTACATAGGTCTCGCCAACGAAGACATGTTTAGTGGTATCATCTTCATATCCGTTGAGATAGAACAATGAATCCGCGTCAACGGAGTAACGTTTGGCTATGAATCTAATGGCAACTTCCTTCGCATCGAATCCCTCGGCGGCAGGGGTCAATTCCGAAACGTCCAGGCCCGTACCAAACAACTTATAAATGCTGGCAGTGAGATAGGTTCATAGAGATGAGTACGACGATCTAATTACTTCGAATTTGCATTCTGGGTGCCACGGCTCCAATCCAGAACCAAGTGAAGGGGTTGAAGATGGTGGAGGAGAGAAGAAACTGCCCATCGTAAACGTGAGGAAAGGATCTGAGTTACAAGAATGCAGTACATTAATAACAGATCTAGAACTTGAGTCAGGAGGTGGACTGGTTATTCAGCAGATTATTATGATATGATGACACCATTGCGCCGAGGATGGAAAGCGGATGGTTGAAATCGATTGGTCTGTTTTCGTGATGGCTGTGTCTGTGTACTCTTTTGAATGTGCAGATTTGATATGCTGCTCTATACAAATCCTGCTTCTGGAGCATTTTATATCGATGATTTTTACAACAAGAATGGTCAAGTTGACTTAGCTGCAGCATATAAACTGCACTAGTGGTTCAATATTAATCCCAGTGCATTATGTGACGCAAACAATTACCTTTGAACCAGCACGGATTTTTTCTGAAATCATAAATTTGTAACGCGGTGCTCGATCGCAGTCCGCGATAAAGTACCTGGGACCCTACAATAGCCCAAACTACAAAGAGAAACATAAAAACCAGATCGCCTGCAACTGATTCAGACAAGAGGGAAAGAGAAAAGAATAGAAATAGAGGAGCAGCATTCAATGACCACATGTTAAGTGATGTTCCTTGACCAAGCGAACGCTCTAGAGTTGTCTGTTAAGAACAGGACAAAGTATCTGATCACCATGCGATCATCAGTTTTGTAGTTGAACCAACTGCGCTTGTTCAAAATGTGAGCTCTGGTTTCTAGCCTAGTAACCGCCAAGGCATGCATAATTGCTCTGAGGAAAGAACCTCTTCCTGAATTCCTCGATCAGAGCATGATTCAGGATGGCTCTTGTGGCTCTTGTACAGAGGGAAACCGAAGTCCCAATATGTTTCATCCATCCCCTCCTTTAATATACGGTGATAAGACTTTTTTTGTTAATTCTAAGCTCTAAAAATTGGTGGCCTTTGTTGTGGCCAAAGTTGAAGGTGGTGATCCATTGATCAGTACATGCCTTGTTAAATTTTTCCCTCATGGCATTTTTCTTTATCGGGGCAATCCCAGAATTCTTCTTTGTTATTACTGTTGCGATTGAAGAAGGGTCTGAGGAGGTGTGCAATGGCAATGGATTCACTCTGACCCGAGTGATGCGAGGAGTCGAGAGCACTTTTCGCAGATGATAGGAAGTAATGATACGGTCGACATCTTGAGAGGTAGCATTAGGAATTCCCAATCTAATTCTGCATTTGGAGCTGTGATATTCCCAGACGCGGCTTTGGAGGAGATGACTTGAATACTCTTTTGCCAGCCATAAGCAATTGATACAGCCTGTAGTGATCCGTTGGATTCGACGCTGGCATCAGTAACAACAACAAAGGAATTTGGTTGTTCGAGAGCACTTAGACAGAAATGGTCGAGTTCCCTTTCTTGAAGTCATTTCTGTTACATGAAAAGGAGATTCGATCTGCAGAGTCATCGATCACGCGATAGCCTGGTTGGCTCTCTTTGTGAAGAGGGTCAAAGCGTTCCTTGAGGGACAGTGAGGTTTCTTCTTTGGGCTTTTGATAGATCACGGGATGTTCCAAAGATTCGGGGTTCGCCGGCATTCCCTGACCTTGAACCCGACGTCAGTCATGACTGGAATCAGTCTCGACGAAGAGGTCCGTCTATATACCAACAATACAGAGAGGGAGAAGTATAATCTCCTTGCAACGCTCTTTGGGATTATCGTCTCTCTGGAATACCTTGAAAGGGCATACGTTAGGGATTCGATCACCGCGGCTGAGTGAATAGCACTCTCTTCTGCTGCCAAGAACATTGCTAAGAACGTTGACGTAGAGATATTCACCGGCGTGCACGCGATTGCTCTCCCAGTACAAGACCATGTCTAGATTAGTGAACGATGAGGTGCTGTCGATCGAACAATTTATGACCCGATATCGGGTGGGTATCTTCTTGCCCTGGCGATGTAGTATCATGGCGAACTTGTACCCGCTAGATGGATAACCCAGCTGCTCTGCATCGCATTCAAGTCGGAGTTCCAGCGACAGTCGAGCATTCGAGTGAGGCAGGCCCAGAAACTGCCAAACAAGTTGCTGAGACAACTCAGGAAAGTTATCTTCTCACTTGATTCCTTGTGAATCTGACTGTGCTCTGCAGAACTTCATTACTTTCATGGATGCACTACGTCTGAATCTTAGGACAAAGGAAGAGCTACATCCTCTACTCCGGGATCTTGTCACAAGCTGTTCCAAGTTCAAAGGTCATAAAGACTCTGGCAGCCGAAGTCGCATGATTTCTTGGCTGATTACGCTCAACGGAATGCAGATCTCAGAGAGATTGAATGATGAACATTTACATCAGTTACTTTTTGATATAGAACATGCGTACAACGAATTTTTCCAGAGTCTTAGTACAAAATCCAGCTAGAAGAGTGAATTTAGTTTAGTTTAGTTGACTCCTATTATTGTAATTTGGCATCAACACCTAATTCAAACATATGTACGAAAACCTCCTTATAATCATGGAACCAACTGTCATAAAACGTTTGCACATCTCTGGCCTTACGCCATCAATATCTCAACAAGATTTACTCCAGAGGCTTTCAACTTTCGCAAACGTCAAATCTCTTGACGGGCTAGGAACTCTTAATGCTGTTGGTCAGCCCAGGAAATTTGCGTATGCAACCGTTGAAGCCACACCCGCCAAGCTTTCCAAATGTTCGTTTCCAGTGTTGAGTCTTCAGTTTACCGAGGCTTATTACCTACCAGGTCTCAGCGCTTTAAGTGGTTCTGTCTGGAAAGGGACGAAACTCCGCATCGGAGAAGCCAAACCTGACTTCCGCGAAAGGTGTGCAGCCGTCTACCTTCTTACTCTGGATCACTCGAAACGATCATTTGAACAGGATGAAGACAGAAAACGAGAAACATGCTGACCCTGAGCCTCCATGTAAGAAAGTTCGGTGGAAATATGTTCCATATCAGGCGAAACATGCTCAAGACATGTCCCCCATGACCCTTGAAAGGGCGAAACTCAAGGGTGGTTGGGTTGTCACAGCCCTCGGACGGATGCATAGACCCTTAAGGATGAGGCCATCTCGGCCTTTGCCGCCCGTCCCATCTACGAGCTCTTCTAATTCTAGAAAGGAATTGGAAGGGAAGGCGCCGATGAAGATGCGGAAACGCATCAAGAAACCAGATATACGTGCACGCATACAGAAGATTGATATGGTTAAATACGGCAGCGAGTACCTTAAGGGAAGGTTTCTCGAAGTCGACCATCCTTTCAGTGTAGATAGTAAGGCAGGTCAAGACGATTGGATTGGGAAAGAATCTATGGACGCTGATGTTGGCGATACTCCATTAAAGCAAACTCATACTCGACCTCAGACAAGTCAAAACAATAGCGACCATTTTGAGATTGCTCCCCAAGGTGATCATGAAGCGGCTGGAGAAGATGTAGATGTAGAAATGGAGGATATTTCATCAGAACTCAATGAGAAAATGCCGGAGGACTTTTCCGTAGAGCAGCGTGTCCGAAAAGTACCTGAAATATCCAAGAAACTTAGGGACCTCTTCGCGCCCGCTGAGAATGAAGGTATGTGGTCTCACACTTTTATGATTCACAACTCACTCCTCGTATTACAGGCCAATTTTCACTACTTGGCCATTTGAACCTCGATGACGATCTTGAGCTTGACGAGGACGTTCCATACTCCATAAATCAGGAAGCCAACGATTTGCCGCAGGACACGCAGGTATCTGAACAAACCATATCTGTCCCCAGGACAACATCCGCTGCGAAAATCGACTCACATCAGGCTCGACAAACATACCAGATCACGCTTGATCCTTCTCAACCGTTTTTTTTCCCTCTCGCACTCCTCGCTACTCATCCTCTAGCCGACAACTCATCATTTGTTCATAACTCTGGTGCGAAAAATAGACCAAAAGATCTTTTTGAAATGGCTCGAGAGAAGAGCTGGGAGTGGCCTTCTTCTGGATTTCATAGGACACAGACTGAGGATCAGATTAGACAGCGATGGGAAGAACAGAAGGGAGAGTTGACGCGAGGGTGGAAAAAAAGGTGTAGAGAGGCTGGAAGGATCAGAAAAAGGAGAGGGAAGGTAGGTGAAGGTGATGACGAGTAGTAATTCGACAGTATTGGATGTTGAGAGCTCTTGCAAGTGGTACATGTATCAAAACCGCCGAGGGTAATCTAAAGGAGATCCTTACCTTTGGCTGACCTTGATCGAAGTTACCTTTATCTAGTGTTGCCTCAAGATGGTCTGGCTCGTTTTCAAAAGTATTCATATTTGAGAATATTTCTTATGTGTTCACAGACAGTTTATGACTTGGCTCAAACCTACGGCCTATCAGGGTAGGGTAAGCCCCCACTAAATTCATGTAAATACTGTTAATTATTACTACAAATATCAAGCATATCAAGGTTTCTTAGTGTGGGATCTGGAAGTTGTTCTGACTTGATGTCGTAATAGATTTTATGGAACAATACGCTGGTATCAACGTCGATGGTGAAGTGGTTATCATGCTTGCCTTCCAAGCAAGCGGCACGGGTTCGATTCCCGTTCGGCGTATCTTTTCCGCTTTATGTTCTTACATTTTTAGTCCTTGCTCACAGGCAGACCTGATTAATGGTGACCCATTGCATAATTAATAACCATCTCGACTTGCGAACCGATTTCAAATTCTTGTTTTGATCAAAGATATCAAGGCAAAGATAAAGAATAATTGATATCGGATAACCAAGAGATCACAGAACAGCACTCCATCATATCGACCACTCCTATATCATGTAACATTTCATCATTCAGCATCTTGGTCTTCATATATTGAGCATAGGTCACTCCAAGCATCTGTTCATGCTGTCAGTTATCCCAGAGAGGATAAAACTCGCAAAACAACATACCAGTTACGCTCAAATTTTCTATATCTGAAGGGGCTTCGGCCATTACAACGGCAAGACCACTATATGAGCATTATTCAATTTGATTGATCAGTAAAAATATCTAATGTGACGCACACATCCAGATGCCAATCGATGTGGCTGCATGATTTTCATGAGTAATGTACAATGACAGTCACTCGCCACTCACCAGTGGAAAATCCAAGGACCAGGGTTATAGGTGCTGAAACGAATTGTGACATTATCCCCTGTTGTTCCTGTCGACACAACGTCCCTGCGTGGCGGATTATCGTAGTTGTAGGTACTGCTACCCGCAGTCCGGATTACATCAAAAGTGTGCTAATTATAGATGATTAATGAGTGGTAACAAAGATGAAATTACCTACCCCATGAAGATGGAAAGGATGCTAGAATGATATTCTTGAGTACAGTGTTTATGTTAATCAAGCAAATTGCTTACTGGACTGCCGACTGTCCCTCCAGGTATGGATACTTCAATAGTACTGTTGCGAGGAACAGTGTAAACATTTCCTTCGGGCAATAAGTCCTGAGCAGAAGTCGTTCCACTCAAAATTTGAAGCAATACAGGTAACTTGACCTCCTCAGTGTACGAGTGATCGTTGATCAGGAAAGCGGTACCGTTGAAGGTGATTGCGAGATTGTAAGAAACATCGGCAGCATCACTGCCTCCAGGGGCGCCTGGATTCTCAAGAGGTATGAGACTGGCTTCATCGAGTTGATTCGTAAGTGTGACTTCTGGTGTTGTCGGGTCTTCATCATCCGCGGTAAGGTATCGTAAGATAGCAGAATTAAGACCACCGTCGTAACCGGTTGTACCAACGTTCGGGTCCGCACGAATCCAATAATTATCGATTGACTGATTTGCATTGAGGATGAATGAATAACGTTGACCAGCAAAGATCTGTATTGAGTCAGCGACAACAGGTTCGACGTTGACCCCATCGGCTTCGATTATGGTCTGGACAGAAATGATAAAAAATTTTACTGATAACTTTTATGGGCAAACCAACCATAGTATGATTGTCGATGGAGAAAGTATAATTAGGGTCACATGAAATAGAAACCAGACGGAACCTGTATTTGACTCCTTGCTCTACTTGAACGACAAGAAGGGAACTTGCAGGGCCATCAGTATAGCGACCATAGCCATTGATCAAGGTAGCGTCAGCAGTGGGAACTAAACCAGCAGAAGGCGCGACTGTGTGGTACCTATACAAAGTTAGCTGGACCATATTCTGAGGAGAACCCTCACCAGTCTGTCAACGTTATGACATAAGTTTCTGCATCAAAGATTCAGAACACGTGCAAGGATTTCTAAAGATCGACAAACCATTGTCAACCGAATATCTAATCACAATGTTAGGGTAGTTGGTAAATTCTCACGACCAATGCACATACTCAGACAAATAAGGGTCATCCGGATCATAAATAACTAATGCACCACGCAGGCCATCACAGTACTGCGTAGCTGATGGCATCAAAATTAGAGACTGAATGAAAGAGCAACATCATGGCACACGCACAACGATGGGAATGATACCAGAAGGTACCAGCTTGGTCAGTTGCTGTGAACTGATAGAGGAATGAATTTCCGGGAGATATTGGACACTGCGTAACTCCACTAGTTCCATCAGCCCAAGCAGTGCCATTTTGGAACATTCCATGCCAGTGCTCAAAAATGTTTCGTCAAAGTGCTATAGAAAAACGGATTGACATACTTACAATGCTACTGGTTCGCAACATGGTAGTGTCTGTGAGGTTATCAATGACATTCATCTTGAAAGTTGCGCCCTACGTCAACTGAGCCACAGAGCCAGATTAGCAGCTACTGAAATCAAACCTTGGTCCCTACGACCAACGGGCCAGGAACGCTGGCACTATCTTCTGTCTCTCCCGCCAAAACAGCCCTGGACCGATTAAGAACGGTATCGAATGACTGAAAAAATAGATCTCAGCACTTACGACCGAGTGTAACCGTCAGGAGAGATGTCCTGGTTGACGAGGTACATGTCGGCGACCGGCCCAATGCTAACACCTTGGACAAGACCACCAAACAGAAAAGGAGAAGCGAGGGATGCAAGAAGACTCAAAGCCGTCTTCATCGTCAAAAATGAGAAAGCTCTAGGGAAGAAAAAACTGGCACGGCCTTTTATCTATGGTGTTAACAAAGAACTTTATATAGAATCGCATCAAAGATCTGAACGGTCCAGCCGAAATGAGTAGGAAACAGCTAGAGTTGGCCGCTCGACCGTTCAGTTCGGTGCTTAGCCGAGAGAATTATGGCAGAAATCATGGAGATGCACGACTGTGGAATATTAGTGGGTCATTTCTGAGCTATCTTGGACGTGGAAGTGAAGCTTGAAAGTACATCCTGTCCGAAACACATGGATACAAGATTCAATCGGATGAAATTATTCAGTTTTGCTAGGCTCAAATTCCCAGTGAGTTCTCTACTCGCTCAACAGTGTGAGCGAGATGGGATAGGGGGCATCTCATAGAGATCTAGGAGTCCATGGAGACTAACAGGAGTGAGAAAATATCTGGCAGGTGAGAATACATTATAATCGTTCTGAAAAGCTTCTGTCGCCCATTCTTTCTTGCCTTCAAACTTGTACCATGAAGTCTTTATTTTCTTTCCTTGCCTTCGCTTTGATTACAACTGCGGTACGTACACTCTCAACTTCGGTGTTCGTTGAATTCTCAACGAGGTGCCTAGGCTGGGCACTATGCAGAACAAGGTGGCCCACATACGTTCACTGGGACACAAATTTCTCGCAGTTTAACCTCGGAACCACCCTACATGGTAACAGTGACAAACACTTTCACTTGGACGTAAGCCACTTGAGTCAATATGGCATTGATTATTGTACTGATTAATTGCAGCCAAGGTCCCAGCATGAAAACTTCGCCTACAGGAATTTAAGATCCAAATAGTTATGTACACTCATGGTCCCCTCCGGGGTAGATCCTTGACGTGAATTGTGATCGTCTGTAAACAGTTTGACTGGGTGATAAAAAATTGGGTTAATAAAGACTTCGGTTCAAGGCTAAGGCCAATATGAGTACCAGGATTGAGAGATAAGATGTTCAATCTTGAGGTGTTCGCACTGGGGGTGGCTAGAGACCCGGAGAGATTTTTCCGTGCTGAGAACAACTTTCAGATCAAAAAAGACATGGTTACAGCACACAGATCATACTGAAGCTGATCGATTCACAGTCAACAGCTGTGTCTGAGACCAATGCGCACTAACATCGCAAATACCTGACAAAAAATCCATCAAGTCGGAAACCGGCATTTAGTTACGTCCTTGGAATGCAGCATGCGGAACAATGGTATCCATGTGTCTTCGTTTGATGGACAATGTGTCTGGTTGTAGTCTAACGATTTTCGGTCACAGAAATAGTTTGACAGAAAACCTTGATTTTAACCAAATATCTGAAATCATCATGGATTACTAATAATGTCTCGCCCTCCAAATTTGACTCTTCCTTTCCTCTGTGTCTGGAAGATATATATACATTGACCTTGGATCATTTACAAGAGATTTTGAATATCATGCCATGGCATCAAAGGACAGATCATGATCGGGCTTAGATTGTGTGAAGTCGCGAAATTACCGCGCCGAATCATCACACTTGACTTCGGTCGCGACGAAAACGATGATGCGTTGCCCGGAGTGTTGTGCTCTTTGGGAAGATACCATAATACACCAGAAGAGCATAATGTGGTGGAGTGGGCTTAATAATAATCCAGAGCGACAATCGTGTCATCGACAGCGGTCCAGTAGAATTTATACCTGGCGCAGCTTCGCGAAGATGATCCGAGGAGATCCTTGATCGGACCAATCCAGGACATCTCTTCAAGTGGTTTAGCGTTGGGTTCGAAGTACTAATGGGGTGAGGATGATTAAAGTCTCTGTGGGAATGGAACTACTGATTGAGAGTCAGTTACAGGCAAGTTGTGAACATGGAGGCTGAAAGTCCTAATCTGACATTGTGATGGAGAATATACCGTGGTCACTATTGAGGAGTTGAGACTCATTTCCGAGGAAGAGAGATCATATCTGTGATGGACATGTGGGAAGAAGAACTGCGGATATTCTGCGTCTATCAACCAGCGCGCCGCACAAATGCATCTAAATATAGGTTTTGATCCAATTGCGACTACGATAAATGTTGTCCATCTAACAAATGGGTTTCAAGGAAGTTGAAACTTTTTCTGAACGTATATTTTTATCCAGCCCCTCGGTGGAGTAAGTTACAAGTTCCACCATAGAGAAATGCCTCACGCTACATCGCCGATCCTGGAACTAAATATAGAACCTTGCGTCTAGCCACAAACAGCAGCATGGGTCCCTCTCGTTAGCTTCATGGTCCTTGATCCATGCCATGCGTCAGGTTGTTGAAAGACACTGTACCCATGTGTCACAGATTACTTGCGAAATCAGTAGGCGATCAGATGGTTTATAATTTAAGTACTTATGTTATTGTAAATAGTATGCCGTGGGATGCGCAGTAGTAGCACGCGTATCACAGCGCAAGACTGATATGCTGCAGGACTCTTCGAACCCACTACTACTCGTGTGTGATCCTAAGACTAAAACAGCCTTTCTGGTACCCTCTGTGTGCCCTATAGTGTTATACAGGTGAGTACCCTATCTGCTGCTACCCCTGCAATGCTGTTCTGGTAGCACAACTATTTGAAAAATGAGTCTTGGTTGTTATCCATCATGGTAAGACTGATTTACAAATGATATATTTGAGCTGCATTCAGTAAACGATGGCGCAATTTTCTACCCAACGATCCCCAAATATGGAGTACAAAACTAATAATTAAAACCATAGGAAGACGATATTTAGTTTAATATTCTAACAGTAGTGTGGCTCTTCATCCCTGACCCAGACCTCCTAGATGCAGCCTCCAGTGCTTTATAGATGGCGGTAAAACTAAATCAGCATTTGAGAACCTCATCATTACGAACATCTGTTCTGTAGCATTGAGAATAGTCTCATATCTTTTGCATGTTTCTTTACCTCAATCAAGAAGCGAAAGAAGTCAAAAAGCTCCACCAAAAGAATCGACTGGGTGAAATGATGCTAAGAAGACCTGCCATCATTACGGATTGTTCCGAGTAGCGCTGTTTACTTCTAACACTTCTGTCAAAGTTGCCTACGCCACCATCAGCTTCGAGTTCTGGTATCCTAAGCCTATTCTATGGCTATCAAAACAGGTCATGTGCACCTGTACTTGCCTCTGCTTCATTATCATCATACCGAACTAGGTTCCTTGGTGGCACCCCGCACTCGACACTTGCGTGAGAATCAGGTTACAGAAGATGCCAGGTTTAAGTGATCGAGAGAGAAAGAGGAAGACCATGACCAAAATTCAATGGTCATTTTTTTAAAGCTAATATTCCAGGAATACATGATGCTAGAAAATAGGAAAGGGGTCGATTGGCTCATTCAACACAACGACGAACATGCACGGTTCCTGCATAGCGAAGAAAGTAGTTGAGTTTACTGGTGAGCCTAGAGAATGGATCTTTGATGGAGCGGAAATGATGATCGAGACAAATTTCGTTGCGAGGAAGGAAGGACGGAGACAAAAGCTGTCATACTTCCTAAGTTGGCTCGCCTCATCGCTCCAACGATCAAATGACCTCCAAGCTGTCGCCAACCTTCAAAGTGCCACGTACGCCCTTGATTGTTCGACCACCAAGCTTCACCAAGAAACTTTGTCTTCACATCTACTATCATTGATGACTGCATCACTATCTCCTTAATGTTTGAGACCGCGTCTTAGTGACATCTAAATGCTGAATCCAAATCTAGATTCGTTTATAAGACTAGTGAGATAAGTCACTGAGCAGGCATCTTTCATTAATCATATGTTGTTCATTAAAAACAACGACAAATACGGTGTTATTGTGAACACTTCCATAGCAGCACCGTACCACCATGGACTCAGAAACTCCGCTCGTCGTAGATAATGGTACTGGTGTAGGTCTTGATTTGACTTTCAATTAATTCAATCAAGCCTCAAGTCTTTGCAACCAGTTCGTCAAAGTTGGTTATGCAGGTTCCAACTTTCCTGAGCACGGTACATGCAATCATCCAAATACTCCGATTATCTACTTAAAAGACCTTTCAAAACAGTATTTCCATCTATAGTTGGTAGACCTATTCTCCGCGCTGAAGAGCGGGTAGGATCTGCTGTAATCAAAGATATCATGATCGGCGACGAAGCTGCTCAGAATCGAAATTACCTGCAGGTGACACAGCCCATGGAACATGGTATTGTGAAAAACTGGGAAGACATGAAGCATCTCTGGGACTATACATTTGATGAGAAATTGAAAGTTGACCCAAGGGGAAGGAAGGTTTTGTTGACCGAACCGCCTATGAATCCAAAAGTAAATCGGCAGAAGATGTGTCAGGTTATGTTTGAGGAATATGGGTTTGGAGGCGTGTACGTTGCTATTCAAGCAGTGTTGACACTCTATGCGCAAGGTGTGTCACTCGGCAACCTGATTTGATTTTATGGCTGATATATTCGCATAGGTTTGACTACTGGAGTAGTCGTGGATTCTGGAGATGGTGTTACGCACATAGTACCGGTATATGATGGCTTCGCCATGCCACATCTTACTCGCCGATTAGATATTGCGGGTCGCGATGTAACGCGATATCTGATCAAGCTTTTACTCATGAGAGGATACGCGTTCAACCGTACTGCGGATTTCGAGACCGTGCGCGAGATCAAAGAGAAACTCTGTTATGTTAGGTTCGCTTGCTGACCTTAATATTCTACTGCATCACTGAACTGTTGTGAATGCCAGTTATGATCTTGATCAAGATACCAAACTAGCCGAAGAGACAACCACCCTTGTAGAGAATTACACAGTAATCCTTATTTATTATGCTCTCTCTTATGACTGATTGATTGCTTGATAGCTACCTGATGGTCGGACAATCAAGGTTGGCTCGGAACGATTTGAAGCACCAGAGTGCATGTTCCAGCCCCACCTTGTTGACCTTGAATCTCCTGGCGTGGCAGGTATATACATCTTTCCTCCTCTTGTTCTCAATCTGATCAGTATCATCATACAGAACTACTCTTCGGCACGATTCAACAAGCTGCTGTTGATGTCCGAGCAGAACTATATAAACACATTGTGCTCTCCGGGGGTTCAAGTATGTACCCCGGTCTTCCCAGTCGCCTTGAAAAAGAAATGAAACAACTATACTTGACCCGGGTCCTGAATGGCGATGCTTCTCGTTTGAGTGTATGTCACGTCTGCTTTTCCTCACGATCTCCATTCTCTAACGTTGTCACACAGAAATTCAAGATTAGGATTGAAGATCCCCCACGGAGGAAGCATATGGTTTTTTTAGGTGGTGCTGTGCTCGCCGATATCATGAAAAACCGCGAGGAGTTTTGGATATCAAGGGAGGAGTGGTTTGAACAGGGACCCAGGGCACTTGATAAGCTCAACAGGGGCGAGTAGGAGATAATCTGTCTTGATTGCTGCTGTATTAGACCGTACTGTAGGAGTAGAGAATGTAGTGCAATTGTTACCCTATCACCATATGATATTACGAAAAAAATAAGTTTATCACTCTCTGATCCAAGCAGGGACAAGATTTTGATCATTTAAATGCCACCTACCAGCTGGAAGCAGACATTCAAGGCCCCCAGAATGCATCCCATTCTCCCATCCACCGAATATTTTCAGAAGTTAGCCCGATACCTCGAATGATGTCCTGACCTTGGATCAACGCTAATTCGCGCCCCCGCATCCTTTTAACCCGTCGTATAGGGTTCATAACATCCAATTCATCATCAGAAGGTTGACGTTCATCAGCCGGGAGTGAAGCTGAATGTTCGTGCGTTTTTGCAAGGATTGTGTGGGTCTTGGTAACTGCAAGTGAGACGGCATACGTTAAGGGTGTGAGGGAATTTGAGAGCTCAGATAGAGGGGAAGGGGAGTTCATGAACTGGCTTGGATGAGGGGAGATAAGTTGGAAATGGGCAAGAACGAGGGCAGAGAAGAAATCCCCCACACCAGAAAAGTAGCCTGGGAGAAGGGGGATACAAGCAGCATGTACCCTGTAAAGGTATCTTTTAGAGGTGTTGGTGGAACCATGAATTTTTTTTTGTCCATCAATGTCATGAACGTGCATGGCACTAGGACTGGGTTCCATGGAAGAAGCAAGGCAAAAAAGATGTTCTGACTCCCCATCAGATGTTGGGGGTGATAGAGAAGGTGGTAATGCAGCGAGAAGCCATGGCCTCAAAGGGATGGAACTGATTACAACGTTTGGTACCTGATATGTCTCGTGTAGGATGCTGAGAGCTTCTCGAAGAGATTCGATGTCTTTTATAGATATGTCGGTTAGAACTCTAAACCACGGTCAAATTTGATATGAAGTATAAAAGGGAAAAGTTCCGCACTCGACTTCGTACCAGTTTGGAGTGATTATCGTTGCAAGAGGAAGCATTTTACGATACACGGGTATTACATCTGCAGAGACATATAGTTTCCCTGCATCTCCCAGAACGGCTGAGAGGAAAGTTCGTTATACATCACCCACATGAAAGTCGGTTTATGCTACGCACGATCAAGTAGATATATTAATTTTTGTCTTCTTTCCTTCAGTTTCTCCACGAACTGTTGAATTGCGATGAGTGACGTGGCTTCAGGTATATACCCAGTCAGAAGTCGAGTAGGCACGAGCAGTTCATTCTGTTCCAGCGCGTCAAATATGGAATTGAGCTCGGCGGCGGAAGTTTTGGTGCCGCCAGCACGTCCGTAACCTATTGGTCAGGTAAAGTAAGCGTTCATGATCAGGAGGTCAGAATTGTGTGCAAGCCTGAGTGGTTAGAATAGTTGACCGTGTTGATAGTCTGGGATTGCACTGATCAGCTCTTCCGATTAAGTCCAATCTGAGAAGTTTACTCACATCAACATCGTATCCTAGGCACTGCAGAGGAAACACTGCAGCTTTTCCTCCTACATAACCGAAGACGACGTGAGATTGAATACTCAGGATGCGTTCAGCGGCCATTTAGACGTTTGATGGAGGTGCCAGGCTGAAATCCAAATAAATAGGATGATCTCGGAATTTACCGCTCATTTTTCCTGTCTCCGTTCATACCGGGTTCTGTAAATCAAACTGTTACTTCATCTTGGATTTCACCAGTCAAGGGGTCACTCATAATTCCGGTCCGAGCCACTTGAAGACAGCGACTGGCCCCCTTATCATCGTTAATTTGGTTTCGGACTCGGCGAAAACGTTTCAGTTCTCCTCCTCTGCTCGGATGGCTGTTCATTAAGGCACTGGCCTAAAAAATTTTCGTGTCTCTTTTCAGATACTCCTTACATCTGCTCCTTGTCTCTATTTCCTTCGTCTCGTGCGAGTGGCGAACGAGGGACTGTGATAATGACCGAACTGGCTTTTGATATCCCGCTCTTTTTCGCTTCTCTCTTTTATCTCTCTTCCTCCCTGATCTTTCGGGTAGCATTCCGCATTCTTTCATACCCTCTTAAACTGTGTGCTTCCATGGCTTGCATCCTTACAGGGGTTTGTAGCCTCGAACGCTTCATGGTCAACTCCACGCTCTTTTGCTTATCAGGCTCTTCTATCGAGCCCTCTCTCGCCCATTTCCTTCCACAAAAGCTTTGCAATATAAGGTCTTGTGCTAGGCGGAGCTTTCTTGGATACATGCAATACTGCCTGGCACTCCCGTACCGCCTTGTAAGCAAGCTTCTGGGTTACTACCCAAAACTCTGGCAACGGACTACGCCAGATATCTTCAATGCGTCCTCTCTTCCGGAAGAAACTACTACAGAAATATCGGTCTCGACTGTCAGTGTAAATTTTGATAGCACTCCTCCTACTTCAGATGCTCCTGGCTCCGACGACTCAACGAAATTAAATGTCCTCCTCGAATCGTCCAGTGGTTCATTCATTGATGTGGCTATTACACCACCGACTACTCCGACAGATGTTCTCACAAGGTTTGCCTGTACACTCTCTCCGGCCTCGCCCTCAAGTTCAGCTAATCCTCTCCCCTCGCCTCCTGTGATTTTTACTGCCATATCTTCTGAAGGTGCTACGCTCGTAACAGATGACTCCGAGGAGAAATTAAAGTCGGCTGCAGCAATGTCCACACCAAAAAGACGCCTGCCATTTACAGAGCTCTCTAAACCTAATAAGAGGCCCCAGCCAGGGCTGTCATCATCGTTACTGAAGGCATCCAAGTGTAAGATCCAAACCACTAGCAGTAATGGCAAAGAAAACAAAATGCCTCCTCCCTTCCAAGCAAAGGGTACCTACTACAGAAAAGATACGTTCATGAAAGCGCTGAAGATGGACATGATACCAATTGGCGAAGGTGGCTTTGGACAGGTTTTCCGTGCAACAGCGGTCGGGGGCCGACCGATTGCAGTAAAGTTGATGCAGAGAGGAACAATGACACAGGAGATTGCTATCTTGAACGAAATTCAGGCATTACGCGCTGCGAGAGGTTGTGAGTGGGTTGTGGAGTTAATTTATTTCCAAACAGCGCAAGAACAGGCCTTAATCGCTTTGGTGAGTACATCCCTATTGTTCGAGTATCTGATAAATCCTGACCAAGCATTCGAGTCGTATCTACCTTGCGGAGACATGCATACCTATTGGGAACGCTCGGGCTTTTTTTTGGACTTGACAACGGCCCGATTCTACATCGCACAATTAGTATGTGAACATTCTCCGATCGTTACGACTCTGTCTCAGACTTTACCATAGATTCTTGCTATCCATGACCTCCATGCTCGTGGTATCATACATCGAGATATCAAACTTGAGAATATGATGCTTGATTCTCAGCTCAATCTCAAACTCGTTGATTTTGGACTCGCCCAAGTATTTGACCACGCCACAGTTTCGGAGAAAGATTATCCCTTGTTCCATCAGCTAAAAAGGCTGGGCGGGGATACATTCCCTCTCTTATGGGCCACGATTCACAATCCGCACCAGACAGACCTGGCTAATGGAACGGAGGGATATGCGCCACCCGAAGTGTGGAAGTGCCAGTTACACAGTTTTGGAATTGATTACTTTGCAATGGGCTGTGTTTTGCATATGTTAATCACCAGTAATGTGCGTATTGATTTCATATCTGCGATTTCACGAGAGTGAAAGATCTTTCCTTCTAGGCACCATTCGAGTTTGACCAGGTTGCTCGGGATTACGCCTACGACAAGATATCTGTGGATAAGACAATGGATGCTGATGCGTATGACTTCCTGAACAAAGTTCTTGCCTATAACCCCATGAACCGCCTGACCGTTCGAAGAATGAAGATGCATCCTGTTTTCTGCAATATGTGAGTATTGGTATTTCGTTAGCCTGAATACTTATATAGCCTCTGCAACAGTGATTGGGATGCACTAGCCGCTGGATCAGTCAGTGCGCCAGCCATTCTGATTAATGGACATTAGATAGCGTGATCCGGTAACAGTGTAATGAATTGTTCCATGTCCAATTGCCATTACCTGTTGGAAAATATTATGCGGTCAACGTATATGGATCGGCGAGCGTGTACAGGGACAGGGTAGTCAAGTCGATACTCAAGCAAGGAGAGAAACGCAGGAAATGTCGATGAGCCCTCGCCAACGCGAATGATCCAATCGTGCCACAAGAGTGCATTTATGATGAAATGCAGTAATGATTTATGATTGCAGGCACACGATGCATCGGCAGACATGTCCATCCGTTTGGCATTTAAAAAGCGTCTTTTTGTATCTCACGCACTCGATTGGGGTGACTTCCTGGCCAGTACAATCGGATGTTCGAAGGTACGATCATCCAGAACATCAAGCATCGGCCTGTGATCAGCAGGAAAGTCACCTTGCAAGTCGACATCCGCCTTTGGTACAAAGGGGTGCTTAGAGGTAAACAACAGACCTCAGGGTGAACAATTGACTAATGGAGCTTGGCATGGCAAAACTCGACATAACGAGCTCAATCCGTGATGCACCCTCCCTGAAAGGCACCCCCAACGGATAGAGGAATATCGAGACACGTCACAAAGATGAGTCCTCTGCAAGGGTGAATATGAACTTAAACGACGCATTTTGGCAGTGGGATGAGCTTCAGATTCCAGAAGATATATAACATGACAGGTTGAAACAGTCGTGATAGATTCTAGTCTCGGGCCTTGTTCATTTGAATAACATCATCTCAGAAGGTTAGAAAGAGGATACAAACCAGAGCGAAGCTAGATTAATGCGAACATCATAGGGAGAACAAGAGGTATTATAGGATATGTACGAAGTGAAGTGTCACAGATGACCGGACAAAGTTTACTGATATTTTGATTCCCAGCCTGTGTGCAGCAAGTATCTGATCGCCAAAATATAATATAGCCAAATAAACGGTCGTTCAAGCTTCAATACCCCTGCGGGTTTCCGCTCATTTCTTCTCGATTTTCAGTACAAGGCTATACCTCGCAACCCGATAACCATGGACCAGGAACTCATTGGACTTGTCAACGAGCTCCAGAACACCTTCAGCAATCTAGGTATGACCATGAGTTCTCCTTGGAAAACAAGGGACATGAATGCGCTGTATTAGGAGGGGAGTTAGACATGCCCCAAATCGTTGTTGTATGTAGCAATTTCCTCGACGTTGATATATGAGTTGATTTTTTCCATTCAAGGTTGGTAGTCAGTCAGCCGGAAAATCCAGTGTCTTGGAAACGTAAAGATGTTTGTCCACAGGAAATCGTGTATATGGCTGCTAATGTTTGGTCTAGCATTGTTGGGAAAGATTTTCTCCCTCGTGGTCAAGGCATTGTCACTCGGCGACCGCTCGTCCTCCAGCTTGTCTACACGCCTACGCCTGCGGAGCCATCACCCAACGCGTCTTCATATACGGAATGGGGTCAATTTCTTCACATCGACAAACGTTTCACAGACTTCAATGAGATTCGAAAGGAGATTGAACAAGAGACGTATCGAGTGGCTGGACAGAATAAAGGTATAAGCAAGCTACCTATCTCCCTGCGGATATATAGTCCCAATGTTTTGGATTTGACTCTGGTGGATCTGCCCGGTCTGACAAAGGTCTTATTCATCTGTCACTCGGAGTCCAGCATAATTCATACTTTTTCAGATTCCTGTTGGTGATCAACCCAGTGACATTGAAAAACAGATTCGGAATTTGGTACTTGATCACATCTCAAACCCCAACAGGTATTTGGTTGTATATTTCTACACATGGAAATTCATAATCTTTCCGCAGTGTTATCCTTGCTGTTTCAGCTGCAAATGTCGATCTCGCAAACTCTGAATCGTTGAAACTTGCCCGCTCGGTCGATCCCCAGGGCCGGCGTACAATCGGAGTGTTAACCAAGCTCGACTTGATGGATGCTGGCACCAATGCTCTGGATATCCTTACGGGACGCGTCTATCCCTTAAAGCTTGGGTTCATCGGTGTTGTCAACCGCAGCCAGCAGGACATTAATACCGAAAAAAGTATGAGTGACGCTATTGGGAGTGAAACAGAATTCTTTCGTAATCACTCGGCATATCGCAACATCGCGCACAAAAATGGTACACGATACCTGGCGAAGACTTTGAATCAGGTGCATGCCGTATGCCTCTCGACCGAATTAGGAATTAATGCTGGATAGGTGTTGATGACCCACATCCGTGATAAACTTCCGGACATGAAAGCCAGACTAAACACTCTGATGGGTCAAGCTCAACAAGAACTCAACTCGTTTGGTGATGCAGCTGTTTATGGTGATAAGAACCAGGTGACTTTTGTTATATTTAAAATGCATCACTGGTGAGCGCTAACATTTCCCAGCAAGGTTCCTTGATTCTGCGGCTAATGACCCAATTTGCCCGCGACTTCGTTTCGTCGATTGAAGGTACCAAATTTGATATATCTACGAAAGAACTCTCCGGCGGAGCGCGGATATACTATATTTTCAACGATGTCTTTGGTCAAGCCCTGACCTCCATCGATGCTACGCATAATCTGGATAACCAAGATATCCGTACCGCCATTCGAAATTCCACTGGGCCGAGGCCAAGCCTCTTCGTGCCAGAGGTCGCATTTGATTTACTCGTGAAGCCTCAGATCAAGCTCCTCGAAGCTCCGGGATTACGGTGTGTTGAGCTTGTCTACGAAGAGCTGGTAAAAATTTGCCATAACTGTACGAGCGCCGTAAGCACTCCTGTACTGCTCCGAAATTTTTTTTTAATTTTTCTCAGGAGCTTCAACGGTTTCCAAGACTTCACGCTCAACTTATTGAAGTTGTATCTGAACTCCTCCGAGAACGCCTCGGACCCACTTCCGAGTATGCCCAAAGCTTAATCGAGATCCAAGCAGCGTACATCAACACCAACCATCCTGCATTCATTAGTGGCTCAACAGCAGCTTCACAACAGACACCAACGCCCGCCAAACCCCTGATATCATCTCGAGTGCGTCATTCCTATCAAGAATTTTCACCCTCTCTTCTGATCACTGTCTTCATAATCAGCCAGCTTCAACAGAACATCCTAATGGTCGTTCAACACCTGGTGAGGATATTGACGAGGAGCTCTCGGATGATATCAATGCTCCAACGAGCCTCTTTCCGCCCCGTGAAAATCGTATTACGTCTGGATCGCATGATCGTTCACGTACGGCGGGTTCAATATCCTCCGTCGTCAACTCCTCCAATCAGAACAATGCTGTTGGCAAGCGTTCTTCATCCAAAACACGCTCCAGTCGCCCTTCTCAAGCACATCAGCGTCCGTCCGCATTCGCTGGCAGCACTAGCGATTCGTCTTCTAGTGCGCGTGAGACGTTCTTGAATTATTTCTTTGGCCAGAATGGACCTGGACCAATCGCTGGTTCTAGTTTGGACAGATCTCATGCGGCAGGATCCTCCGAGACCGGCATTGTACCAGTTGGACGAGATATCTCTGGTGCTGATTCAACGCTCTCTTCTGGGCTTATGGCTGGGAAGAGGGGTTTGGATGGGAACAGTGCTGCCTGGGATATGAAGAGTTTGGGTAAACACATTGAAGCAGTAGGTGCAAAACATTTTTCTGACGTGTCAAATCACTGACAAGGTTCAGGTGTCCGTGGAGGGATCACAGCTCACTGCACGAGAAGAAATGGAGACCAATCTGATTCGATCACTCATCACATCATACTTCAACATCGTACGACAAAGCATTCAAGACCTAATACCAAAAGCAATCATGCATCTCCTTGTTAATCATACCTGCCAACACGTTCAAAATCGTCTCGTCTCATCACTCTATAAACCTGAACTCTTCACTAACCTCCTCAATGAGGATGAAGCACTCGTTGCTGAGCGAACGAGAGTCAAGGCATTACTGGATGCATACAAGGATGCATTCAAAACACTTTCTGATGTTAATCTTAAATCCTCATAGGCCAGCACGACATTTCTTAGACCTTTATGTTACCCTAGGACAAGTGTGATTTCCGTAGCATCTAATGATGAACACCTTCGTAGTGTTCAAACCATCACCTTCAGACAGCCATATCGTGATAAAGCATGTGTATATTGCAACCCTAAGGATATACAGGTGAATGTGGGTGAATCAAATAGGCTGCCATCTATGCATGTCTGGATCATCGGCCGACGCAAGAAACATTCGAGACTCGAAACGCACAGAAATTGGTCGGTATGGTCAGGAGTCGAGCAGGCAACATATGCTGCTTGCGGAGGGCACCATGAACTACTAGACGTAATCAGAAGATGCCGGACAAGTCGTGATGAAACCACAATAGAGGTTTTACGAAGCTAAGTCTCCTCTGGAACTGTCTGCATCCCAGTAGACTGAGACTTGATGGCAACCCATCTGTCTTTCGAGGCAAGAAGAGCAATGCCGCTGGCCTTCTTTGTGTCCTCCTCTGAAGTCATATTTTCTGAGTCAGCGTCGGCGCCAATGCCACTCTCATAGGAGCTGCTTAACATCATCGAGTCCATTGCAGCAGCTTCAACTGACCGTCTTTTGGATCTGGAAGTCTTCTCGCCTTTCTGCCAAGGTGTCAATAAAGAGACTTCAGAACTGAGAAGTGGGCTGACCCCCTTGATTTCATTAACTGCATTTTCTTTGTCCTGTTGGGAAAATGTGTCAGGTATATCGCATGATGCACAAATCCCTATAAGCACCTCTTTTTCTTTTGCCTCCCACTATACCGTATCAATGGTCAGGCAACAATTATGAATGCTAGTAGTTACAAACCTCTTTCTTGGCTTTCTCTTTCGCTTCTGCCAGTTCTTTTGCTTCAAGCTGGATGCGTGATTAGCAAAGGTCGGAGGTAGAAAGATGGGACTTACTTCAGCCTTCTGCTTCTTGAGCGCCTCTCTCGTCTCACGCTCCTGAATCACCCATGTAGTAATCTCGTCAACACACTCACGCGGCCGGGTCTTATTCTTGAGCAAATACCCCTGCAAAGCAGCCACCTACGCAACTCTTCAGTATATCTCACTGACTAGGTAGAAGTTGGACAACGTACACTAAGCTCATCCTCGGGGATCTGTTCAGCAAATTTCCTAGCCAGCTCAGCAATTTCCTCTTCTGCTAACAGGGGCAAAGCGTGAATGCGCTTGCGCTTCGGAAGAGGAAGGTTGCACTGAGAGGCGTCGGATCCACCTCGTTCAGATGACTCAGAGAGTTCTGTAGATGGTTTGGCGGGAAAGAAACACTTAAAGAGGCCTTCCGCCTGCCACTTTGTGGCATGGGTAAAATTGATCCATACATCCATCCGTCCTGGACGACTCAAAGCCGGATCCAAACGCTCAATATGATTTGTGGTGGCAAATAGGAGGCTAGGTGTGACATCCTCAGTAGGTTTCCCATCGATGTCGGCTGATAGAACATACCGGCCTTCAGCGGCAGCAACGCCATCTAAGCTATTCAAGAGACCGCTCAAACTCAATGTAGAACCATCCGAATTTTCTTTGCTGGTCTTAGCGGAGACAGTAGGTACAATCGGTACTCCCGTTGACGTCGAACCACGAGAAACCGAACGTGTGAATGCTGCATCAAGATCTTCCAAAAGGAGTATGCATCTGGAAGAGCAAATCATCGAGACCCAACCTCTGAACACGCTGATATATTTACCTCGAAGGGACATTCCCCATTAATGTCGTCAACATGTTATCACTCATTCTGAGGAAATATCTACATAAGCACGACTGTCTCAAATGAATAGTAACTCAACTGACCCCTTGGATGACAGAGAGACGACATAAATGTCAAGTCCGAGTTCACCGGCCAAAGAATGGATCAGCGACGTTTTCCCGCTGGTTTCCATTTCACATCAACCACAGGAATGCTCAGATGTACCTCGAGAGATGGGCATACCTTCCTGGGACACCATGTAACAAATATCCCCTTCGGAAAGGGATCCCTAGGCATGTAATTAAGGACGAATCCACAGGAAGTACCAAAGGCACTAATCTTACCTCTTTCAGCATACCTGCAGGATCAGCAGACATAAGAATTCACATTCATTTATGAATAACGCAGAGCACTTGCCATTCCTCAGAAGCGAGGAAATCCTTGCAGTCAGCGAGGATCATATCCTTGACACCGGGCTGAAGGACGATGGAACTCATTGGGCGTTTCTGGCGGGCGCCGTTCCACCGCCAGATTCCATATGACCTGATAAGGTCTAGTACGATATTTTCAGGCCCATAACGAATCAATTACACTTACGTATCGGCTAGGAATATGTGGACACGGTGCTCGGCATCCTTTTCATATGTTCGCTTGGCTTCTAAAACAAGTTTCTTCAAGATGTCATTGTTACGAGCCACAACGCTAAGGGTCCTGAGTCATGTCGCGTGCGGCTGAACATGATCGCCACATACCTGATTCTAAGTGAATAGCTGCCATAGTCACTCTGGCGCTTCGTCCTCGTGATCTTTGAGCGGAGTTTAGCCAAGTATATTTATCTTTCTGAATAAACACACCCTAAGCCAGTGGCCACGGTAATATATTGTATGCGTAGTCTCTGTATGAAGCAAGCTCAGTCATTAATTTCGCCTCGAGAATCCAAGCAACCCACCTGGACTAGGAATGAATGTGACTTTGCGCTTCTTCTTGCCATGAACAAGAGGTTCGTCTTCTTCTCCATCATCCAAGTCTCCCGTAGTGTTTTGAATGATGCCGTTGTGAGATAGTGCACGAGTGGTGATATCAAATTCCCTGCTTCGACCCCAAGCAGGTTGCTGGTTCATGTTCAGGAGGCGAAAAAGAGGACATAGATATATCAGTGAAACAGCCCACTTTTGATAACCAATACATCAGCCTGACAGAAAGAAATTAGAGATGTGGATTTGTGCAATGCAGCGAGAATGCTAACCAGTCGTAAGGGTAATCATCCTGACTGAAGTGCGCTGTAAGGAAGAAAGCTATAAAAGGGCTCAATCTCGGGAAACATGGTATATTTCACAACACACAATCAATGAAACCATTCCATGCAGACATTGAGACCCGGCGGGCAGTTTCAACTGTTCCACCGATGACGACGAGTTTCTGGCCCATAAACAAGTGAATCAACGTTAATTGTTAACAGATACATAAACTAACCATTGTATCTTGAATGGCCCCGGTGCCCATAGTGAGGGGAGAAAGTAAGTTTTTTAACGTGTCCATAGCAGAAGTGGAAAGTGGGCAAGAAAGGGAACCAGCAAGGATAGTGACGCATTGGCCTTATATGGAGATTTGAGCGCCTCATGTCGTCTATACAGAAGCAAGAATAGTGCACAATAAATGGGTCCCGCGGCCCTGGCGCTTTTTAGGGCTCATCCCCGAGAATCTTGAAAATATTTTAGCTTCTGACCCCTGGCGGCGCTTCAAATCCCATTGACGCCTAGTACAGGTCCTTGCGATACGAATATCCACTTTATAAGGTTATCTGAAATGTGCTGGAGTTGTCGTCAACTTGTTTTGCAGCTAGTGCACCCAGTAGCCGCCCGGTGTGAAGTTTACCTAACACGGGCCTGCCTTGCGGCGCAGAATTCGAGGAACACCGGTGCCTGACTTCTCTTGATTGCAGGGTCAAATATCATCACCATGCGGCGTAATAATGTTGTGCGAGTCCATCTTGAGAGGCAGTTGAACCAAGGAAAGACCACAACGCTAGCAATTGTACTTTTGATTCGGCTGTGGCATCAGTGTCAAGATCCGACATGTTCAACAACAATATATCTCAGCTTCTTTCAGCACTGACCGCATCCTCTCAAGTGCAAATCATCGATGCCGCCTTGTCTGATCACCATTTCGACTCATGCATACAGAGCACCGGAAACACTGTCGGGAGCTCCCAGGGTTAAATGATCAAGTCCTGATTCGCCTAGCTGATTCGCCAGGGCGGAGAGAAACGCGCTGAAGTTGTATCAGAAAATAATTATTACCGTTGTCACTCTTTCCAAGAAACAGCCTGGCAGTTGTTCAGGTTGATTACTCCCAACCAGCAAGTGAAGAAGTTGAGGATGTCCGAGGGTTACTTACACCAATTTGTACATCTGAGGGGCGACAGCAAATCACTTCGAACTTCATAAATGCCGGCTCAGCCAAACTTCACACATGCGTACGAGAGGTGACCGGAACTATCTTCTCCACGTGGCCGCGATTCTGTGCGCGAAGAACTAAGAAGTTCAAAGAAGTTCGATTGGATTGCTTGGATCCGGATGCGTTGTGAAATATCTAGGGAGCTCTGAAGAAGCGCCATGCGTTATAAGAAATATTTGATTCGGATGATAGCCTCACAAATATACAAGTGACACTGGAAGCCACCGACGATACCAAACATAGGCTCTGAGCGAAAAAAATTAATGAGCTGTACATCTGACTGTACATAGCCGGGTCCTGTCGATGACTAGACTGCTTATTTCTCAAGGTCATCAATCTTCACTCAATAGTTGGCAAAATTGGCACAATCTGCTTGCTGGCCGAATAAGTCAGAAAAGAGAGCAGATGATACAGTCGACTTGCATCTAAACAATTAAAAAGACAAGTTCCTGTCAAGTGCAGTCAGACAAGACACCACTACACAAAACACCAGATGTGAAGCGGCCATGGACTAGCCCACATAACAGTACACAAGGAAGAGTGAGGTCTGACCTTATAGTAATAAGGTAGCCGAAGAGGTCCAAGAAATCGCTCTATCAATTCATCAAGTAATTATATAATCAATACCTGCGGAGAGGCTCCCACTAGGCGCACAGGTCTGTGTCGCTTAGTCATCCATCAATCATGGGATAAGTCTGGTTATTAGGCTAAATTCAATGCAAAACACATTGAATTCACAAACAAATTTGACTCAAATAGCACAACTATGGCCACAGCCTTCCCAGCTGGCTGCCTCCCTCCTGAGGGTTATTTTGAGTCGCAAGAGACCCTATATGTGTCAATTAATGGGCTAAATCAAGAGGCTATGCATTTACAACTCAATATGAGAGAAAAATGGCTTCTTAACTGTTTACAATACATGCAATCGAAGCCGCCAGCCTCCCAATATACTAGACAAGCCCCTATGTGTAGAAAATGTTATGCAATTGGCCATAAGATGACTTGGAGGGCATGCCCTTGACATTATTCAGACATATTATAGTTGGTATTTCGTTGGTGAATTAAACTGGAATTTGAATTTGCACTTATCCCATTACTAATGGATGACTAAGCGGCACAGACCTGTGCGCCTAGTGGGAGCCCTGCGGAGAATCAGCTTGTTATGAACACATCACAGCACACGTGGCCTCGCGGACCTCAAAATGATGATCTGATGATAGCGTGTTATGGGCGAGGCAAAACATGATGGAAAAAGGTGTTCAATCGAAACATCTATATATCGTTCTGTCTGGAGTTGATTTCTTTTGCATTCCACCCCAATAACCAGCCAAATTGCTGACGTGAGTGGTACACATTCAATCTCTCTTTCGCAGCGTCGAGTCCCATGAAACGTCTTCGGAGTAGGCTGATGTCACTAACCTTAGCTCTCCGATCACCAACGCACAACTCGACGTCATGATTGCTAGCATCACAACCTGCGCTGCAGCCGTGGATTATGCAAATCACGAGTTCAATGCTACGATGTGGGTGTCATTCATGAATCAGCCTCATCTCAAAATCAACTTGCTAGTAGAGAAAGCAGGCCACGGAATGCCTTCAAAGTCAAGGATGAGCAGTCGTCAAAGAAGGATCGAGTAATCAAGAAAGATTTCATCGATGCTGGACATTCAAATACATCAGACGTACATGTTTTACCTCGACGGACATCGCTCAAACGCAAAGAACCTCACGACGGATTTGACCAAGACGATAATGTGCGTAGGGTGATTGCTTGTCATACCATAAATTTTCTGACCTGACAACAATAGCAAGATCTTGGATATCCTCATGTTTGTCCTTACTTACTACCCAAAGACTTTACTATAGATTTGTTGACATCCGAATCTCAGAATTTAGCCAATATCTATCCACGCAAGCGTTGCCGTCCATCTCTATCCGAGAAGGGGAAAGATGAGGTTTTGTCACCTTCAAGCACCATTTCTGTGGCCCCAGATTGCACCGCTTGCGATTTAAGGTATGAATAATCCCTTGCTGGTGACATTTTCCACTTGACAATTTTTCTCAGCCATACAGCCACTTCAACAATTGGATCCAAGGGACTTGAACTCACGGAAAATTTCCGTCTACTGAAAATTAGTCCTCGGTTCCCAGAGCACAGAAAATCCAAGCTGAATCTAAAGCGATCGAGCCACCTGTTCAGAGGATACGTTGATCCCAACGCTAATACACCAGGACACAGTATTTGTTCCGTTGGGATTTACGCATACCATGAAAGAACTGAGCAATATTGAAATTGGAGGCAAGTACCTTCTGCGTGCACCTAGATTGAACCCTCATCAAATAATTTAGACTCACCCTGGGGTGCGGGCATTATCGCCAAGGGAGATCCATCTTTTTTTCTCTCGAGATTAAATTTTGGGGGATGACTCAAGGAAACGATGTAACTATAGTTTAAGCTCTCGTCCACAGCTCAACGTGAGATTGAATTTAAACACTCATTTACAGCCGCTTATACGCGATGAGACTTTGTTGTCTGAAAGAAGCCATAGATCAAATGTACATCCAGCATAATTGGATGCTCATAAGCAGGACTATCCACCATCCCGCTCTGCACCCACACATTCACCCACACACATCAAACATCATAGTATACCATCCAACAATCCAGACCAATGTCCACAATTTGCCAACTCAACTTCCTACTTCACATTCTGTTAGGAAATGATACTAGCATTGTACTCTTTTATTAATGCCTCACATCATCTATCAAATCTGAAGAACCATCTCAGCAACCATCATCTGTAACAGCTGCTCGTCGAGAGCAGCGCTGGTGTTGACGAAGCTAACCTCTATCCTGCATATGCCGATTTCTTTTGGAAGAAATTGATTTTGCCCCCTACCACCAGGGTGTCGTCCATCTCGAAACTAATAGTGACCATGATCTCCATCCCATTATGCTGCCGACACTGTTGGTCAGGGGTTATTCTATCTCCTTTCTGCATAGCCAATTTGCCCCTCGATATGTCGAATTCGATGATATTTCTCCCACAAAAAACCAAATTAGTGCCAATTATGGAGGGTGTAGTCTACAAGGCCCAGCGTCTGAAGTGTATCAGCAGAAGGCATATCACCCAAGGATTCAAGTGTGGGCGAAGTTCATTAGTAGATGGGACGTGATATAATTGGACAACGCGTGAGCTTCCGACTTGAAACAGGATTCCCTCTAGTCGACTCAAGTCCTAAAGCTAAATCATATCATTTACAGATGGCCATCCATCTAAGCTTGAGGTCAATTGGGCCGAAAAAACTATCTAAAATGCATGTTTCTAAGGATAGGAAGACAAACGCATATTCTTCTGCTACACCTAACTCGCTCAAGACCCAACCTCTTCGCCATTCCGAATTGAAATGGTAACTCAGCTCGAAGCGCTAATGAACATTTTGCCTGAGGCGTTGAGCTATATGTCTTAGGCACTCTGGGATCGTACTGGAAAACAGTGGGTTGAGGGTTCACTTTCGGAAAAGTTTGCGGGAATTTTTGCCTCCACCTGCAGCCGCGATCCCAAATAATCAAAGTCCAATTCTTTCAAGATATACAGATTTGCTGATTTTTGTTGCGAACAAAAGATCATTCAATGCATTCACGACCTCACAAGCAATATCTCAAATGTTCAGCCTTCCCGTCTGGCAAGTACAAAGCGAAATTATCTCGAGCGACCTCGATATAATCCGCGACCTCGATCGTCTTTACGTAAGGGAGAAAGGAATAGAACCACGCGCTATCACTAGCAAGTTAATCACCGACTGTCAGTATCACCCCTGATTATGTATACCAGTTGAAGCCCTCGTTCCAACTCGTTTCATCGACAATAGGAATCACTGGAGAACAAAACGAAGACGTTAAGTTGGAATTCAAAAGTGTCAAATTACATGTCAGGCGTTGAGAACAACCCGTTCACTGAAGGCGTAATTGGACGTTTCAAACGTCTGAAAGATCGAACGACCTTGGGGGAGCGACTGTGTAAGCCTCAATCATATTTTCACATCGTCTCCTTTTCAGCTCAGAAAATGACCAGTGTTTTGTTGTGAACCGCTTCGGAAAACATCCGCAAATGCCTTTGTCAACGGATCATTAAGACGCTCGTTCGATCCAATTGATAATACATTCATGCGATGAAGCTACTCATTACGACTGCTGGCTTCAGAAAACTTTTTTAACTACTTTATGATCAATCCTCAGATACATCAGCCGGGCCGCTAGTGTTTGAAACATTCTCTAAGAACCCATGGTTCGAGTCGTCAAACTCAACATCATCGTTGCTACAGATATCATATGATTGGAAGCTAAGGATTGTAGAGAAGACAACAAGGATTGTTCGAAGTAAATAACGCTTGATCTCGACTCTCCGAGATCTCCGAGATCTCATTTGTTTATTTCTCGTGACTTTTGTTCTTATCTGGAGTCGTGTTATTTGTATCGTCGAATCAAGAGATAATCAAGAGATATCTTGAAATCAATGGTCCCAGTGGCTACAGCCATTTACATACTGAAAGCATGTGAGCTTTGAGTATCGGAACGGCTCGTACTTAGGAATGTGAACTCCGCACTGATGAGGGAAATCGACACCTATCTTTTGGCACGTGTTTCTCTTCTTTTTTTTTGATTCAGAACTTCTATTCCCCAACAAGAGAACCAAAGTTAAGATGCGGAAGGCCTAAACGTCAGGGATGTGTCTACAGAAGGCATGTAGCTAGAGGAGGAAGGTCTGGGTGAAATTTGCATGTGTTTCTCTGGGAAATACTGGAACACTCGCTGGGCGGCTCATCTTCATAGCAAAATATTGGTGTACCGGCGAGTGCTTCAAATCAGAATAGATAGCGTACGATGTGAGATGATAAGAACTTGTCTACTCCCTACAAGCAAAGATCCTAATAGTCCACAGCACAGATTTCCACTGAAAAACGATAATGTTAGATGTTCATATCATGTTCAGATCAACATCAATGAGAAGACAGGGATGATGAGGGAAATCATGACAGACATGGCTGACAATGCAATGGCACCGCTGGAGCCAATGTTCGTGGTCGAAGTCGAAGGAGTACTTGACGATACGACGACGGCAGTTGTAGCAACCCGCTGAGATGATAGAGAAGGCTGAACGGAAACAGGATAACAGGGGTAGTGGAAGAGAATGGGGCAGTGGTAAATGATGCAATGAAAATACTGGAACTGGATGGTACGTTAGCTACGCTACTAGCACTACTAGCGCTACTAGCACCCGGGGCATCAACGGCCTCGGAAGGGCCTACGAGAACACCAATACCCCATGGAGTGTTATCACCAGTTTCGGGTTGGGTGGCATTAGGCGGAGGAGTGGTTGCACCGGCAGGATCAGAGATAGTGAATCGCGTAGTCCAAGTCTTGTCGGAGGTCTGGTTATTGGTGAATTGATAAAAGTAGACAGCTGAATGTAAGGTGACCTGTATGGCTTATCAGCGAAGTGGTGGTTTTCAAGTGTATAAAACCTTACCTGGGGGCAGGTATACCCAAATTGCCCATCAACAGTACCATCTTGACCAGTAGCGACAACTATGAGAGTTTAAACAAGATGTTTCCATTCAAACAGAGAGTAGGGCTCACTGGTTACATGTATCATGTCGAAATTATCACCTGTCATGAGCTCGATATCCATATTTTTCCAGGTATCAACTAATTTGGGATCACCTCCCCAGACAATGGGGCATGATCCACCTTCCGGGTAAACGCTCCCAGGAGACGGCTCGCTAGGATTGACTTGGGCACGAGCGAAGAAGACTGATGTCAGAACGGCAACCAAAGTGAATATTGAGATTGAAAACATGGCGTTTTTAGAAAAGAGGCTAGAAAATGAACGATATAAGTAGAAATGCGATGGCTGACGGAAAGAACGGGTATAGTAACTAACTGGAGGAAAGGAAAAGGCCGGGTGGCTGGCTATGGTTTCCAACTACATTGTCACACAAAGTACAACACTGAAGCGGTTTCAGGCGGTGCTTCACTTTAGAGGGATAAAATTTCACTGTCAAAAATGCTGCAAGGTCAATTCATAAATTTTCTCTCTCCCAAAAAGCAATCTGTCTTAGTGGGTGACTTCCTGTAAGTGGCCCTGGGTAGTTTGTGCCGAGATGCCGGACATGAAATCAAATTTCACATACTCCCAGATGTCGTGACCTAGAAAAACTTCCCTACCTATTCTCCTTTTGATAGACGGATCAAAACCTCATACCCAGATACAGTTCTCTCCACGGATCACAGTATTCCCCAAAATAGAACGCACCTTCCTGGCCGTGTCAAAAGTCATGGATCTGGAAACAGCTCTCAAAAATAAAAGGCAGTGAAAAGTTCTGTAGTGATGTTGAAAATGACATGCTTGAAGAGTACCATAGCATACCGTAAAGACTGTTGCCAGTCAGCTCTTCAGGTGTCGCGTCGTGACACAAAACGTGCGACAGAGTGATACCCATGTCTGGCAAAAAAACATTTCAAATTTCCTCACGCTGAAAGTTCACAAGTACAGAATTCCTATGAGAATGTTTCGTCGGTTGTGAAAAATGTGCGTTCTCATGATATCGGTTATACTGGGATCCCTTCTTCTCGTGGGAGTGTACGCAGCGGGGACATGCATCAAATGGAGACTCGTTGACTGAGCGGTGTCAATGGGTCAGGGTCGACTCCTGACTACACATAAGGCAACTTCGTCCCAGATCAAACTCTATTGCTGGGATGATCGCAGTAAGTGCGTGCGACAGGTTTGATGCTATGATAGGGGATAACGAGCTCGGTGATCGAATTTCCCATTTGATACAACTTCGCGGTTACATGTGGATGTGAATATCAAACCAAGTTAAAGCGAGCTCAGCTTCTGAAGAATTGTAGCTATCATTCGCGAAGAGACATTATTACTTGTTCTTGCACTGTATCCCACACTCTTGATGAAGTCACAGTTGGCCGGCCCTGAATCGGCCCGGACAATCAGACAGATCACGTTGATGTGGCAAGCCTGTTCTCTTCGCACTTACGAGCATCTGTTCCGTTAAGCAGGATTTTAAAAAAATAAGTATCATTGATCAGGATCGAACAGTTTTCTATTCCTCACGACAGTGTAATCAGTAACCTGTCAGACCCAGGAATTTCGAGGACTTCCACCGTGGCGGCGGTCCTTTCACAGTCGGTGCTCGCCTATCAATGTTGTCAATGCATAAAAGACGCAACGACTCAGACGTCACCCAACTGGTAGACGACTCTGATTTATTACCCAAAAGATAGAGCGACTGCGCGACGAGTATCAGTACAGAGTGTCATGAATGAGTAAGAGATACATACCTCAGACGTCAACCAACTGGTAGACGACTGAGAATATGTGTTACAGGGGGGGCGTCTTTAATGCCAGCTGTGCTACATGCCTAAAGGTCTAAGGCAAAGGATGTCATAGATGAATGTGTCACAGCGTCTCATCCACTGCTGCACGTTGATCCGATGTATTAGGGAAGTGCGCTGGACCATTTTAACAATGCGGAGTAGCCTGTCGACTTTGTGTGACCCCACCTCGAAATCACTCCTCTATGGAAGTTGTCCAGCAAACACCCATGGCCAGTTCTTTCGACTGGAGGAGTAGTATGTGTAGACCTGTCTTGTGCCATCGTCTATCATCTCTTCACCGGGTGTGTTGTCAGGTAGGAAAAACCTGAATCGAGCTATACAGATCCCGAGGTTCTTCGTAACCTAACGGCGCCACGGAGAGGTCATAATATGGAGTCGTTTCATCCCTTCAAGGATATTCTTTCTACTGTTGTATACAGTGGAAGGGACTGGTGTCTTCTTCCGGGGCCTGATGCGGTGAGTCGTGTTTTTCAATGAGGATGACCGCTCCAAAATCAGCGTGGCCTCCTTGGTTCGAGATCCTCTCCTTTTTGTGACATGAAAACCGACCATCCATCGTGCGTTCCCAGAGGAAATCCCTTTCAACATCATGGGCGCGTTCTCATGATAAGAAAAGAATTTCATAGGCCTTTAACGATGGAGAAAGGCTTGCTCCTAAGCCGTGAGAGGACGAAAATTTCCAACTGTCTTGTACAAATTCTAGGTCCCTTTCGCTTCACTCGCAGCCGAACTGGCCCACGTTTGACCTCATTTCCCCAAAAAAGTGGACCACGCTGGACAGCTGGACAGACATCGCTAGAAGATGATCTTCAATGATCTCTCCTATGTATGGTCTTCCCAGTTCCCATGTGTGGTGTATGTGTCCCATTTGGAAGGTGTCGTATGACTGACCGGCTTTTCTCCCCCCGAGTTCATCATAACTGGCCGTACTCTTTTGGTCAAGTATGTGAGTAATAGATATGAAATGGCTATCAGAGTCTAGTGACTTTTTGCTCCTGAATTCGGCTTCATAGAAAATCCCAGAAAATGCGAGTCTTCTCTTTCGCTCGTCAAGTTATTCGTTTCATAAAGATTTGAGAAAGAGCTCTAATATCAATCACAAGAGGCCAGCATCAGGACGGCTAATCTTGCCTGCTTCTTGTTCTTCTAATTGTCGGACAGATGAGCTGTCAGGAAGGAAAATACATTTGACCTGGCGTAGACAACCTCGCCTTTACCCCCCCTGACAAAGAAAAAAAACAAATTAAATGTCCACCTCAGGGCCCTACTTACTGAATTGAAAACCCTTCATTTAAGAAGTCAAAGACACACCAACAACCGAGCTGTCGAAAATAGGGGGGTGGGGGCAATATTTTATTACATATCTCTTCGAATTACCAAAATAGCTTTTTCCATTTCTAGATCCGAAAAACATTCACCGATATATACATCAAACGCATGAAATACATCTGACAAACACAAAGCTTGTCTCAAGAAGCCTTAACTCCCCCCTTCCTGCCTTATCTGCCAAGAAAACCAGGAGCTGCCAAAATTCGTGGTGGTGTGGCGACCGGGTGTGAAGAGGTAGGCAGGTCTGTTCCCATGACAGGAAATCTGGACCGCTCAGGCCTTCATTCTCTCTACACGTCACTCTTCGTATAACGTCAAATGCTAGTAGTCTCCTTCCAGACCCAATTAAATTACCAAGCACGTCAACGAGGGGAAAAAAAACTTAATTACAGCCCTTTATGGGATAGTTCATACACGAGTGGAAAGTGAAAAGAAGGCTATTAAATCTGGCTTGTGCTTATGTAGGTCTAGGCCCCACCAGACCGGTCCATAGAACGAAAGTTTTCCCTTTGAATTATGATGTCGTTCAAAGTACGGGAACGAGGGTTCCGTGTGTTGAAATAGGATATATAAAGGCTCCAACAACATCTTGTCCCTAACTCTGCACCATACTACTACTATACAGACTACAACTACATAAACGCGAAAATGGCCCAACAAAAAAAATCTCATGCCAAATCTCAAGAGCATATCAGACAGATATGAAGAAGAATTATAAAAAGCCCGTGAGGTCATGGATATATCGTGTGTTAATGGTATACTGAAGATAATCGACCATAGAGTACCTTGTGCCACTTGGCGAGAAAAGCGTGCAATAACACCAAATGAATATGACAAAAACAAAACTGGGCTGTCAGGATGATTTGTCGTGTGAAACTCCCAGAGTGCGTAGACATGAGATGAGGCGGTGCCTAGCGATCCTCGTCCATATCATCGTCCTCACTGAATAGGCTGATGCCCGTTTCTGCTTCAGCTCGACGATATAATTCCTCTTGTTGCTCTTTATTTTCCGTGAGGTTCGCCAAAGAGCAAAGTGCCTCAGCAAGCAGATAGGATAATTCCAATTTCTCTTCTTCAGCCTCTCTCAGGTAAGACCGACGAGCTTCTGCTTGTGTAATGAGTCGGGCTTCATAGCAACCAAGTCTCGCCGCTGTTTCCCACGGAGTGCGGGCGCTTGTCGTGACCCCAGTGTCTTCCTTTTCGTCTGCCTCCTCCCTCTCGTCATCAATGTTCATCAGGATATCTTCGGTGTCTTCTCCCTCAGGCTCCTGTTCGTCGTATGGCAAGTCATCAATGACGTACATTCTTGCCTCCTTGAAAAGATTGACAGCTTGGAGTAAGGCATCCCTGGCTTCTTGCGCTTCCTCACTCTGGAGGAGCGATCCGATAGCTTCCTCGCTTCCTTGGTTCATGCTTTCCTCGATCACTTCGGCGATAGTACTACCAATCACAAGGCATGCCCGGCCACGAGCTTTAGCAAGTAAACCTTGTGGTATACTGGATCGAGGGTCACTCGTGTCTGTGGAGGTCGTTGATTCCGACGCAGTCGCTGTGCTTCTCCCATGAAACCTATGTGATCGGGGGACAAGAATCTGGCTAAAGACAGAACTGGCATAGTTGGCCCACTCCTTTCGCTCCTGGGGATCTGATAGCTTTTCTGCGAGAAGAAGCACTTCGTCGGCAATTTCGTAAAGCGATTTAGACCGAGAAAAGTGCGGAGCAACCGTATTGCGAGAAGTGCGTGCAGAGTGCTGGAGCTGTGTGGCATATGGAAAATGCCGCGATAGAAATGATCCATGGCAATTTGAAGAAGACCACGAGGCGTAACGTCGATCAGCAGCATTTGTCTGGTGATAGGAGGCCTACGTCCATTGATCAGACCAAAAAGACTGTCGCGAGGCCAGCGTGGCTCGTCGTCCCAGATGGTACCGGTCTTGAGATAGTCAGTATTCGTCGGAAAGGGAGAAGGGGAAAGTAACAGGTCGAGGGAGGTGGGGGGTCCTTCCTGTAACGATCGACCATTTCGGTTGCAAGCGCCACAAGTGTCCGTCCCCACATGACGCTCATACGCCAGTCCTCGCGTGGTGGGGGCGTGTAGTCGTCAGGCAAGTCATCCATTCTGAGCGCGCTGGCAATGGAGCCCATCAAAGCGACTGGGAAGGTTTTCACCACCCTCAAACACGTCTAGGCTGCGATCCAGTAGGGGACAGGAATAGAGGGATTCATCAGACAAAGCAAGATGAGGACAGGCAGCAATCAGATTTCCAAAGAAGAAGAGGGTCGAGCCCAGCAAGGTGTGGAAGGAGGTGCAAATCTCAGTTGGGATATGTCGTATGTTCTGTTTAATGGGGGGGACTAGTCGTGAATCATGGGTCAGATAGTCCTTCAAATAAGCAAGTATACCCACGAATGGCGAGAAAAGGAGGCTGATTGATCGAGTTGCATGTTCCTGAGGTTGGTCATCCGAGGGAAAGAAGAGAACTGAAGGGATCAGGATGAACGAGGAGGCATCGATGACATTCATGGATGATGGCGCGGAAGAGAGGAATGGGTCTCGGCTGGTTCGCTGGCTGTATGGCAATGGGGATGAGAATCACTGCTATGCATAAACGTTCAAGGCCAGAGAACGCACAATCATATCGTTCACAGGCCTTTGACAAAGAGTTGTTTGATGTCAACCCAGTCGTCATGGGAGAAGGAAAGACAAAGGGCCGCTGGGACCAGCAGTGGTTGAAACGTCCATGATTATTATGCGCGTTGTCCAAGTTGTAGGATCGTCGTCAGAAGAATCACTGGCCTGCTGTGGAATTGCGGGAATGTATTTGTAGTGGTGTGAGTGGGCCTGGTGTTTGGTCACGAGTGGTTGTGCGCGTCTTGCCGCGTCGAGGACTGTACTAACAAGATATCTGAGTCTGGTTATTGTTCATGGGATGGCTGGCTGATGACGAACAAGGATCTCTATCGTTTTCCGAGTCACTGCTGTCTGGAGGGCTCGATCGGTGTATAGTGTGTGGTGGAACAGCGGGGGACGGTGGCACGCCCATACTTCCGGGTTTTCCACAGACCAATAGGACGTGATCGTTGGGAAAATATGGGAGGTCTTAATTCATCGGGGGGACGACGATGACGACGATGAGGAGGAGCATTATTGAGTGATGGCGGGAGGAAGACAAAGACAAAGAAACCGAGAACTGCATGTTTGTTCTGGGACTTCGCGAGGAAAAACAGACGATAACAGGAGAATATATAAGTTTTGAGCTGGTGATCCAGGACCAGCTCAGCAGTCTAGAAATTCTCTCCAAATATCTCTCCCCGTCCGCCGATTCAGCTCGTGAGGGTCTAGACCAGATCCAAGATCCGCTACCATATATAGCCCAACTAATCACGCCGCCGCCGCCCCCCTTTTCCCCATTTCTGCCTCAAAAACCCAGTCATGTATTCGTAAACTTCTCGGTTGGCTCCTCGCCGGTCAATCGAGTGATCACTGTCCGTCACAATTAGAACCGTCCAATGGCCGAGGCCCTGTGCTGCGGGGTCGATCCATTATATCTCTGGCCAATCAGACACCCCCCCAGCCCGGTTGCCCCCGGAAAAATAATGTAAAAATAGGGTAGTGCGTACCTATCAGTAAACATTCTGAATTGGAATCGCCGTACACGGGCCTTTGTCAACATGTCGAGCAGGTGGCACTGTTCGCAAAGTGGACATTGTCGTCCCCACTCCCATGTGCCAACAAAAAGTCAATGTTATCAAATCCAGTCACATCGATATCGATGCGTTCACGTAACCACCGGGATTGAGTGAAGGGAGATTCATATAACGCTCAGTGTAAATTGAATCTGGGGAAACATCGTAACTGTGAGCCTAAACAGCAGTCACTTGGGTCTCACCATAGAGCCGCCAACTCGTCACAGGCTAGATAGATTTAGAATTCAGTAAATTTCCGGGCAGATTGCAGACGGAAAGCCAATCAATAGACGCTACTCCGCGAGCCTCCGAAAGGTCTTATTAGTCTACGACCTCAACCAATCAAACCCAGCGGTCCAGACTTTGGCCTCTCATAAGGACGCCGGGTTGTGGACAGCGAGCCGAACAAGGCGTGATTACATCGACACTTGCATCCTATCGACTAGTGACCAATAGGAAGCCACCCGACAGAAAAGCAGACATCCAGCCCCGTTTAGACAATATCATGTCTAGCACGGTCTGGCCCAGTCCAGATGCCGCCACTTCAGAGTGACGCATCCAATTCACTGTAGATAACAAAACCTATACTTACCGCAACAGCCATAGCCAATGAATGTATACCAGCATTAGCCTCTGCTATCTTGGAGCTCATAAAGCCGCCATAAGACTACTCATCGTCATCAACCCGAGTGAAAAGAACACCTTGTCGACTCACCCAGCCCCAAATTCCTATCCGTTTCGGATCGACGTATTTCTTCGAGGCCCAGGCCCTGCATGAGGAATCAGAAAGGATGTTCCAATTTACGTTGGACCAGCATTCGATATAAGCCTATTCCATTGTGACGAATGTTGTAGGCAATGGCTGACTATATCAAAAAAAGCATTTGGCCTTTCCGCGACATCGACTCCAACTTCATCCATGCGGAATAGTAGAGATGCAAGCCTCGCGGATTCGAAAGTTCGAGATGAAGACTTCCTCAGCCAAAAAGGGGAATGCACACACACCTAGCTACAGCGATTTGATCCACTGTTTCCCAATAGCCAAGATTATCCTTCACTGATTTCGCAAAGTTCGACCTTTAAAACCAGTACCACGGCCGTCGACCACAACCACAATATACTCAAGACGACAAGCAAGGTAGTCGTGCCAATCACGAACGAATTTGAGATCAACCAATTGGGAGCCTGGGCCACCGTATCTAAAATTGAGATCTTGTCAGCAGAGGCTAAATTAATCACGAGGATAGTCATGCACTCGTCACACTGTAACGTCAAGAACAAGCTGCCAACGGGTTAGACGTGTTCTAACTCTCAGATTAAGTTCATTGACAGTAGTGCACTCAATAGAAAGTCCAGACCTATACATGTCAAGCATGAGAAAAAGAAAACAGTTTTTTAGAGTCTCGCAACTCTAAAGCACCATCAAGGAATTGGTAGCCATACCAACTCTAGACCACATGACAGCAGCCAGAAAAGGCAAGTTATTTACCAGCCCGCAGAGAACCATTCTTTTTCAAATATTTGAGAAGACTCACACTAGGAAAAGGACAGGGATACCTCGTTCTCCCTGAATCATCCATCCTAGGAGAGCGAATTTCCTTGACATTCAACTCTTAGATCAGATTCGCATTAGGTACCGAAAAGCCAGTTCAAGATCAAAAAACATACCATAACCATCATTGACAAAGATACTATGCGTGACTGTGGGCGCCTCGTATTCTCTTGTAATATTCTGTAGGCCTTCATTGTTGGTCAGTACCAGTTCAAAGCCTGCTTTACATCAATCAGTCAGCTTCCAGCATTTTACAGCGATCAGAGTTACTAGTGTCGTTCGTCTTCATGACTTTCTGCCAGGGTACTCCAGGCCCTTCAAAGCTCAAAACATAGAACCCAGCCTGAGGAGAGAAAGCTGATGTGTACCAGGCTTCTTTACTGGTGTCAGTCAGAGTAGTAGGTTCCGCTGTCTCCGGTGAGCTGATGGTTGGAATTGGGACAGAAAAAATGTGGCGTTCAATCGATGAAGGATTAGCAGCTTCGAAATATCTAAGAGGGAGAATCATGAGTTTCATTAAAAGACTCCGACATGCAACCCACACCACGCCTTTCTGAGCGTCAAGGCCCTTGATACCGCCTGTGACTTCCCAATTTCCGGACGTGAGGAAACGTGGTGAATCAGAGTTTGCAGGACTGAAGAGTGCAATATGGTTATAACCTTCAGGCGAAGGGAACAATATCAAGGTATGCAGCGGCTCCAGCGGTACTCAAGGTTGTTGGAAGTGGATATACAGTTTGCTCCTACATGAATAGAGCCAATCGATGAAACCACTGTTCAAAAAAGCCAGAATGTCTTAACTTACAGCATCTATCCAACCATCATCACCTTCTTCGCCGGCTCTCCCTAGCTTCCTCACTACACGGCCGTACGATTTAGACCGAGTGGCGTCAAGGTTGAATAAAATAACATTTCCGTCGTCTGCATTTCGATTCACTTCTTTGATAAGGAGTGTTGCATTTCCCACCCAGGCTACTTCTGAAATAATGCTATCAGTGGTTGACTTGCGCTGCTCCCAGTCCAAATCAAAAATTGCGCGCCCAAGTCCAGGAGTCGTTGACTGGTCTTTGACAAGGTAGAGATCGAGGTCGAATACATGGGCAGTCACGAGGGGATTGTTGTAGCCAGGTTTGGGGTATTTCATGACAACGTTAGTAGTATAGGGTATAACTGCATTTGAGTCGTCTGTAGGGGTTATAGATGGGAAAAGTGTATTCCGGGACGAGGGTTTCATCAAAGGGCCAAAAATGCGATTTTTTTGGAGTCCGGCGACCACCAGAGAGCGTGATCACCTGTAAATACCTCTTCCTCGTAAACCCAATCGGGAACTCCATGGAAAAGAGAAGCATTTCCCGAGGTCGTTACGCGTATAGGATTAGAATTAGGGCTATATGAGAAGATTCAATTCCGCACGGGTTTGAGGGCACATGATAAATGACTAACGAAGCATCTGGCAGAACGAAGAGATCGTTTCTCGAATACATAGGCAATAGCACTGCCAGTAGGCGACCAGGTGGCATAAGCAGTTTTTCGAAGGGTTGGTTGGTGGAATGATAGGATGGGTAGTCTTCGCTTGGATATCGTGCACATAATAATTGCCAAAACTTGACCAACGCCATTGCTGTTAAGATTCGTCAGAAAAGTTTACCGAGACACAACCATGAAATGTGGAAGACTTTTCTGGGATCAGCTTTGATGAGGAGATACGACATATCAGGCGAAAGTTGCCATTGATACCACGTCAGATGCTGCCCATGTTCCTAGAGAATACTCAAGCTTCATTGAAGATGATCGACATATGACGTTCTTACGTCCTTAACATCGCTAGTCTCAACGAGGATACGCGTAGAGTTCCCTTTGAGGTCCACTAACTGGATAAATCGACCGTCTTGTATGGCATAGACACCATCACCAGCTTGGATGGAGAATAAGCACGTACATTTAGAAACGAATTGTAAGACGTACCCTCTGGGACCCAACGAAGCCCTTTCCTCGCAGGAAGAAAGGTTCCATTAAATACATGGTCCATGGTGATCTTCTTCACGCCAGGAGGATGGTATGTCAAGCTTCCAGAGTATGTATATGCGGCAATAATACTGATGAGACCAGAGAACGAGACCAAGGTGAGCAATAGATAGAGAACGAATTTTCAGATTGACCCCTGGCTACCATGAAACGCCCATTATTCGTGCGGCATCTGGGTATCAGTCCGCTTCACATACCAGGTCAACTTTAGATGCAGACGACGACCATCCAGGACCAGGACCTCCACGTTCTGCGACGCTGGGAGAGGAAGGTGGACTCTTTTCAAGCAGGGAATCTTTGTCCGACGCCCTGTCGTATTCGTTGTCCCAGTAAGAATCGACAGAGGACGAGTTATCAATTTGAGTTTCCTTCACAGGAGGGTCTATATCATCTGGAGAGACACGCTGATATGGATTAGCTGTCATAAACAATTCTGAGGCCACCGTCAGTTGTAATAATATAAACAAAACTGTTACAAAACTGCTGTGCTTAAGCCAAATAAAGAAACTGAGTCCCACGTATACTATCTTTCCTCCTACTGCCATTGTATGAGTCCATGACAGAAAAATGGCCCATCAGAAAACCAGCTCGACTAATAGTAACTGGGATCCAGTGCTGCTGATATCTCAGGTGACTTATACGCCACCTGAACAACAATAACGAGTTATGTTAACTTCAATTTAGATTATTTCTTTACAGAGTCTCCACTACTTGACCTTATCTTTCTTCGTAGCTCCATTGTTGTATATTTTTGCCGAACAGGAATCTTTGGCATTTGAAGGGGGTGCTGCAAGTATTGGTGAGCTTCCCCTCATTGTTCACCACAGACGCAGTGGCATTCATGCCAACCCCGTCAGGCATGGTGATGGACTGGCGGGAAATGGCTGGTAAGCCAACGATCCGAGGCCTTAATGGTACCTCTCATGGTTATGCATGGAGTGGTGGCAAGATGATTGGCGTTGGCTGGAAGAGCGATCAATGGAGTGGTCGAACAGATCCTTTGCGGGCATGGATGATTGCAATTTGCTGGCTCGTGGCTTGTAGTGCAGAGTAAGTAGGGTGGATTAGTATGCAACCATGCAGTCAGCTGATTCATTGCTTCTCTCCTAGCATATACTACCTGTATATTCTCGTCCGAAGACCTCGTTTGATCCTCGATCTTGCCCTGACACTCGTTTTTAACCACATCGTTCTCACGATTTATTACTCCGCATCGATACCGACGTCGTTGTTTTTCTGGGTAGTTCTGCTTGGAGGTGCTGCGCTGACTATCATCACAGCAGAACAGCTCTGTATCAGACGGGAGATGAAGGAAGGTCTCAGTGTAGCGCCTGTTCAGGATGAAGAAGACAGGAAATGATATAGAACTAGGGAAGCTTATTACCGAGACAGGACTAATTCAATGGCGCCGACGTCCCAAACCAGAGTAAGTAACATCCCTCTTATCGTGGAGCATGACAACATTCTTTACGACGGGCAGCTTTGTATATTATAATGGTCCTAAATTCTCGCAGAAGTGAACAAGGGGATCCCGGAATTTCATATGGTATGTCGAGCCAGAAAAAGAGCTCGTGCACACCCCAGATAGTAGGATTGGTACATTTTTGTGTAAGCATTTTCTCTGTACCGTTTACTTTTTGGGACACAGCCAGCGTGCTTGTCGTACGATATATGAAACCTCATCACAGACTCACCTCCTTTTACCAGATCAGTATCTCTCATGTTTTCCATCCCCCGAAGATTCATTAATGCGGCCAGGGAGAGAAGATGATTGCAGCATTTCGTTACGAGACTCGTGCCAGAGGCAGAATGCCAGCCTTTCGGAACATCGCTGGTCTCTACTTCTCTGGTGTTACAATTACTGTCAAAATGTCAATCACCTTATTGTTCTGGAAATTCAAACCGCAAAAATGATGATGATTATATGGGACCAAAAGTGAGTCACGGTGCTAATTGAGAGAAATCAAAATGCCATGCAGCTGCAATCATTCCAACGAAAACCCTCTAGTATCATTGGGGATCATATTTGATGGACATGAGGAGAAGATTGGAGTGAATATGTGCTAAAACCTGATGTTTCGAACGCCCTCATGGATTTTTTTGACAACTCGGGTTTTTCAGGAGGTAGGGTGTGCTGTTCTATGTCACCCAGTTCGAGTAAAAACTGCTCGGTTGTCATCATCACGTAGGACACTGGTCCATATGGGTTATGTGTGCTGTCTCCCAGCCCACTCGTCCCGCTGCCTGGACAACCCTGGGAGCCTTGGCAAGTGTGAAATCCACCTTGTCAATGCTTCCTTTCAGAGATTACCCATTTTTGGATTGATTCTGCGCCAGAAACTGAAAAGCTGAGACTGGGTCGATAAGAGGCTGATCTAGAGGTCTAGTCTAGATAGTAACCGACCTACACGCTGTTCTAGGTTGGACATTGGACTTGCTACTGGCGTCTTCAAAACCCAGGCTCTAGACTGCCAAGCATCGCTGGCGCATCCCTGTCTAGCGGACACTCCTGCCTTCACCCAGTCATTTGACATTGATAACTGTTTCTAGAAAAGATAAATTTAGCTGAATAGCTATGATTCTTCATATAGTCTTAAATGGTAGTGAGATATCCCAAGTGTGTCGTCATCTTGGCCAGACTGTATCCAACTAAACCTGTATGACGCATTAACGACAGTCTCTGCTGAAGCGGGACGAGCTCATGACCGTAGCCGCGGATATGTGGGTAATCTGTTTCAGTTAGCTAACACGCAATGATGGGAGAGAGAGAGAGAGATAACTTGCCGGTCTCCACCATCAGGTGGTATCTGAAACAGAAATAAACTATCAGCCACTGTCCATAATGGAATGTCGTTTATGGATTAGTCTCCAAGCTTCAAGAGCATAAATACCTGAGTATACCGACATGTGAAGAGCAGAATCTTCTACCCACTTGACCTCTCAAAGAAACTTCTTTACTCTCGACATTACCATGAACACTGTACGCGACACTTTCTTCTAAACGCTCGTCGTCATGTTCCCTGACGGTTTCCACCGCAATCCCTAGATCACCTTCGTCGCTATTGACCAGGCTGGTTGCACTGACCAACACTGCCACTGCAAGGAAACGTGAGGATCCAACACTTTCCGTACTCGATGACCTTACACTAATCACCGACTTTCCTTCCTTCCTCCTTCTATCTAGTTGCCACTGCGAGCCCGCCCAATGCGGCTGAAAAGCTGAAAGAAGCATGACCTAGTGATTTCCACTGGAGGGACGAGTTGAGCTTACTTGAATTCATCATTTTTGAGCGTATTGTTTTTGTGAATATGCACGAGTGTTGTATCTAGCTAGTACAGAACTCGAAAATTATGGAAAGGGATTCTAAACTCAAGGAAGCATTCTTGTTAGGGAATCATGACTTCTCTAGTGAAAGCCAGAACGGTAGCAGCAGAGCTTCCATAATTTATCAATCTCTAACACTGCGTCGAGAATCATGCTGGTCTAGTGGTTAATATTTCTGTCCTTCACACGTGGTCTCGGCTAGTTACTCCCTTAGGACGCCTGTCAACTCTAATTTGCATTTCCTTAGCGAGAACCCGAGAAATTCATTTTTCTAGACTGGCTGATAGCAAATAAGACGTCACGTCCAGAGACTCACTCAAGAAAGACAATCACAGGTCAACTGTTGAAACTGTCACGCTATGTACCAGAGGAACGAGATACCATCTGTTTGTCCTACACGGACGCAACAGAGCACCACAAAAAGAAAAAAAACTCAGTTATTTATAATGATTTGCGCTCACTGACTTTGCGCTCAATGATTATTAATCACCCGCAAATACGATCCACACCTCTTTCTTCTCAAATGAGTGCACTCTCAACAAATGGATTAACGAAAAGCAAAGGAATGTACACCGAACCTAATGCCGTTCTACATCGAATACGACGGACAAGCACCAGTATCGACGTACATGGAGGTGAGTGGAGAAAAAACAACGTTCCGGGGACGGACGATGGAGGGGACAAAGGTGGAAGTCGGGCCAGGATACACGGGGCTGGTTATGGAGCAGCGGCAAGAGGGAATAGTTACTGGAAGCGGATGTTCCGCTTTGTGCAAGTGTGGTCAAGCGACCGAGGGGTGCGAGGGCGAGACGAGTACATTCGGAGTCTGAGAGAGTGGACAGCGCTGGCGGACCTGGTGAGTGCCGTGGGAATACATTAGTTGGAGTGCTCAGGCTGGGACAGATTCATCGGCAGGAGAGGATATTCAAAATGAGACTTGAGCAACATGCTTCCCTGTGGTTAAATGGAATTGGCTTCGTCCATGCTTCGAGGATGACTGTATCGACAATGAGTTTGATTGCCGGAAAATAATTTATCATGCTGAGAGGCAGTAGGTTTGGAATTTCAACTAGCCCATTCATCATTCTACCTGGCCTGCATATCGAGAATCAGGTTAATCGGCATTCGTTTTTGCTTTTGACGATTGACGAATCTCTTCTTTCCTCGTCGATTGTCCATGGCGATGGACAACGATGGGCATCTCTTTTCGTACCTTGAAGACAATGGCGAGCAAAGCTGATAATGATAACGAGGACCCTTCATATTTTTGTAGCGTCGTTGAAGAGGTCGACATCAAGCTTTATGTCGGGTAAAGGCGAAGCTCAGAACAGGTGGCATCGCCGCGACAAGGACAATATAGATGGCCCCAAGGAGAGTGTGGAGGTCACGAAATAAAAGGAAATGAGAACCGAGGGCATTTCTCATCCTGAGTGACTACACAAACGGAAGTAATGTACTTCGACATGGTCATGGATTGTTCAGCAATATCAGCACCTTACCAAAGTTCGTTCCCTTCGATTGTCTTTTATAGACCGCATCTGTAAACAGAGGTCTATCAAGTGCATGGACATTCATGTACGACATAACGAAGCAATTTTGAGGCCTCATTTCGATCCGTAATGTATGCAGAACTATCTTGTCTTACATTACAGACCTGAAACGAATCACAACAAGGTCTTTGGTCAACTTCAAATCGCTCGGGAGAAAATTATCTTCTCTCCTTTGTATGTCGTCCTCGACTGGACCAGCGCAGCTCGCAAATGTCTTGTATCAGTCTCTAACAAACACTTGATGGGGACTCTGTATTTTCCCTCTTTTAGGAAAGAGATATTGCATCAACTCATGTGAAATCGGGGAGATATCTCGATGCTTGGGATCCCCATTTAGTCTGGTTTTCCTCGTGTGATTGAAAAGTCCCAGTCGTGACTTTTCTCGTCTCCAGCATCTCTCACCTCTTCATCGGAAATACCAGGGTTTCTCAGCATCAGAATCAAAATCAAGTTCAAGTTCGACTTCTTCCTCGGAGCTCACTTCAGCCCAACTCGCTTCGCTATCCTCTGATATGTCCTCGGAGCCCCAATGGTAAACACCTGGCTATCAGTAGAAAGTCCCGAGATCATTCTTCATGGTATCGCTACAATCCTTGAGAGCGCAGTGCGACATGGGGAGTGATGACACTGACACAGAATTGATTGCGGCAGAAGCTGAGGCTAATTGATCAGTTGCGAGACTTTCCCGCCCTCGGATGATATGCAAATCAAGCTCTGAGGTTAACGGCCGGCAGGTGAATCCTTTCACACTAACATTTCCTAGGCTGACAGGAGAAGGCCATGAGGTATTTTCTTTTCCTTCCACAAAGCCTGACAGATTTTGGGCCGATAACCAAGGTTCGGCTTTGCTCCCCTGTACTTGAGATACCTTTCGACGAGGTGACGCCTCCAATGAAGTGTCAAAGCGAACTTTTTTGAGTTGCTCGGTTGGATCCTGGCATCGCGATCGATGGTTGTATGCGAGATACATTCTTCTGAAAGCAATTTCTGAGCTCCGAGGTTTTCTGGCAGTTAGCTGTCGTTCATTGAATCTCGGCAACACATGGTCCTCTGGAGAAAAACTGTCGCCCTTCCGCTTTCTAGCATTGTTTATCACAATCGAAGCAGATGAAATGTGGCGTTCATCCTTCGTACATAATCCACCAGATGGTCCTGATCTTTGTATCAGTTCAGCCATCGACTAATCAATCTTGGCACGTACTTTCCAACAAGGAATGCGCTGAAGAAAGCACCGGGTCTACTGTGACAAAGTCAAAAATCCGCTGAGTATACCGATTCTGCTCATGATGTCAACATGGCACAAAAGGCACAATGCATATATATATAACTCTCACCACCAATCGTTTCCAGGGTTTGCTGGTGATTTTTTTCATTGGTGTCAATAACTAGGTCAAAAAGAACCAGAGTAAAACATACGTGCGCAGACATGGGTTCTCCAAGTTTGAGCTTCCCGGCTTACCTTCAACATTTCCTCAGGGACAGCCGAGAAACGGGCAATGTCTGAGCACCTCAGGTCGTCAGTATGAATCTGTAGCATAGCCTTGTACCCGTTACGCTTTTTCTCGCCCTGTCGGATCCAGGTTGGAAACACATTCGAGAAAGACGCTAAGTTACATATCATTATATGCAGCGTCCGGATTGGAATAACAAACCAATGGAAGAAATGACAAAAAAACAAGCAGGTCAAGTTCTAGTGTTCGTGCTCGAGCGATATTGGAGGTAGATTCTATGCACTGGATGCTGCAAGTGATAGAGAGTAGGTATAATGACAATGACATCACTTCACATGCTATCGTGTCACACAATCAATCATTTTCTGGCGTGTAGTATAAATACTCTGGACCGATAGGTTCTGACACCATTGCAGTTGGCTCTGTAACAATTCATAACTGTAATGACCCCCATACTCTGTCGTAATCCCATTGCCCAGGTCAATTTTGAGGCATCTAAACTTCTCTCATAACCCATACTCAAAACCCATGGCATAGATCTCCTCCCTACTTCTATTTCTTACAATTGCGACTTCTTTCCTATTTTCATTTTATGTTTATGAAGTAGTCAGTAGACTACCGCGGACTGTGTACGTGCACCGCGTAATAAATTGTTGAACCAAGGCTTACGCTGATCATGAGCTAAGCCATCTATGACCGAGCAGCTCGCCTGCAGACAACCTGTCACACAGCTTGAATAACAACGTTGACCGAAGAAAGTCGACGAGGTTTACTCCATCAGCGTTATTACACTGTATCATTTGAGGGCGAGTTCTAAGCTTACTACGCCGCCGACCCTGATGTGCAGTCGTCCTGACTTGGACATTAGTAACATACCAGATGAGGGGCAAGTTTACGGACCCTCATCTTCCAGAATATAGTCTTTCAATCGCTCTGCCTCTTTGTAATAGGAAAAATCAAAGTCTTCTCCGACAGTTCCCAGCATATTCCCATTGCAGTTCATGTAGACCCCGTTCGTGCATTGAAGAGCCATCTACCAGTGAGGAAGTCGAATATCTGTCACAACTTCAGCGTTGAATGATTCTGGCATTAAAACACATACAAGGCATCCAAGGTTCCACTTGTTCCCCACTCACTACCAAGTATGCCCTCAGGGGCACGTAGGGCATAACTGGATCTCATCGGTGTGATACCCATCTACAAACGCGGCTGTAAGTAGGTGGGGTATACTGTCACAGTTTCTTAGTTGCACACTTACCTGTACCGTAATCCGTCAGCAAAACATCAAACTTCGGTACCTGGTTTAGATCGGCAAGCTCTGCAGGTGTAGATACAGCCAAAGGCTTCGACAGGATAGCATTTTCCGGGGATGTTTTATGATTTCTGGGTGTAGCCTGAGCTGCTGCGAACTCGCTACCGTAGATGAACTTGTCAATCTCAATATTATTTCGAGAGATCAGAAGGCTGGAGTGTCACCTGTATGTATTACACAACATGGACTGTGAAGAAAATCAAGAGCCTTGAGCAATTGTCTTGATACATGTTTTACAACTGGAATAGGTTATTTCTTATCGTGATCGAAAAGAGCGGGGAAGATTCCTAATGCCTAATGAACAAAGCAAAGATGACGACCATGAACGCTATCAAGTTGGAAGCTTTCTTGCATAGTCAAAATGTGTCTGCATCCTGGATGATTTATTATCCTCGTCTGCTCAGCGATACGCTGAGGGACACTGAACTCATCAAGAACGTGCCAGGTGACATAGGCTGTCCTGATCGCAAAGAATCCAGACTCTGCTCTGGAAGAAAAACAGGAAGTCATTAGACGCTTATGGACATTGTATTTAATCTCTCACTTGACGTTGCGAGCAAGCCACACATTTGAGTGATGACCCCGCCCAAGTTTGCAAATGACTATGTATCTGGAATTGAGAATGGCACTAAGGGATGCATCGTAGAAGCCACCATGACGATCCACAGGAATGTCTAGAGGTTCCTCAGGCCAACGCATTTCGACAGGTTGCCTGGCTTTAGTGCACAGAGATCGGAAAAAGGGCAAAACAGATTTGCAAAAGCGTATTTTGTGGAAGTGATGCGTCGAGCAGTTATAAACCTCAGAGACGGAATTTTTGTTTGAAATGATGAAACCTGAATAGTTTTACACAGTCTGAGTGGAGGCAATTGAAGCAGTATCATACTGCAGGGTTAGACAAAAGAGCCCAAGAACCATGTCTGGAGATTTCAAAAGCCCTAAATCAACCATAAGAATGTGCATGTGAAATTACAAAGATTTGTATCACTCCATCACATGCTACGGCGTGACACTACAGGTTCAGCCTAATATTTCAGCCAGGAGTGGCCGTATCTTGGGCGTCTTTCAACTCTTCATCCGTAGAATTCGGTACTCCTAAGAGTTTATTAAGTGTGACTCGCAGATCATCATTGGAATGAGATGCCTTCGGTCAAAGTGATCTGAGACCTTGCTACGATATTATATTTTTATGCCTTACCAAAAACCTCAGATATTGCAGGCCGTGCACCGTATGAACCTTGTTTCGTGAGATACAGATGGGTTTTGGTTGTACCGTAACATTCAGGACCTCATGCCACAACCATTGTCCCAGGTAAGAAGAACTCAACGTAACGATATTTTATGCAAAGGACCGATCTGTGCTTCACAGTCGTCCAGTTCGCATCATCTGCCCGAGCAATCGTGTCAACATGACTTCATGCATCACTGATGGGGTCACAACTTTAGTTACATTCTCACACTATCTCTGGTAATGCTGTCTTTGAAGATGAATTAGAGCAGATGATATAGATGAGAAGCATGTTAAGATGAGGAAAAACAATTCAGAAGTGAATTGCTTTTCACACATTTAGTGTGGAATTAGTGCCTGCGATAAGGCATTACCTTAGTGGTCAAGACGCAGTTCGAACTCCTGCCCCACTGCTTCCGCGGTCAGTAGTGTGCCCTTACGAACTCGGCTATCTCGCCAACACAAATCTGTCAACTTTCTCCCACACAACACTTCAAATTGACTATAATTGTCATGCAATGGAAAACATGCTTTTGATGCAATGTAGATATATCCCTACACTCGAACAGAGCTAACACTACAGTCCAATGAACTAGAGAATTCAGCCTCACAATCAATAAATAAATATGCCACAAGATCATGGACCTTGAACAAGCTCAGTTGACGGTAACTGACAGTGTGAATTGACAACTGCTATGGATCATGACAAAGTTGCTGTACTTATAACATAGATATAGCAAATTTCAGGATCATTGCGTCATTTCACATTAGAGGATGAGTACACAACTCATGTCATTGTGATTGTGCCAGGGATATCAAACGGTTCCAGGAAAAGACTCCTATCATCTGAAAATTGTGGTGCTTCACGGTAACTCGATTACTCAAGAGTTCAGGGCACCCATCCTGATACAAGCCAGCTATTCATCATTCTTGAACTTCCACGAAATTCGCTGTATAATCGTGAGATAGTTAGGGACCACTTTACTCTACCCTCAAGGTCGATACGCACCAGGGAAAAATCCAACATGCCCTGTCAAAGTCCTGCCTTGCCACCAATCTTCGGAGACTGCATCAATGTCAAAAATTTTGTCAGCCTCCCTGAAACTGATCTCGTTATCCTCAACGGCATCATAACTAGACGAGCTCAATCAATATTGATGCATAGATACAGCATTAACCACGTACTCGTAGAGCGCAATTGCCGTGATACCCATATCTTGCTGAGGTGGAGGTGATTCAGGAGGTGCCTGCGGTGCAGCTGGTGCCTGTAGTTAAATGCATAATTAGAAATATTCTTATCATTTTTGAATTATACCCACTGGTGGAGCAGGAGGGGGCGGAGGCGGTGGTGTACAGTGTCCACTTGTTCTCCCGGTAAAGAAACAAGTTCCACATAATTGGCTGTATCGTAAACATGGTCGGAGGTGACAACACCAAGAGAAACATGGAGAGACGTACAGGGGAAAAGACCACTCTTGCCTCCGGATCCAATGCCAGTCCACCAACCTTCATCTACTTCTTCGATTTGTTCAATGTATTCGCCTTCAACAAGGTTTATTTCATTATCCTCAGTAGCCTATCTCAGAAAATTAGTCATCAAACACACCCAAGACACGGCCTACATACTTCATAGTCATATAGTACGAGTGCTACCACTTGCCCGACTGGAGGAGCTTGAGGTTCAGCTTCGGACTCTGGCTCTGGCTCTGGCTCGTATCGCTAGAGATCAAGATAAGAAAGTTTCACATAACGAGGCTGTCTACTTACTTGGCCCAACGGACCAGGTGCCGGAGGCGGAGGAGTGTCCTCGACGTTGGCGACTTTAGGTAGCGGAGGTGGAAGAGGAGGCGGAGGAGGCAGTGGTGGCGGTGGAGGAGAAGCTGGTGCTACCTCCTCTTCTTCTCAATCTGTTGTGAACGATAGGGAGCAGGTGGTGGTGGTGGTGGAGGAGGAGGAGGAGGAGGGGCCGATGCTACTTCCTCAACTGTTGAGAACGAGACAGAGAAGGCAGTGGCGGCGGCGGCGGCGGAGGAGGAGGGGGCGGAGGCTACAAATAACTCGTAAATAATTCAGCAAACGGAGATGACAGACTGCATACAGCAATTTCTGGTTCTGGTTCTGGCTCTGGCTCTGGTTCTGGTTCTGGCTTCTGGTTCTGGCTCTGGTCTGTTCCGGTTCTGGTTCCAGTGCTAGGCTCTCTTCAGCTCTTGCTGCTTTGTAAATCTAGATGCAACCAAGCCGACACCTGCACCGGCAACCATCGCCTCAGCACCAAAATTACGAATCGTAGAAGATGCAGTGACCCTCCCAGCAGTAGGAACATTTGACTTGAATACCGGCTTTGTTACCGTCGACTCAGCTGAAGGAGTGAAACTAGCTGCACGACTCCTTGCTTCTTCTTCCTGTTGCTTCTTTGCTAGTGCTTGGCGCTCACTCCAACTCAATTTCTTTGACCCAGACCCAGAACTAGCCGTTAAGCGAGGCGGTGATGGTGCGCTGTCAGCAGCTTGTTGCTCAAATTTGGCAAAGGGGCTCTTGAGCTTTTTGGGTGTAGGAAGAACGACAGGTGTATAAGCAGACTTGTTTGGGCTCAATCCGATCTTCTTCAGCAGGCTTTGTCGGGGATAACAGACGATGGAACAACAGCGGGAGGGAGTAGGAACAACCCTTGCAGCTGCGGAAGGAAGCTATAAACATAGAATCAGCCAGACTGCCCAGCTGATATTTCAAAAGCTTACCGAGGCACTGAAAGCAGGACGAGCAGAATTGGGCAGCCTAGGGTGGACGGCTTGAAGCCGGAGGTATAGGAGGAGGGCGATCAGCAAGTGCAGGCTGGGTGCGTACTGCAGGCAAAGCATCGGCACCGGTAGGTCCACTCGACGTGGTCTTCGGCATTGCAGGATTTCCATACAAAGATGCTGCAGTGGCGACCGAAGGCTTGTAAGAAAAAATGCTGGACGACTCGAAGCTGGCGGAACAACTGCCTTCGGAGTACTGGGATTTTGACCCTTTCTTAGCTCGTTCATATCGATCTTGCCTACAGGAGTATAATTTGTCCCAACAGGTGCAATTGGTTCAAACTTGCGTGGCGCTTCTTTTTGAGCTGAATATTTCGCCCCAGATGCTGCTTCCACACGAGACATGATGACCGCAGGTACAACATCATTCTATCAAATCGAGAAGGGTCAATTATTGTTCACCTGCGTAGCCATACTTACCTCGTTCCGGGCACTGATCACGACATGTGTTCCACGAAGGAAGCGCGCTACCGAACTGGAGTGTGTATGGAACAAACCCTTCTTGGCCTCTGGTACACCATCTCCGCACCAGTTGATCTGCAAGAATTTTGGTAGTTGACTCTAAGAGCAGGGATATTAGTACTTGAAAAAAGGACTCAGATTGTTAATAAATTTATTGACATTTGGATCCTGCACTCGAGCAAAAGCATATTGAATTCTACAACCATTTGTGAAAGAAGATAACCAATCAACGAAACAGCACGACGTACTTTCCATCTGAGAATTCCTCCTCGAGCTCCTCGAGACCACCTGTTCCAGTACCTTGTACCTTTAAGTCATTCGTGCCCTTCTCATACGTGAATATCGCCCAGTTGATATCTTGGCGATTGATGACGCCTTGATATGCATCCAAAAGATCTCTACCCGATAAGTTGACCTGGAGGGACATTGATCACTCCTGAATAGAGCTGCAGTAGACTCTGATACTTTGCAAGTCGAATTGCGTGCACGAGTAGCTTATTCTATCGAAAGATATCTGATATGAGGAAATTCACAATATCCCGCCATCACGTGTCCAATTCTCAAGGCGAAGGTGTGAAACTATAGCGAGGACGTCGCTTTCCACTCTCCAGGTAAGATGTCACAAGATCCATCAGCTCACCCCACAACCTATCAATGGTCCAAGAGATAGTCTGGTCTTCCCTCAACGTCAACACTTGATTAAAAGTGTGACTATTTCCTGCCTCGAGCACCTTGTTCAACTCTTGCTGGACAACATCTACCCATTGATTTGCCACCTCCCACTGTTTCGGATTCAGGTCGGGCTTTCGAAGTGCCCATAAGCACCGATCTGTTCCGTGCGTCACATAACCTGAATTATTTGAAAAATTGAGCTTAAGATCGGAGGAAACAACAAAGACGATCTTACCCAATGGTCGAACTTCTTCGGGGGTCCAACGAATCTCATACCTCAAGACCGGAAATCCGCTAGCCAGCAGATCCCTCGCCAAAATTCTTCCAGGAAGATAAACTTGGCCAGTGCTCAAGACCTCACCGAACAATCTCTCCGCAACACTACCTTCCCGATCCTTAAACCGGGCTGACCGTTTGATCTTATCGAATAGTTTCCTCGACACAACATCTGGGAAGTACCTGTTTAAATTAGGCAATATATCCTTGGGAGATGATATCGGATGGGCGATAGAATACAGATACCACTCCTCTGTCACGTCACCTATGACGATGCCCTTGACACCATGGGCCCTGAGTGAAGCGCTGAACGTGCCTGACCGCTGTCGCGTCATTGGTCCTGGTGATGGTATCATCCAGTCGGGAGAGAGACAACCCCGGAAGGTGCCATACTGTCCTAACATATCCGTTTCTATCACCCTGGTAATCGACTGCCATGGTACTTTCTGAGGGTCCCGCAAAGTGTTCAGAATACCAGGTTCATTGGGATCGAGCTCCAGACCACGACAGAGTGCTTGAAACTGAGGCCTGAGCTCAGCAGGAGACTTGGGATCAGTCCTTCGAAATATTTAGTTTGAGACCTCAACTGGAGATGAGCACAAAAACTGACAGTATTGCATTTGATTGAAGAATCGCAACTTGAAATGGAGCCGCCTCTCCTTCAGGAAGTAATGAAACATGATGCAAAAGCTGGTGTACGGAGTGGGCACCTGTAGAAGACGTATTCGGTAAGATGATAATAGTGTCGTTGAAACACTCACCAGCGGAAAGTCCACTGAGCTGAATATTTTTCGTATTTCCTGTTAATTTCTTTCGGCAAGTCTGCTGAAAGAATGAAATAATTGGATCTTACCACCAAATACAGCAATATTATCTTTAATCCACAACAACCCTAGCCATTGATCCTTGAATCCATAATTACCACTCAAGTGCGGCATGTCACTGGCCAGAAAGCCAAAGGCGGACAAGCGATAGCCTATATTGACCCATATTTCCTTTCGTTGTGCAGCGATGTATTCAGCTTGTGCAGATAGATCATGTGGGGACCCAAACTGTAAGAACCTGTCAAGAGATATTAGTTATGACAATCTTGATGTGTCCCATGAAGTGATAGACGTACCCTCCATGGACGTAAATTCTGACTGGAAAATTGCGTTCGGTAGGAAACGATGGAGGAACGACAATATTCAAAAACAGCCTGTATCACGCTTAGTATAGATCACAGTAAGAGACTCTCATGACATACGGATTCTCGGTCGGCTGTCCGTGCCCGACTTTATCTTTAAATGATCTCCCTATTGAAGCCACTCAGTACGAATGATCATGCAAATGATAATAATCTTGCTTTGTGCCTGGCCATCGTTCATGGGTTGTGCAGCATACGCCGACTCAGTGATGAACTGATTCTTTGGGTACTGATATCCTGCTGGTAAGGGTTTCGGATCTTGAAACCGCCCTGGAGGCAACGCATATGGAACCTCTGACGACAGAAAAATTCTGAACTTTCAGTTCTTGGGGAAAGATTCAAAAACTACCTAGGAATGCTGCAGCCCCGGTACACGCCCTAGCACCAATAATCTTGCCATACTTGGTCTGGACGATGACATGCTTAGTGGAGTCTCGTAGTTCGTCATGCAGATTTGAGATTCCCATTATGTCTAGGCAGATCTGTTTCGACGCAGGTGGAGAAGGAAGTATTGTCGTCCATGGTTCCCTCTTATTCTTATTCAGAATGATCAATGATTGGCCATCAATTCATACAGCAGCCGATGCAAGTATAGATGACCTTATTGATGTGCTTTCTTGGACGAGTGATGGAGATACTAAATCAAGTATCACAATTTCTCAAGGTCTCCTTCACCCTACAAAATCACGAGGCATCTTTGCACCCACGGCAGGTTTATTCTTTGCTCTGAATTCCCGCACCATATCAATCATAGGAACCCAGTGAACATTATCGTGTGTGTTGATCCATTCAATGAATCGTTCCTAGTATAGTATGAGGATGCTCTGTATCATGATTGAAAAGCAAGAGACTTACCAGCATGAGGATTACCTGTGGCCTCCTTCACGGTTCGATGAGACAAGTGTGGCTCCATGGAAAAAGAAAAAAAAATACCCGCTGACATCTGGGTGGATGGTGATTGGAAATATGAATTCTTCTTCCTCACTACACGAAGGATCTGATGAGAAAGTATAGTGGCTCCGGTAGAGTTATAACGCACCGATAGTAGTACGTAAACATGTCTTTCCACAGCTGCTCAATGACGTGCGGACTAACCTATCCCTACCTTGTTAACATCCTGGATCAAAAATGCGATAGTCAGATAATTTACCCATCCATGCGAGTTCGGAATCTGTTTAATGAACCTGGAACGACTGTTGAGAAACTAGGAAATACTGGCAGTAAAACGCACATCATTGGTGGCACATCATCCAGATACCTAGCGAGCTCCAATGAGTCTTTGAGGTGTATGATTTGGAATCACTACGATTACCAGTTTGCTGGAATACACACAAGACCTGTTTCCTTTCCTTTGTAAAGCGGCTTCATCCATGTGTGTGCCTGCTGTTTATAATCGATATTGGTCCAGCGGTCTTGGTCGCGTAAGTAAAATGCCTGACAACTTCAACATCATATTCCAACTAGCTCTTTGATGAAGAAAATGGTTCACAAACTCATGGGCCATATTGGAATGATCTGTGCACTGTTTAACTGCCAAAACGTGGAAATGAAAGCTATGGTTGGGCTCACCATACTCTATTCCAGCCTCAAGTAGCAGATTAGTACCCTCTGCACTGACTTCCCACCAGGGAGCAACACTCCCTTTCGGTTTAATGCCGTGATTGAATTCAGTGAGCAATGAGAACGTATGCTTGAGGATATCTTTCTGTTGCTGTACATTCAATACGATAGGATTCTAACCAAATGGTTAGCTCGACATAACTGTTAGTGTCACGATTCTACCTCATGCGAGTACCCATGGAGGCCTAACTCATGACCGGCATCGCGTACGGCTGCCATCTCTTTTGGGAATGTTTCTAAGCTATGTCCTAGAGAAATTATGGATGATGCGACAGTGCTTTAAGGAACAGGAATGTTCAATACCTGGGATGAACCATGTCGTCTTCATATTATATTTGGCGAAGAGTTTCAAGAGCCTCGGTACGCCAACCTCTCCAGCAAACAAGCCCTGAGGGACGGTAAGTCCATCCATGTGGAACGAAAAGCTTGCATACTCGTGAAATATCGAGGGGCGAACCCTCTCCTCCATATGAGCCTAGCCTAGATCAAGTCTGAGGATTTATCTGAGAGTCGTAGCACCAGAGATTACCATCCAGCTACAGCATCGACATCGACACCGAATCCAATGAGAACGCGTTTCGCAGGCATGGGGATGGAAGCAGAGAAAGGATATGCTTGGAAGCTTATATGGAAGTCCAGGGATATTCACATGAATCCGCAAAGCCTGAGCTGTGAGAAACCATTCCCTCTGCTAATAGATGTCCAGGCATTTGTGGAGGAACATATGTGATATTGCTGACTAAGCAAGCCTACCGAGGATCAGATTCGACACGTCGACTGCCTGTCCTCAGTTTGATTTGGCAAAGATATTACTGCCTACGCTTTGACCACTGTTGGCCATGCCTACGGCCTACCCAGTCCCTTTGGATGTTACTCCAGCCACTGTGGCAAATACTGCGTCCCTCATACGCATTGTTGCCCTTGCTTTGATCTCAGGTGCCGCCATCGCTTCGCGTCTGTTTGCTGTCGTCAATTTTGAAAGTATCATTCATGAATTGTGAGTACACACAACTATGGTACATTAATATATTGCTGATAATGGTGGCGTGGTTCTACACAGTGACCCCTGGTTCAATTAGTGAGTGGACTTGTGATTTTCAACCTAGTCTTGACTAATCTACCCTCCAAAGCCGAGCCACTCGGGTCTTGGCTTCCAAGGGCTTTTATGTACGTTCCATTCCTTTAATTTCAGTTACTATTCTCATGGTGTGAATAGGAATTCTGGAATTGGTTCGACCCGACAGCTTGGTACCCCCTCGGACGTGTCGTCGGTGGGACTGTGTATCCCGGCCTGATGGCTACCAGCGGCGTCATCTACAACTTCCTTCTCGCAATCAACTTACCTGTTGATATCCGGAATATTTGTGTTCTTCTGGCGCCTGGGTTTAGTGCTTTAACTGCGTGGGCAACTTACATGTTAGAAACAGCTTCTGTCATTTTCACTTCAGCTCTCTCACTATATTCGTTCTGTGCATAGGTTCACAAAGGAGATGAAAGACTCGAGTGCTGGCCTTCTCGCCGCTGCGTTCATCGGCATCGTCCCTGGTTACATCTCCCGTTCAGTTGCTGGTTCATACGACAATGAAGCTATCGCCATATTCCTCCTCATGATTACTTTCTTCCTCTGGATACGCGCCTTGAAGATCGGCAGTGCACTATTTGGAACCCTCGCTGCTGTTTTCTACTTTTACATGGTTGCCGCTTGGGGTGTGTTCTATTTCTCGATCCGGATAAGAAAATAGACTCACTCAAAATAGGCGGCTATGTTTTCATCACCAACATGATTCCCCTTCATGCCCTCGTCCTTATTCTCATGGGCAGGTTTTCAAGTCGATTATATGTAGCATATTCATCCTGGTATGCTATTGGAACGCTCGCTAGTATGCAGGTGCCCTTCGTGGGCTTCCAACCGGTCAAGACCAGTGAGCACATGGCAGCTTTGGGTGCGTCTTGTCTCTGTACTTGTTGGCATATCCTTGCTCATGAGAAAGGCAGCTGTGTTTGGTCTCCTCCAAATCGTTGCTTTCGCTCAGCTGGTACGATCTCACGTCTCTGACCAGCAGTTCAAAAATCTAGTCAAAATTGGTGTTGTTGTGATTGGCCTTATTGGAACTCTTGCATTTGGCCTCCTTACTTACAAAGGGTGGATTGCACCCTGGACTGGTCGCTTCTACTCCCTTTGGGATACAGGATATGCAAAGAAATACATCCCCATAATCGCATCTGTATCCGAGCATCAACCAACGGCCTGGCCATCATTCTTTATGGATCTTCAATTCCTCATCTTCCTCTTCCCCGCTGGTGTTGTTCTCTGCTTCCGCCAACTTCGCGACGAACACATATTTGTCATCATTTACGCGGTCATGGCTAGTTACTTCGCTGGAGTCATGGTTCGATTGATGCTCACTCTCACTCCCGTGGTCTGCGTAACAGCAGCCATCACCCTTTCTACTGTTTTGGACACCTACGCTGACCCGTCTGAGCCTGACATCGCCGATGACGATAGAAGCGAGTCTAGTAATGTGCCAGGTACACCTGCCAACGGAGCCTCGCCGGCAGCCACATCAAAGAAAGCGAAGAGACCTGCGATACCTCAGACAGCACTTTCCAGCGCCATCAACGAGCTTACCACTCCAGCGACATCTTCCACCAACAAAAGAGCTAGGAAAGGTATCTTTGGCATGGACACCCGTCTAGTTGTCATTTCACACACACTTTTTATGCTTGCTTTCTTTCGTGTTCCACTGCACCTGGACCACATCTCATGCCTACTCCTCTCCTTCGGTTGTTTTAGCTTCCTCCAATCCAGACGGCAGCCAACATATCATTGATGATTTCAGAGAGGCATACTACTGGTTGAGGCAAAATACGCCCCAGGATGCTGTGGTGATGAGTTGGTGGGACTATGGATACCAAATCGCTGGCATGGCTGACAGGCCTACTTTGGTTGATAACAATACTTGGAATAACAGTACGTTCTCCGAAAACGTCTTGCATATTTGTCAATGAGGATCAAATGCTCATGTCACATACACAGCCCATATCGCTACTGTCGGAAAGGCGATGGCAAGTAGCGAAGAGGTTGCTTATCCTATTCTCAGAAAACATGATGTCGATTACGTTCTCGTCATATTTGGTGCCTTGATTGGCTATTCTGGGGACGACATCAACAAGTTTTTGTGGATGATTAGGATCGCACAAGGCGTTTGGCCGGATGAAGTTCAAGAATCAAACTTTTTCACACCAGCAGGAGAATACCGAGTAGACGATAAAGCGACACCGACGATGAAGAATAGTTTGATGTACAAGATGAGCTATTACCGGTGCGTGCATTCAAGATTTTTGTACATAGGTTTACGGTGGTTGAGTTGACCAATCATACGTGCAATTCAAGATTCGAGGAATTATATGGCGGCGGACAGCCTGTTGATCGTGTGAGACAGCAACACCTGCCCAAACAAGGCCCTACGCTTGACTACCTTGGTATGTTACTCAGCTTGGTCAACTCGCCTGGGCTCATCTCGTTGATTTAGATGAAGCATTCACATCAGAGAACTGGATCGCAAGTCTCATCACTTATATTACCTTCCGTGAGCTAACGGCTGTTACCTTCCCAGGTTCGCATCTATCAGGTCAAGAAAGAAGACCCATTAGGTCGAGACCTCAAAAGTGCAAATGCATTCGAAAAGGGCAAGAAGCGAAAGCGTTCCAAGCCCGTACCACGCCGCAAATCCGTTCCTGTGTAACAACGTTTCCCGTGTTTGCGGAAGACTAGTCAGCTATTAATTTCACCTCGTTCTCTACAATGGTCAATCTTGGATTCTATTTGACTCGTATGGAGACGGACAATATCAAAGAAGAAACAATGCTAGCGCAAAAGGGTAGAAATAGTCCTACAACCCTGAGCTCAGGGTCATGAAATATAATAGACTTGCTCCCAGAGACTTGTATACATCCTGCTGTCTGAGAACAGTAAGGCCCCGAAACTCTCAGGTCTCCTAGACCCCAAAAGATGTTTTGCACTAGCTAGCCAGTTTTCCCTGGGCAAAAATACTAGTGCCCTTTCACTGAAATTCCTGTTAAAGGAGCTCAACACTAAGTGTGCATTGTAGGTGAGTAATCGGCAAATAGACAACGACCACATAGACTACTATAAATCAGTACTAAAAATATAAATAGAAAGACATGTGATTGTAGTAGTTTGATGGCACCAAACGCCATTTTGTCACTGGAGTGATTTTTCAAAGCAAGAGCCTCGGTGATCCAATGAAAAATTCCCAAATCAATTTCTTCAAATTAGGGGAGAAAACACAAATGACAGGTCCCGCCCTAAAGACCCAATTTTTCTTCAACTTGTTAGACGAACAACTTGTAGGCATAGTAGAAACCATGACGAGATGACTTATTGAAGCATTGAGAGTTTGTTGGCACATTAGGAGTACCCTATCAGTTCATGAAATGGCGCTGTGACATACTGGATAGCACCGAAATCAAAACGCTCGCACGAGTAGATATAATCTATTTATTATTCATGATATAACAGTGCAATCTACCATTAGATGGCCTTGCTCTTGACGAGTTCTATACATAAGCATCAGTGTATAGTACTTGAGAAATACAGATACATTCAACAAATGAGACTTACGTTCCACTTCGGTGATAGCACTGGCGAGGATTTCCTGTTGGGTCTTGGATTCTTTGAGATTTTCAAGAACCTTATTAACAACGGCCTTGGTGAGGTCTGCCTGTTCGCTTTCCTTCTGTTGCTGTTCGAAGCGAACCCAGCTGTCAAGTACACCCTTGAGCTCAGAGGCAAGCTCGACTTTTTGCTTTTGAACGAAAGTCTGGGACTCCAGTTTGGCAGTTTCCTGATCGATCTCAGACCTCGAGAGAGCTGATGGAATATCATGCATGCCACACCTTGGACAGTTCGAAAAGAGATTTGGTAAGGGAAACAACATCCTTCATCTGGCCAACAGAGTCGATACGCTCTTGCACAGCTTGTGTATGCTCAGCGCGGGCACCATCAAGTACTTTCTTAATGCGTTGAATATGGCCTTCCGCCCACTGACTGTATGGTTCGCGTGCGATCTATAAATTGAAAGATAAATGTTACATTCATCGATATAGGGAGATGGTACCTTGCCAATGTAGGTGAAGACAATGATGGAACCAATGAGAAGAATGGTTTCTTCATTCACCACATATAGTTCGTTCGAGATAGCGGCAGCAGCGAGTCCAGTGCCAAGGAGAGCAGTGCCGGTCTTGGTGATGATACCAGGCTTGGACGGGAGTTTGTCGATGATCTCATCTGCACGTTGAGAAGGGGGAGGTGTCGCAAGACCACGGCTGAGGGTCATAAAAGAGAGCCTTCCGTTGATTTTCGTTTGACTGAAGCAGATATAACAATAAGGACATACACATTAACGACAGGAGCGAAAATACGGGGCGCACTAAAAAGGACAGTGTTTGGTTAAAATTGAAGGAAGTTAAATAAAACGCTTACTGGCTGCTCTGAGTGAGCATGTAGCAGTTCTTGAGATAGAGGCCATGCCGGATATAATTTCAGACAAAGAGAAGAAAAGGTCTGTAACTTCGGGTTGGCAGGACCGTGGGAACATATCCCGGCTTTCCACGAATACAATGCATACCCGATTGAAAAAGCTGACATGGATAATCCTTCATGTTTATGTTGCATCTAATCATACACCATAGTTCCTATGATTTGGGTGGTTGGGTATAATGATAGTCTTCGTAAAGACATATTTCTCCATGATTACAAGATTAAAGTAGGAACATACAATTCAAAACTGTCAATATTCAGAAATGTAATATTGAAAATATTTCTCACAAAGCAGCTTCAGAAATGTTATAGATGATTGTTAGTGAATTCCTGTAAGCAGTCCGAAAAAATCTAGATTTTCGATAATGGTCTGTATTGAGATACTAGACATTAATTTCGAATTCAGGATTTCCCAGACATTTCTGGATACTGTATCAGTACAATTCACGCCTACTTCTTCTCATTCGAGTAAGAATCATGGGTAATTCAGATCGAGCGTGATCTTTTCCTTCGACAACAGGTGCAACTATCCCAGACATTCTCCACTTGATAGATTTCCCCGCATCCTCAAATTCAAAGGAGGTGAGGAGAAGGGAGAGCACAACCTCTGCAAAAAAAACCATAAACGGAATCCAAAAAATCCGGAATGGACTGAATGAAAACGCACTCATCTCCAACTGAGAGAATTTAAAGCCACTTTATAATCAATAGTAAGCATCTCATGTTGTAAAGAGAGATGATTTTACTTACATGCATGCACGGCTCCCTCCGAAAAACGTCATTCTGCATGACATCAGGACCTTTCCACTGCGATTGATCCTAGAGCAAGCTCACAAGTTCGAGTAGACCCCTGGGCATATGTGCCTCGACCAGCTTCTGAGGGGGCGGCTTCAACCACCTTTCGGCTTCCACTCGTATGAATCAGGTCCCCACGATTCTGGATTAGTGTTTCGCTCCAAGAATAGATATAAAAATCGTAGTTCCGCTAGGAACAATCAATTCGGTGACCTCTCCGGAAGTGGTTTGCAGAGGTTTAGAGAGTGGTAGGATCATGTCTTTTCGAGCTCTACGAGATTATCAGCGGCAGACGAAAACCAATGCAATCAATGTAGCGCACATTCGACTGTTTGTTCCGAGTGGAGGGTACCTAAGAACAGGTATATCGGTGAGGAATGCAGCTAACAATCTGCGAATGCCTACAGCCTCAATGTTTCCCGACAGACAGCATCAAGGTAAGGTAGAGTCACAAGCTGATCATAATCTAAATCCTCGTCGCCGCTGTGTGCCTCGCTTCCGATATTTCTGTACGGAGTTTCTCCTGGACGTCAGGGTATTTTGTCAGAAGGTGCAGAGTGCGAGAGAGAGCAGAAGAGGTGGTGTCTGTCGCAGCGAAAATCAATGTACTACATCATAGATGTTAAACGACGTGTCAAAAAGACTATAGATCAAAACTGACGCAACCTGGCCAATAACCTCCTCATCACTCAATCGGTCTTCCATGGTTGCACTTGCATTGGCTCTCACTTGAGCAGGACATTCAGTCCTGATTCTAAGCTGATGACTTTTCGAATAACACACTCACTGAGCAGACTAATGATATCCTTCTTTGAATCATCACTTTCGCCTGAATCAATCTCCTTTTGCTTGGCACTGCAAATATCTTTTGCGGTCTTCTCAATTATATCCACAACATCCTTCATGTCTTGCAGCCACTGTGAAGGTATTTTTTCTACAATCCATCGCTTTTAGACGAGGAAAGTTATACTTGGGATGATATAGTTAGCTATTAAAAAAGCTCTCGTGCCGGAGAAGAGTTCACTGCAAAGATTGAGCATGTGAGTGTTTATTCTACTTCGTGAGCAAACTGAGTCGTTTTCACCCAAAACGTTTCAGATATACGCTACATGCCATATCTTCATTGTTGGCAGTGAATCGAATGAGTATCCCATTCCGCTTTGGCCTATTAATTCGAGAGCAGTTCGTGACATCCAGTGGAGAACATCAATTTCCTTGGAACCGTCTTTCACTTCGTTCCAGTGCCTGACGAAGCTAATACGATCAATAAACTCGTACATTAGTAAGTGCCGACGAGGAGAGATAATCAATCACACCCTATGTGTTACTTCATAGAAGATTGGCGCTGAAGTGAAATGGTCAGCATAATGAAAGAAGAAGAGAAGTATAACATACTCATTGCTCGCATGTGAGCTATGGAAAATACCGGGTTGAGTATCTTTCTTTGTTTGCGATGCTGCTCGCCTATTGATCTTTGAGCAATCGTTGATAACATTAAACGTCCATGTAATCACCCAACGCTGCAGTCAAGCCCTCTCCGAACATCAGTAGATTTGTTCTAAAACCATAAATTTTAATCATCAGTTCAAATCACGGAATGAAATTTGAAAGGCTGACCCAACAGCTGCAGGGACTTGCTCGTAAATGTGTTGGTCCTGTACAATGACTGAGAAAGAGCAGGACCTAGCTGATTTGTAAACTCACCTTGATCATTATCTGATATAAAGCCTCGGATCAAAGATGAATAGCATATTCTCCTAGAAATGTTCATATTCTTGCTCGCACGTCCGATCTTTCCGTGAAGGGGAAACCGATCTTACCCCAAATAAGCCTTTCAACCTTGCCACAGTGCCGTCTAGAAGGATCAGCAGATCAACGATGAGTTAGGAATACGCCAAATTAATCGTTTCACTCACAGCGATTCAACATATCATAATAGTAATCCCATCCATCCTGATGAAATATCTGTTGGACATTACCTGAAAGCTTAAAAGGTTGCCATAACTATAAAAGCATTTAACCTACCAGCGATGAACGAAAGTGCAGGTGGGCCAGGTATACATTCCAACGGTGACTTGACAAAGAGCCGTCTCAAAACCTCCATGCCACGATCAAGATAACATAGAAAACCAATCCTTGCAGAATCAGTGGTACCATTTCGAAGGGAACAGCCAAACGAGATATGTAAAAGATAGGGTTCTCTGAACAATATATATTGCCCTTTCGCCCCGCTTACTATACCTGTGTATGTCGCCATGAGAAGTTGCAGGCCTCCAAGAAGCTTTGGAGAGAACGAAAGCCAAGAAAAGCACTTCAAAAATAAATGACGGGTCACAAGATGTTAATCGCTTGGATAGATTTAGAAAAGTGACAGGGAAGCAGGGGCAATGCTGCAATCGTCAGTCGGTAAGTCAAGACGAGCACTCAATTTCTGATGTCTACGGATTGTTGCTTGAATGGCGTTTTTTCGTATATAAATGACCATTTTAGTGGTGGTAATTTCGTTGCTGTTCGACACGAGTCTTCAGCATATGTCTCCCAAGGGTCTTCCCTTCAGTGAAGAGTGAAAAGTGAGGAAATGATCACGAGAGGCATAGATATCCATACAAAATCTGGGCAAAATGCATCAAAAAAACCCAGCACTTATCAACTCTTATGACAAGATTCGTGGGGAGCAAAACCCTCAGGTGAGGTGATAAGAAGAACAGAGCATGAGCACATGAGCGTGGGATAACCAGCATAATTAACGATGGATTTCCCATAGGCAGAAGACTAGTACATATCAGAAACAAGACGTCGACAATAGGAAGATCCTAGCACAGCTTGGTTTTCTAGGCGTCCATACTCAGACAATGAGTGCGGTGAGACCCATTATAATAGGCTGAGCATGACAGAAAGGACCAATATCAACGTCCCGACGTCATTCGTGTTAAACTATAACTAGCAGCAGTGGCTGCTCGCAGCATTCATATGCGAAGTGGACAGAGAACAGGGATTTACTGGGATGGAGATAATCGACAAGCGCAGAATCGAGGCATAATCACAGCATCACGCTCAGGTCCAAAGTTGATCCAATATGTGAATGAACAAGGAGACTTACGCCAAGAAGGCCATCTAGGACAGGGTACAGTGATACCTGTGACAGATGTGGTAACGGTCAGATGAACAAGGCTTAGGGAAGCAGGTGCTTGAGTGATAGGAACCGTGAATGCGAGAAGTTGAAGGCAATGGCGTGGGGTCGTTCACAGTGCCCTTGTAGATGGCTACACAAATATTGGTTCCAACTAGAGATAAGTTGACTCACGTCCTTCCGAAACATACTTGAACTAGGAGGTGACACTGGTAGAACAAGATCAGTTATATTTCTGTGAATGATCGGCCCACCCTGAAGAGCTAGCTGTCCTGGGCACTGCACGTCAAGAAAAAACGGTAGGGCCGAACATGAATCAATCACGAGGTTTTACCCTTTCCAGCCGGTTGTCTCCGACAATCAAAATTGAAAGTCTACAGGCCATTGACAGGAGTATAGATCTTCATTAATGGAAAAGTGGGTGCTGGATCTCCATGTATAATGAGGCGAAAGAGTTAAAGGGGCTCGTAGCGGGTAGTGAGGTACAAATTGTAGTAACATGGATTACATTCCCTGATGGTAACATCCAATGACCTACTTTCTTAAGCCATGGGACATTGTGAACATGGAAATAACATCTCAGGACTTTCTTGATTGAGTCTGTGGGTGGTGGAGGAAGAAGAACATCCATGTCACATACAAATTCTCTCTCTCTCCTTTCTACAACGCACTCGTTAACTTGACGCGCATCAGACAGTATTTTCCTCTCCCCCAATTGTCACGTCACGCATTGCATGCGAGACCCCGCACATAGGAGGAGCTTACGAAAATTGCTGCCACTTCTGCGATTGCAAAATATCATACATGAGACTGGCAGCAAGCCTGTCGAATTACAAATTGTGTCTACCAAGACACACGGCGAAACATAGAGGTGAAACGTGCGGAAAAAGGAATTTGCAATAGGAATGAATAGGAATGCGCTTCCTCCTATGACCATACAGCAACCGTAGCCATTGGCTCAACATGTTTCATCTCGATTGAAGTACTTTGATTGTAGATATCGTTCTTTTCTCCTGAGCATTGTTGTCCAGACCACCCAGATCATATCGGCGGAAGCATTTAACCCTTTTCCACTCCATATCACGGATATTAGGAGCTCTGTAGCCAGGCCCAAGTGCCTAGCCACGTGGATCCTGTGGATATGAGGTGATGAATAATAATGACGGGTGGATCAGCGACATAATACTGAAATAACCGCCAAAAATAGTTCCGTTGACGACACAAATCTGACCGCGGCACCACGGAGAACATATTGGATCGTGGGTACACAAGGGTGGAAAACAAATGTATTCACGGTATAAGGGGAAGCCCGACTCAATCACATACCAAAGCTTATCGTGACGGAGATCATTATTTGGCCCGACACATCACGGGGATCGCAGTACATCTTGACATCAACTCATCAGTTCATTTGATGGCGACGAATGATACACTATATGAGCGTCTCTCAGCATCCCTGACAATGCCCTCTCATCATAATTGTGATGATTCCGTTGTCGGATCCATCATTTGGACAATTCTCGCAAATGTATAATCACATACATATATCCTACGTCTGTGTTGCGAACAAACATAAAACCCCTGCTGCCGGTTAGCTGGTTCTGACTGCTTCATTCACCTTTCTTTTTTTATTTTTTTTATTTTCATTTCGGTGGCTTTTCTTTACGACGTCTCTACTCTATCATTCTTTGACCATCGGCCTATCCTTTGACTTCTTCGTTCGACAAAATGGTCCATCCACTCGTTTGTATCGCCACTCTGCTATTCGGAACAAGTACCGTGCTAGCGATACCATTCCCCCTTGAGCGTCGGGCAGGAGAACCCACGCCAGTATCTGCCAGTGATTTCGGACAATTCGACACTTTTACCTTTTTTGCGTCAGCGGCATATTGCCCAGCTAACAAGACAGAAAACTGGTCCTGTGGAGGTATGCTCATTGTTATAGATGTTCTAGCGATATGACTGATATTGTAAATGTTCTTTGTCCCCATGTAGCCAATTGTGACGCTAACCCCAATTTCAAGCCTACAGCAAGTGGAGGAGATGGAGGAGATGTACAATTTTGGTTTGTCGGTTTTGATTCGGACAAAGATGTAAGTCAACTTTTCCGAAAACCACCAAAGAAAAAAAAATACTCACTGTGTGCCGGCCTCATAGGCTGTCATCGTAGCCCATCAAGGAACCGATCGGCATAAGATGTATGTACTTTGTAGAACTTGCGTGATCCTCCTCATACTTATCACCTCTCACATAGTCAATCACTTCTCACTGACGCTGAATTTGTCCCTGAAAAACTTGATGAAGATTTTTTCCCTGGAATCTCAAGTGACATCCGAGTGCACAGTGGTTTCAGCAGCGAACATGCGAAGTAATTGGTGTTCATGCCCCATTGCTTGTGGTCCTGACAGCTGCTCTAGAACCGCTCAAGATGTGCTCGCAGCAGTCCAACAGACCATGCAAGATAGTGGCACGAATTCAATCAAATGTGTTGGTCACTCTCTCGGTATGTCTTTCGAGATGCTAGTGATCCGCTTCAAATGTCTAAAGTTACTTCTCAGGTGCAGCTCTTTCGGTCCTTGAAGCCATTTTCCTTCAAATCCACATCTCTGGTGCCGATATTGAGATAATCAACTATGGATCGCCTCGCGTAAAGTCATGTCCTCCCCTCGAAAAGCAGGTTTGGCCTCGCTAACTACAGAATGTTATAGGTCGGAAACCAAGCATTTGCAGACTTCGTTGATGCCAACCTGAAAATTACTCGCATAACAAGCCGGTGAGGATACTTGTCGTATCGCAATCCCGGAGCACCATCACTCAGCGTTAGGAAATTAAACATGGACAGGCAAGATATCGTCACTGTCATTCCGCCCAAGTTGACGGGCTTCAAGCATTCATCAGGGGAGATTCACGTTAAGGAGGATGGATCATTTTTCGCTTGTCCTGGCCAGGATAACGACAATTCCCTGTGTGCCACTGGTGATGCGAGTAATATTTTTGAGGCTTCCGTAGAAGATCATTTTGGTGCGCAGTTATCTGATTTGAAGGGAACGTTTATTGATGAAATGTACACCCGTAGGTCCGTACGGAAATGTCACATTGGATAGCCACTGCAGACCTTAGGTATTTCTACGGACTTGGGCACATGTACGAGTTGTAAACAGTAGTATCGCATTCACGCTTGATTAATCTTTATGACAACTCACCTGTCTCGCGAGCGTAACATAACTCGTCAGAAATCCTTTGACACCA
>JAHTMQ010000254.1:0-508360 GCA_019327925.1 Leucocoprinus sp. KB1807203 | reverse complement strand
AACTGGTAGTCATCATGATCACTAGTCACCTCCATATATAGCCAGGCCCTTGGCTTAAGAGGACTTGATAGTCAGTTAGGGACTATTGGTGGAAGTGCAGTACCAAGCTCAGATATTGTGTCTGAGACCTGATCTGCTAATTGAGTGGTATTGCCAGTAGTTACTTGTACCTTTTCACTTTATAAACCTTGTGCTGAAGTCCCATTGTGGGCTGTATATGCAGAGGAGTAACACTACATCCTTAGAAAGGTATTTAGGTTAGGGATCCTCTCCTTGGGGTGATAGTATAACCATAGTATTAGAGCAGTAGTAAGTAAGGCAGTAGATGTCTAGCTGGGTAAAGATCTTGTACCCCAGTAGACATAACATTAGTGAGATCATTTTCTATTCTGACTTCTCTAAAGACATAGCACTATGTCTCTAGATCAATACAACTCTCTTATGAGCAGCATGCTCAATCAACAGTGCACCCTCACCAAACTAAGGGCAGAATTAAAAAGAAGAGATAGGAGAAAGTGTTAGAGCTATAAAAAGTTTGGGTATCTGGCCTATAACTACAGAAACAAGAATGAGGAGGAGAAGGGGAAACTGATCCCCAGAAATAGATTTAAAGTATTGTCAAGCAGAGTAATGAGATGTAGGGTAAGAGAGGAAGTAAGGATAAGGAGAAATGAGATGATAGAGGAGGTTAAATACTTCAGATGTTGGGGTGTTGGGCATTTCAAATGGGAGTGCCCAAATATTGAAGTTGAAAAGAAGAGGAAGAGAAATGAGGAAGCAGTGTGTGCAGCTAGCCTACAAAAGGCACAGTAAAGGAAAAGGTTGGCACACTCCCTATGGAGAAAGGCACAGGAACATAGTGGTGCACAAGGAATACCTCCAAGAAGTACAGTATTAGAGCAGAGAGGATGGACAACCAGGTGGGAAGTTGTGACATTTGTGGAGTGTAGAGAATACAACTACAAAGGCACCAAAATATATGAGAACTAGGGACAAAGGTTGTTATGAGATGACTCCCAGGAAGGAAAATATTTCTTATATGTTCATCAACTTGATGGAAAACATCCAAGAATACAATGTGGGAAAAGATATAAATAGTGTGGGAAGGATTATATAAGATATAGATGGTTCTTAGTAAGGGTTATGTAATTGTGGGAGGTAGACACATAGACCACCTAATATTTGTATAAGTACCTAGGGGAATCCAACAAGGAACTTTATTGAGTTCTTTCTGAACAACCACCTCAGTTGAGCTCTAAGTCCTCATGACTTCACACTAACATAAGAACTCAATCCCCATTGTTGACCCTGCACCTCACAGCCTCGACATCCCTATTCCTACTTACTCTTTCATTATCCTTGCTAACAAGCATAGTGCTTAAAAGCTTTTTGGAAAGTGGGCTGTCACAAACTTCATTCAAACCATAACTCCAGGAATACTTGACCGATTTCGACAATCTAAATGGCCACCAAAAGCCCTTAAGAAGACCTTTCAAATGGTACCAAAAACGTCTTAAAGCAATCAGTATTCACCAAGTTATCAGCAGATCAGTTAGTGGTCACCAAGTCACTAGACACTAAATCACTGATATCTCAGAAACTGCTTAACATAATCATTCCATTAAGAAGTGTTAAAAAATCATTTCAATTTAGTTTACTTGGTTTAATACCACTAGACTTTGCTTCAATGACCATTGTGAAGCTCTCTTCAATGCATTTCTTTCAGCTATAAATAGATCCTGAGGCGATAAGATCCCATGGAGATACAAGGTCCTCAATGTTTGCACATGATACTGATCTTTACCCATAGATTATCATCTGTCCTTGAATAGAACAAAGGACTGCCCTAAGATGGTTAGGTTATCTCTATTTCAAGAACAATAGCACTCCTATATGTAGAACAATAGGTAGTAATCATGTGGTAGTCTGTCCTGGTGCACAGACCACCACAGTCATGTATTTAAGGACTGTATGTCTGAGAATAAACCTCAGACTTAACAACATCTTTTGCTACTGTCTAAACTTTGCTTTTTTGAGCCTTTTGATTATCAAATCATCAACTCACAAATCAGTAAGTGGCCATTTGTGATATAGGCCCTAGCTGTAAAGGGGACTTTACTGTCAGTTAGGAACAGTGGATAGACAGCCTGGATAAAACTTGTGTTTCTGCCTGAGACCTAATCTCTATATTGAGTGGGCTTGTACTTAGTCTTTTGCTATCAGCTCTGTACTACTAGTCCATTGTGATTAGTCCATCACAAATGGCCACTTACTGATTTGTGAGTTGATGATTTGATAATCAAAAGGCTCAAAAAAGCAAAGTTTAGACAGTAGCAAAAGATGTTGTTAAGTCTGAGGTTTATTCTCAGACATACAGTCCTTAAATACATGACTGTGGTGGTCTGTGCACCAGGACAGACTACCACATGATTACTACCTATTGTTCTACATATAGGAGTGCTATTGTTCTTGAAATAGAGATAACCTAACCATCTTAGGGCAGTCCTTTGTTCTATTCAAGGACAGATGATAATCTATGGGTAAAGATCAGTATCATGTGCAAACATTGAGGACCTTGTATCTCCATGGGATCTTATCGCCTCAGGATCTATTTATAGCTGAAAGAAATGCATTGAAGAGAGCTTCACAATGGTCATTGAAGCAAAGTCTAGTGGTATTAAACCAAGTAAACTAAATTGAAATAATTTTTTAACACTTCTTAATGGAATGATTATGTTAAGCAGTTTCTGAGATATCGGTGATTTAGTGTCTGGTGACTTGGTAACCACTAACTGATCTGCTGATAACTTGGTGAATACTGATTGCTTTAAGACGTTTTTGGTACCATTTGAAAGGTCTTCTTAAGGGCTTTTGGTGGCCATTTAGATTGTCGAAATCAGTCAAGTATTCCTGGAGTTATGGTTTGAATAAAGTTTGTGACATAGTCTATGTAGGAGAACAATGGTAACCTCCTAAAGATCTGTCTAGCTTAGGGATTCCCTTCTTAGGGATAGTATTGTTTCACCCTTCTTAGTCAGTAGCTAGCTATAAGTTCAGATGAAGAAAACCACTTGTTCTCTTATAAGGAATTTGTTATGAGAGCTCCAAAAAGGAAAAAGGTTCCTATACATTTGAGCACTTAATCATACAAAGAGGTTAAGATATAAACAGCATGGGAACTTAGGTAATCAGATCATATAACAAGGTCAAGTGATCATAGAACACTCTGGAAGAACATGTGACTGTAGACTAATAGTAGTACAGCCACTGTAAGAATAGTATAAGTAGTAGTCCAATCCAACAAAGAACCCCATTGAGTTCTTCTTGAACATCTACCTTGGGTGATCACTAAGGACATTTACTGTCTATTGATAACATAAGAACTCAATACCCAATGGTAACCTCACACCTCACAGCCTCATCACCCACTTACTCTCTTATCTCCCTTACTAGTGAGCATAGCACTCACAGGCATCTTGGATAGCAGGCCCTAGCTGTAAAGGGGACTTTACTGTTAGTTAGGGACAGTGGGTAGATGGCCTGGACAAAGCTCATGTCCCTGTCTGAGACCTAACCTCCACACTGAGCAGGCTTGTATTTAGTTTCTTCACTATCAGCTCTATGCTACTGGTCCATTGTGATCAGTCTATACAGGAGAATGATGGCAACCTCTTAAAGGCCCGTCTAGCTTAGGGATTCCCTTCTTAGAGATAATACTGTTTCACCCTTCTTAGTCAATAGTTAGCCATAAGTGCAGACAAAGAAGATTGTTCATCCTCCTATGAGGAATTATCATTATCATTATCATCACCATCATCACTGCCACTACTATTACATATGTCTCACTAACACCAGCAGCAACAGGGGGAACCTCCTTCAGCACCTGCCTGTTATTGGTGAACAGTGAATGTCCTTAGCGATCACCCTAGGTGGATGTTCAAGAAGAACTCGATGGAGTTCTTTATTGGATTGCAGCCCTACTTATACTACTACTACAGTGGCTGTACCCTAAAGTCCCACGATCACATGTTCTTTCCAGAATGTTCTATGATCACCTGACCTTGTCATGTGATTTTGACTTACTGAGTCCCCACCCTTTTTATATCCTTACTCCATTGTATGCTTTGAGGTTTTGGATTAAGTGTTCAAATGCGGGGGAAACCTTTTCCTGTTTGGGGCTCTCATAACATGGCCCCCCCTTCAAGTTTCCTCGTCCCGAGGAATTTTTCCATCGATACCAATTTTTGTCCCATCTCTTTTCCCTCTCTCTTTCGTACCTTCTTCTCCCCCAACCATATAGTAGTTTCGCTGTGAATTCCCTAGGTAATTCCCAATTGAACTCCTTTTCTTCTTCTTCTTGCTCCTGTCGCCTTAGTTCTTCGGCCTCTTCCCTGTGCTCCCTCTCGAACTCTTCTACCAGCTCCTTTGCATTTTCCAGGTTTTCCCTATTTTCCCAGGTATCCTCTCCTGCTGTGTAGCCTTTCCACCTCACCAGGAACTTTTCCTTCCCTCTAACCATCCTTTTGTTTAAGATTTTTTCCACTTCAAATTCCTCTTCTCCTTCAATGATAACCGGCTTTGGTGGTATCTTCTTTTGTCCCTTTACCTGTGATTTGTAGAGTCGTACTCTACTTACATTGACTACAGGGTGTATTTTGATAGAATCGGGCAGCTCTAATTCTATCGCATTACTTGAGACGATTCCCTTTACTTTGTAAGGGCCTACAAAGCGTTCGGTCAGCTTTTCCGACCTTCTCCCTTTCATCTGCCATTTTAGGTCCCTCGTATTTAGCAGCACTAAGTCCCCTACTTTGTACTCCTCTCCCTTTCCTCGTTTCCTGTCTCCAAACCTTTTCATTTCCTCCTGTGCTTTTCCTAATGCTGCTTTGGCCTCCTCCTGGATTTTCTTCATTTTTTCTATGAATTTTCCTGCTGCTTCGTACTTCCCCTTTCTTCTTCCCTCAAATCCCATCCTCGGGTCTTGACCGTAGTTTGCCTTGAATGGCGATGTTTTTGTAGCCACGTGGATTTTGTTGTTATATGCAAACTCCGCCGTTCCTAACCAATCTGGCCACTGCTCTTGTCTATGATCAATGAAGACCCTTAGATATTGCTCTAACTCCTGGTTTATCCTCTCCGTTTGCCCATCTGTTTGAGGGTGATAGGCTGTTGAGAGTTTTGTCTGAATTCCCAGCAAGTTATTTAGCTCCTTCATCATTCCCGCTACAAACTGCACTCCCCTGTCTGATATAATGCTCTCAGGAAGTCCATGCAATTTCCATACGTGGTCCCGAAACAGCTTTGCGAGTCCTTCCGCTGATGTTTTTTCCATTGTTGCTATAAAATGTGCCATTTTGCTAAAGCGGTCGCATACTACTAAGATTGCATCATATCCCTGGGACTAGTGGCAGTTTGGTGATAAAGTCTGCCGATATGTGGCTCCATGGCTTTTCTGGGATTGCATTGGGCATTAGTTTTCCCACTGGTGCTTCGCTTTGATTCTTGTATCTTTGACATGCATCACATCCATCTACATATCTTCCCACCTCCTTCATTACTCCTGGCCACCAGTAGTTCCTGACAATTAATTCTGTCATTTTCCACCTCCCCCCATGCCCTCCTACTGGGGTGTCATGGTGTAGTTGTATTATTTCTCTCCTGAGGTCTCCTTCCGGTACGTATATTCTTCCTTCCTTTAATACTATCCCATCCTCAATTTCCCACTCTTCATCTTTTAGTGCTTTTATTCCTGCCCTTTTTAACTCCTCTACTGCTTTTACTATCCTCTCGTCCCCTTTCCTGTGCCTTTCTGATTCTTTCTCTTAGATTTTCTTCCTCCACCAACATTTCTACCCCCCTAATCCACTCTGGTTTTATCAGCTTCTGGTCTTCGTTATCTCTTTCCACCCCCTCCTGCCAGTCTGGTCTCCTGCTTAATCTGTCCGCCTTTCCCATGCTTTTTCCTGGAACGTGTTTTAACATGAAGTTAAATCGTGATAGGTATAGGGCCCATCTTGCTTGTCTGCGGTTTAACTTTTGACTCATCATAAAATACTGAAGGTTCTTATGGTCTGTCCAGATTTCAAATTCGAGTTTCGCTCCCTCTAAGTAGTGCCTCCATGCTTCTAGGCACCTTATAACTGCCAGCATTTCTTTATCGTGAATTTCGTAATTTCGTTCTGTGGTATTCAGCGATTTAGAAATGAAGGCCACTGGCCTCCACTTCCCATCTTCACACTTTGTCGACAACACTCCTCCTGTCACATAGTCTGAGGCATCTGCTTCCACTCTCATTTCCTTATCAATGTCTGGGATGGCCAGAACGGGCTCTGTGGTGAACCCTGCTTTAAGGTTTTCAAATGCTTCCTCCTGTTCCTTCTCCCATTTCCACTTTTGTTCTTTTCTGACTAGCACGTGTAGCAGTGCCGCTATCCTAGCAAAGTCCTTTATAAACCTCCTGTAGTAGTTGGCGAGGCCTAGGAATTTTTGTACTTCTTTGACGTTCCTAGGTGCCGGCCAGTTCAGGACTCCTTCTACCTTCTCCCTTTGCATCTCCACTCCTTTTGGACCGATTACTACTCCCTAGGAACTCTACTTCTCTTACTTTCCATTTGCATTTCTCTGGTTTCACAAACAGATTGTTCTCTTCCAATCTCTTTAGGACTTCCTCCACCAACTCATCATGTCCCCTCTTCCATATCTGTGGCTACTAAAATATCGTCAATGAAGGTCGCTGTGTCCCCTTGGTTTATGAGGTCCCTGAACAGGTCATTCATCATTGCTTGGAAGGTGGTGGGGGAGTTTGTCAACCCAAAATACATGACCGTGGGTTCATATGCTCCAATGTGTGTTGTGAATGCTGCCTTCCATTCGTCTCCCTCCCTGATTCTGACGTTATTGTATCCCCATCTCAAATCCAACTTTGTAAACACCTTTCTCTTTCCTACTCCATCCAATATATCTGCAATGAGGGGTAAAGGGTACCCATTTTTTATCGTCCACTGGTTTATGTGTCGATAGTCTTGTACCATTCTCCGTGTGCCATCTTTCTTCACCACAAAGTGTACTGGCGATGTCTGGGGTGACTTGGAGGGTCAGATATATCCCTTCCTCAACTGGTCTTCCACAAATGCCTGTACTTCCTCTCTTTCCTCTCTCGATAGTGAATATACTTTCCCCTTTCTTGGCATAAATCCCTCCTTTAATTCTATGGCATGGTCCCAGGTTTTTCGTACTGGCATCCTTTCTGACTCCTTTTTTCCAAACATTTTCTTCCACTTCCAAAATCTCCTGGGCACCAGCCTTTTTAACACTTCCTCATCCTCATCCCTTTCCGTCTTTCTTACTTCCTTCTCCTTTACTTCTTGCTTTCTTCTTCCACATATAGGTGGGCAACGTGTCATCTTCACTTCTCCTTTCTCCCAATCTATTTCTGGATTATGGGCTGCTAACCATGGCATTCCCAGTATTAACTCGGTCTTCCCTAAGTTGCATACATCCATTCTGGCTCTTTCCATATGTCCCTTAAAGAACATATTGCACTCGACCTGGTGCGTTATAGCCCCCCTCTGCGTTTGCTGTTCCATCCACATTCCTAACTAAGAGGGGTTTTTTCAACTTCTCCATTTTAAACCCTTTTTCCTTTGCAAAGGTCGTGTCCATGAACAGACCTGTCGCCCCGCTGTCTAGTAATGCTTTCACTGCTATTCCTTCATGACTTTCCAACTTCTCTAACCCTACTTTCAACCAAACTTCCCTTAATGGTCATAGTGTGCATCGTACGTCCCTTACTCTCTCAGTCGTATTGATGGAGTTCAATTTATTGCCCAATTTTTCTGGGTGCAATACACTGTATACATTATTGGAGGCCAGCCGAGAGCTCACTGTCCTCCATTTTCTTTTGCCGACTCCTGCGGTGTTTCTACTACCCTTCCCTTATGTCTTTCCCAGCAGTTTTTGGCCATATGGCCCCACTTTCCACATACATAGCACGTCCTGTCTCCTCCCCTTCCTCTGTCCACATCCATTGCATTGGGGTCTCTCCTTGGACCCATTTGAGCTCCTCCTCTATTAGACGCATTTCCTCCTCCTCCTCCTCTGTATCCTCCTCCTGTTCTCCATGTTATCTGCCCCCCTCTTCCCCCATACGATCCTCCCCCTCTAGGCTGCACATTTCCCCCTGGGCATGCTGCGTTCCTCCCCAATACTCTTTCTTCTGCCCTGCTTTGTCTCTGGTTTCTATCCAGTCTTACTGCTCTTTCTTGCCACTCCCCAATAGTGGTTGGCGGTTCCTCTGCTTCTGCTAGCTTCCTCCTGATGGCCCTGTTTAGTCCTCTTTTAAATTCCTCAATGAGGGGTCTTCCCTCATAGCCGCTTCCTCTGGCAACCTTTTTGAATTCCTGCACATATTCGTCACAGGTTCTCCCTCCCTGCTCAATTGTCCTTAGTTGCTCTATTTTTCTCTCCTCCTCCGATGTCTCCCCAAAGTCGTTCCTTATTTTTGCAAATAGCTGCTCTGCTGATTCCACCTCTGACTCTCCTTTTGCCAACTCATCCAACAGGTTATCCTTCCATGCTTCTGCTATTCCCCCCTGCACATATGATAATACCCAGGCCACCTGGGTTGCTGCTGCTTCCTCTGTCATCTTCATCCTAATGTATAGGCAGGCCGCATTAACGAATGCAGCTCACCTCTTCCATCCTTCCATTGAAAACTTGAGGTCTTGCAACCTCCACTCTGCTCCCTTGCTGTTGGAGGAGCATGGTATTGACCTGCTGCTGCAGGGTTGCAATCATGGTGAGGAGTTGCTCCTCTCTGGTTTGGGGGGGGACGGGTGCTGAAGGGTGTTCCCCCTGTTGCTGTTGTTGTTGACGAGACATTGATGATGGTGATGGTGATGGTGATGTTGATGTTGATGTTTCCTCGTAGGAGGACAAACGGTCTTCTTCATCTGTACTTATGGCTAACTACCAACTAAGAAGGGTGAAACGATATTATCCCTAAGAAGGGAATCTCTAAACTAGATGGGCCTTTAAGAGGTTTTCCATCGTTCCCCTGCATAGACCGATCACAATGGATTGGTAGCACAGAGCTGATAGCAAAGAACTAATTATGAGCCCACTTGATATGGAGGTCAGGTCTCAGGCAGGGACACGAGCTTTGTCCAGGCCGTCTACCCACTGTCCCTAACTGACAGTGAAGTCCCCTTTACAGCTAGGGCCCGCTATCCAAGAGGCTTGAGAGCGCTGTGCTCCCTAGTGAGGAAGAGTGTGGAGTAAATGTGATGGGGAAAATCACTTGTGGGGCCAGTATGAAGCCAACTGCGCCTTTAAGTGATTTTTTGAGCAGGGTTCGAGGTGAACAGTGCTCGGATGTGGTATTGAGTTCTTATGTTATCGGTGAACAGTGAATGTCCTTAGCGATCACCCTAGGTGGATGTTCAAGAAGAACTCGATGGAGTTCTTCGTTGGATTGTAGCTCTACTTATACTACTACTACAGTGGCTGTACCCTAAAGTCCCATGATCACATGTTCTTTCCAGAATGTTCTATGATCACCTGACCTTGTCATGTGATTTTTGACTTACTGATCCCCACCCTATTTTATATCTTACTCCATTGTATGCTTTGAGGTTTTGGATTAAGTGTTCAAATGCTGGGGAAACCTTTTCCTGTTTGGGGCTCTCACATAACACTTGTGTTGTCATGGTGATGCCTGTTTAACTATATAAGGATATTATGGTATTATTGGTTAGTGTTCATGTAATTGCACATGGACCACCTGTTGTAGTATATATAACAGTTTGTGTAGGTAGATCTATCTTTACTCAAATATTATACTAGCTTCCAGGACTTTCTCCTAGCTTATTGAGTGACCACCTCTGAGTGTTCCTCTTACAGATACCAGATCTATAATTGGGAACTCCTTGCCATTATTTGGGCACTAGAAGAATATCAGCACTATCTCCAAGGATCTCCCTTTTCTATCCTTGTCTTTTGTAACTATAAGAAATGATCCCAATGCTAACATTGCTTCATTAACTTGAGTAAATGGATTTGATTTACAATGTAGTTTTGGTTCAACCAAAGGATTAGTCTTAAATCCTTTAACTACTGTAGTTGTTAGAAGTAGCATTTTCTGCTTATTCTTCATTTTCTTGATCTTTAAATCTAACTTGTCTTTGTCTGTCTGATCAGAAATATTGGAAAATCTGGTGTTGTTATTATTGACTGGAGAAGTGCCACCTTTCTGAATGTGTTCATTATTAATGCTAAGAATCCTAATATATAATAAAAGTCATTCTCTATCTCTAGTGGGTTTTTCTCCAGCTTTATCAACAAGCTAGATAGGTTGATAAGTAACAAAAATACTATATTGAATGTTCAAAACTTACTGCATCCCACTTTTTTCTAAGTGATGTATGATTACATTCAACTGAACTATTGGTTTTTGTCTACTCATTATATTCCTTTTCAAGTGCTAACCATCCTTGAAGATCAATAGGCTTGTGATTATCTATCAGATGCACAAGCATGATAGTATCTTCATCTGTAAAATTCTTTGAGCCTGCTTGACAACCACCAATCTAAGACTTTTCTTTTTTGGTAGGTGTAAAAACTTAGACTGAGATGTCTTAGAATTACTCCTAGTCTAAGTTGACAAGAAGAACTCGATAGAGTTCCCATTGGCTTGCTATACACTACTTATATATATTCTGTATTTACTTCTATTTATAAAGTCCTATGCATCTCTTTTGAGTCATTCTCTCTTATGCATCTACTAATTATTTAATTAAATGAAAAAGAAAAGAAAAGAAATATAAATAATGACTTAGCCATTTTGGCTATGTTATGACACTATCTTCTTTTCAAGATTCCTTGTCCTGAGGATTTTTACAGCTTATAGTAGAGATCACAAATGTTCTCTATATTATCATCATCTTCTTCTGTCCATTCTCTGAGTTCCAAATCTTCTTGCCCAATTTCTTCTTTCTTCTCTTTTATTGTTTCCATTGTTCTTTGTTCTCTTGCTCTTCCTCCCTTCCATTGTCTCCAATTCCTTTCTAATCTTGCCCAATATTCCTCATCATATCTTTTATCTGACCAACCAAATAGCTTTCTTGCTGTAAATCACCCTGGTAGTTCTCCTCTCCTAAACATACCCTCTTTGTCATAACTTGGTAAAATGGCTAAGTCATTATTTTATTTTACTTTCTTTTTCTTTTCTTTTCTTATTTGGACTTACTATACAAGGAAGAAGTATAGGAAAGTATTATATGACAATGTTGTATATCACAGTCACATGTTAGGATATCACAAGGTCATATCACATGATGATGTCACATGATGAGTATAGGAAAGTAGTGCATAGACCATGTAGTAGTTGTATAAGTAGTGTACAGAATCCAATGGAAACTCCATCAAGTTCTTCTTGTCAACTTAGACTTGGAGGGTAATTAAGTTGTCTTAGGCTAAGTCGCTATACTCTTCTCTTTTCTGTTTTCTAACATCTTCTATATCTCACTGATATTCTTTCTCAAACTCTTTGACTATATCTTTTGTATTTTCCAGGTTCTCAATCCCTTTCCCAAGTATCTGATTCTGCTGTGAACCCCTTTTATTATACCAGATATTTGTCCTTTCCTCTAACTCTCCACTTGTTTAGTATTCTTTCTACTTTCTATTCTTCCTCTCCTTCTATTATTACTAGAGCTGGCTGCTCCTTTCTCTGTCCTTTTACTTGCCCTATATATCTATGTATCCTACTGATATTTACTACTGGGCATATCTTGATTGTACTAGATAACTCCAATTCAACTACATTTGCTAATACAATTTTCTTAACTTTATAGGGACCTACAAACCTCTCTGTCAACTTCTCTGTCCTTCTACCAACTATTTGATATTTCAAATCCTTGGTGCTGAGCATCACCAAGTCTTCTACTTTATACTCATCAACCTCTCCTCTTTTTCTATCTGTATATTTCTTCATTTCTTCTTGTGCCTTCCCTAACACTACTTTTGCTTCCTCCTGAATTTCTTTCATCTTTGTCACAAATTTCTCTGTACCTTTGTACTTTCCCTTCTTTCTCACTTTGAATCCCATCCTAAAATCTTGTCCATAATTTGCCTTGAAGGACAATATCTTTGTACTTGAGTGTGCTTTATTGTTGTATACAAACTCTGCTATTCCTAACCAGTCTGGCTACTGTTCTTGCCTATGGTCAATGAACATTCTTAAGTACTGTTCCAACTCCTGGTTAACCCTCTCCATTTGTCTATCTGTTTGAGGGTGGAATGCTGTTGATATCTTGCTTTTGATCCCCAATATCCTATTCAATTCCCTTATTAATCCTGCTGTGAACTGTGGTCCTCTATCCAAAATAATACTCTCAGGTAGTCCATACAGTTTCCACACATTGTCCCTGAATAGTCTAACCAGTCCTTCTGCCAACATTTTCTCTATAGTAGAAATAAAGTGGACCATTTTTGTTAATCTATCTACCACTACTAAGATTGAGTCATATCCTTGGGCTAGTGGCAACTTAGTAATAAAGTTTGCTGAAATATGTGTCCAAGATCTTTCTGGAATTGTGTTAGCATAAAGTCATGAGAACTTAGAGCTCAACTGAGGTGGTTGTTTAGGAAAAACTCAATAGAGTTCCTTATTGGATTTCCTTAGGTACTTATACAAATATTAGGTAGTTTGTGTGCCTATCTCCCACAATTACATAACCCTTACTAAGAACCATCTATATCTTACATAATCCTTCCCACACTATTTATATCTTTCCCCACATTGTATTCTTGGATGTTTCCCATCAAGTTGATAAATATGTGAGAAATATTTTCCTTCCTGGGAGTTATCTCATAACATGGCTCCCCCTTTAAGTTTCCTCATCCCAAGGAATTTTTCCATCATTTTCAGTTCTCCTCCCATTTCTTTTCCCTTTGTCTTTCATATTCTTTATTTGACCACTCCTATAGTACTTTTGCTGTAAACCTCTCTGGGAGTTCTCTTGAGAACTTCTTTTTATTATTTTCTTCCTCCTATTACCTTACTTCTTTAGCTTCTTTTTTGTACTCCCTTTCAAACTCTTTAACCAGCTCCTTCGTATTTTTCAGGTTTTCTCTACTTTTCCAAGTGTCTCCCTCTACCATGTACCCTTTCCATTATACTAGGAATCTTTCCTTCTCCCTAACTATCCTTTTGTTTAGTATTTTTTCCACCTCAAATTCCTCTTCTTCTTCAATGATAACTAGTTTTGGTGGAGTTTTTCTTTGTCCTTCCACCTGGGGCCTGTACAATTGTACTCAACTTATATTGACTACAGGGTATATTTTAATAGAACTAGGTAATTCTAATTCTATAACATTGGTTGAGACAATTCTTTTGACCTTGTAAGGCTCTACAAATCAATCTGTTAACTTCTTCAACCTTCTTCCTATCATCTGCCATTTGAGATCCTTTATACTTAATAGTACTAAGTCCCTGACTTTATACTTTTCTCCTTCACCTCACTTTCTATCTGTATACTTCTTTATCTCCTCCTGCACTTTCTTTAATGCTGCTTTCGTCTCTTCCTGGATTTTCCTCATTCTTTCTACAAACTTCCCTGCTGCCTCAAACTTTCCCTTTCTTTCTCCCTCAAATCCCATTTGTGGATCTTGACCATAATTTGCCTTAAAGAGAGATACTTTTGTAGCTGAATGGATTTTGTTATTATATGCAAATTTGGTGGTCCCCAGCCAATCTGGCCACTGTTCCTGTCTGTAATCAATGAAGACCCTCAGATATTGTTTTAGTTCCTGGTTGATCCTCTCTATTTGCCTATTTATTTGGGGATGATAGGCTGTTGACAGCTTTGTCTGGATCCCTAATAACTTGTTCAGTTCCTTTATTATTCCTACTGTAAACTGCATCCCTCTGTCCAATACAATACTTTCTGGAAGGCCATGTAATTTCCAAACATAATCTCTAAATAACCAAGCAAGCCCTTCTGCCAATGTTTTCTCCATAGTTGCTATAAAGTGTACCATTTTACTGAAGCAGTCACAAACCACAAGAATTGCATCATAACCTTGAGCTAGAGGTAGTTTGGTAATGAAGTCAGCTAAAATATAACTCCATGGTTTCTCTGGGATCATGTTTGGTATAAGTTTTCCTGCTAGGGCCTTACTCCTATTTTTATATTGCTGACAGGCATTGTGTTATGAGAGCCCCAAACAGGAAAAGGTTTCCTATGCATTTGAACACTTAATCTAAAACCTTAAAGCATATAACAGAGTAAGGATATAAATAGGGTGGGGACTCAGTAAGTCAAATCATGTAACAAGGTCAGGTGATCATAGAACATTCTGGAAAGGACATGTGATCATGGGACTCTAGGGTACAGCCACTGTAGTAGTAGTATAAGTAGGGCTGTAATCCAATGAAGAACTCCATCGAGTTCTTCTTGAACATCCATCTAGAGTGATCACTAAGAACATTCATTGTCTATTGATAACACAAGAACTCAATCTACCATATTCAAGCACTGTTCACCTCGAACCCTGCTCAAAATCACTTAAAGGAGCAGTTGGCTTCATACCGGCCCTGCAAGTGATTTCCTCCTACCACACTTATTCCACACTTTTCCTCGCTAGGGAGCACAGTACTCTCAAGCATCTTGGATAGCAGGCCCTAGCTGTAAAGGGAACTTCACTGTCAGTTAGGGACAGTGGGTAGATGGCCTGGACAAAGCTCATGTCCCTGCCCAAGACCTGACCTCTATATCGAGTGGGCTCGTAACCAGTTTTTCACTATCAGCTCTATACTATCAATCCATTGTGATTGGTCTATGTAGGGGAATGACAGGAACCTCTTAAAGGCCTATCTAGCTTAGAGATTCTCTTCTTAGGGATAATATTGTTTCACCCTTCTTAGTCAGTAGTCAGTCATAAGTACAGACAAAGAAGACCACTCATCCTCCTATGAGGAAACATCACCATTGCCATTGCCATCACCAATGTCTCATCAACAACAACAGCAACAGGGGGAACACTCTTCAGTGTCTGCCCCCCCCAAACCAGAGAGGAGTAACTCCTCACCATGATTGTAACCCTACAGCAGCAGGTCAATACCATGCTCCTTCAGCAACAAGGGAGCAGAGTGGAGGTTACAAGACCTCAAGTTTTCAGTGGAAAGATAGAAGAGATGAGCACGTTCATTAACGTGGCTCACCTATACATTAGGATAAAGATGACAGAAGAAGCAGCAGTAACCCAGGTAGTCTGGGTATTATCATATGTACAGGGAGGAATAGCAGAGGTATGGAAGGATAACTTGTTGGACAAGCTGGCCAAGGGAGAGTTAGAGGTAGAATCAATGGAGCAACTGTTTACAAAAATAAGGAATGACTTTGGGGAGATATCGGAAGAGGAGAGGAAGATAGAACAACTGAGAATGATTGAGCAAGAAGGGAGAACCTGCGATGAATATGTGCAGGAATTCAAAAAGGTTGCCAGGGGGAGTGGCTATAAGGGAAGACCCCTCATCAAAGAATTTAAACAAGGACTAAATGGGGCCATCAGAAGGAAGTTAGCCAAAGCAGAGGAACCGCCAACCACCATTGGAGAGTGGCAAGAAAGGGCAGTGAGACTAGACAGAAACCAAAGACAGAGCAGGGCAGAAGAGAGAGTATTGGGGAGGAATGTGGTGTGCCCAAGGGGAAATGCACAGCCAAGAGGAGGAGGATCATATGGGGGAAGAGAGGGAACAAATGATATAGAGAACGGGAGGGGAATACAGAGGAGAGGAGGAGGAAGTACACTTGATAGAGGAGGAGGTCAAATGGGTCCAAGGAAAGACCCAAACGCAATGGATATAGATAGAGGAAGAGGAAGAGACAGGACGTGCTATGTGTGTGGAAAGTGGGGCCACATGGCCAAGAACTGCTGGGAAAGGCATAAGAGAAGGGTAGTAGAAATGCCGCAGGAGTCAGCAAAAGAAAATAGAGGACAGTGAGCTCTTGACTGGCCTCCAGCAATATATACAGTGTATTGCATCCAGAAAAACTGGGCAATAAATTAAATTCCGGTGATACAACTGAGAGAGTAAGAGATATACGGCATACACTATGGCTGTTAAGGGAAGTCTAGTTGAAAGTAGGGTTAGAGAAGTTGGAAAATGATGAAGGAGTAGCAGTAAAGGCACTGTTGGATAGTGGGGTGATAGGTCTGTTCATGAACATGACCTTTGCAAAGGAAAAGGGGTTTAAAATGGAAAAGTTAAAAAAACCCCTCATAGTCAGGAATGTAGATGGAACGATAAATGTGGGAGGAGCTATAACACACCAGGTCAAGTGCAATATGTTCTTCCAAGGACATATGGAAAGAGCAAGGATGGACATGTGTAACTTGGGAAAAACAGAGCTGATACTGAGTATGCCATGGCTAGCAGCCCATAATCCAGAGATAGACTGGGAGAAGGGGGAAGTAAAAATGACACATTGTCCACCAATATGTGGGAGAAGAAAACAGGAAGAGAGAGAAGAGAAAGCAAGGAAGGTGGAAAAGGATGAGGATGAAGAAATGTTAAGAAGACTAGTACCCAGAAAATTTTGGAAGTGGAGAAAAGTATTTGGAAAGAGAGAGTTGGAGAGGATGCCAGTACGGAAAACCTAGGATCATGCCATAGAATTAAAGGAAGGGTTTACACCAAAGAAAGGGAAGGTATACTCGTTATCAAGAGAAGAAAAAGAGGAGGTACAGACATTTGTGGAAGACCAGTTGAGGAAAGGATATATCCAACTCTCTAAATCACCCTAAACATTACCAGTACACTTTGTGGTGAAAAAGGACAGTACATGGAGGATGGTACAAGATTATCGGCACATAAACCAGTGGACGATAAAAAATAGGTACCCTTTACCTCTCATCGCAGACATATTGGATGGAGTAGGAAAGAAGAAGGTGTTTATGAAGTTGGACTTAAGATGGGGATACAATAATGTCAGAATCAAGGAAGGGGATGAATGGAAGGCAGCATTCATGACACATATCAGAGTGTATGAGCCCATGGTCATGTATTTTGGGTTAACAAACTCCTCCACTACCTTCCAAGCAATAATGAACAACCTGTTCAGGGACCTCATAAACCAAGGGGACACAGCGACCTTCATCGACAACATTTTAGTAGCCACAGATACAGAGGAGGACTATGACAAACTGGTGGAGGAAGTGCTAAGGAGATTGGAGGAGAACAATCTGCTTGTAAAGCCAGAGAAATGCAAATGGAAAGTGAGAGAAGTAGAGTTCCTGTGAGTAGTAATCGGTCCAAAGGGAGTGGAGATGCAGAAGGAGAAGGTAGAAGGAGTTCTGAGCTGGCTGGCACCTAGGAATGTCAAGGAAGTACAAAGGTTCCTAGGCCTTGCCAATTACTATAGGAGGTTTATAAAGAACTTTGCTAGGATAGCAGCACTGCTACATGTGCTAGTCAGGAAGGAGCAAAAGTAGAAGTGGGAGAAGGAGCAGGAGGAAGCATTCGAGAAACTTAAGGCAGTGTTCACCACAGAACCTGTTCTGGCCATCCCAGATATTGATAGGGAAATGAGAGTGGAAGCAGACATCTCAGACTATGCAACAGGGGGAGTGCTGTTGACAAAGTGCAAAGATGGGAAGTAGAGGCCGGTAGCCTTCATCTCTAAATTGTTAAATGCCATGGAGCGAAACTACGAAATTCATGATAAGAAGATGCTGGCAGTTATAAGGTGCCTAGAAGCATGGAGGCATTACTTGGAAGGAGCGAAACTCGAATTTGAAATCTGGACAGACCATAAGAACCTCCAGTACTTTATGACGAGTCAAAAGTTAAACCACAGACAAGCAAGATGGGCCCTATACCTATTGCGATTTAATTTCACATTAAAGCACATTCCAGGAAAGAGCATGGGAAAGGTGGATGGATTAAGCAGAAGACTGGACTGGCAGGAGGGGGTGGAAAGAGACAACGAAGACAGAAACTGATAAAACCGGAGTGGATTAGGGGGGTAGAAATGATAATGGAGGAGGAAGACCTAAGAGAAAGAATCAAAAAGATGCAGGAAGGGGATGAAAAGATAGTAAAAGCAGTGGAAGAGTTAAAAAGGGCAGGGAATAAAAGCACTGAAAAATGAAGAGTGGGAAGTAGAAGATGGAATAGTATTAAAAGAAAGAAGGATATACATACTAGAAGGGGACCTCAGGAGGGAGATAATCCAACTACACCACGATACTCCAATAGGGAGGGACATGGAGGAAGATGGAAGACAGTAGAGTTGGTCGCCAGGAATTACTGGTGGCCAGGAGTAATGAAGGAAGTAGGGAGATATGTAGATGGATGTGATGCATACCAGAGATACAAAAACCAGAGCGAGGCACCAGCAGGAAAGCTGATGCCTAATACAATCCCAGAAAAACCATGGAGCCATATATCGGCAGATTTCATCACCAAACTGCCATTGGCCCAAGAATACAACACCATTCTAGTAGTATGTGACTGTTTTAGCAAAATGGCACACTTAATAGCAACAACAGAAAGGACGTCAGCAGAGGGACTCGCAAAGCTGTTCTGAGATCATATATGGAAATTACATGGGCTCCCAGAAAGCATCATATCAGATAGGGGAGTACAATTTGTGGCAGGAATGATGAGGGAATTAAATAACTTGCTGGGAATCCAGACAAAACTCTCAACGGCTTATCACCCTCAAACAGATGGCCAAACAGAGAGGACAAACCAGGAGTTAGAACAGTACCTGAGGGTCTTTATTGATCATAGGCAAGAGTAGTGGCCAGATTGGTTAGGAATGGCAGAATTCGCATACAATAACAAAATTCATACAGCAACAAAAACCTCACCATTCAAGGTAAACTATGGCCAAGACCCAAGGATGGGATTTGAGGGGAGAAGGAAAGGAAAGTATGAAGCGGCAGGAAAATTTATAGAAAAAATGAAGAAAATCCAGAAGGAAGCAAAAGCAGCATTAGGGAAAGCACAGGAGGAGATGAAGAAATTTGCAAACAGAAGGCAAAGGGAGGAGGAAGAATACAGAGTAGAGGACTTAGTGCTGCTAAGTACGAAGGACTTGAAGTGGCAAATGAAAGGAAGAAGATCAGAGAAGCTAACCAAATGCTTTGTGGGCCTCTACAAAGTAAAGGGAATCGTCTCAAGTAATGTGATAGAATTAGAACTGCCTAAATCTATTAAAATACATCCTGTAGTTAACATAAGTAGAGTACAACTCTATAAACCACAGGTAGAGGGACAGAAGAAGATACCACCAAAACCGGTCATCATTGAAGGAGAAGAGGAATTCAAAGTGGAGAAAATCTTAAACAAAAGGATGGTCAAAGAGAAGGAAAAGTTCCTGGTGAGATGGAAAGGATACACAGTGGAAGAGGATACCTAGGAAAATAGAGAAAACTTGGAAAATGCCAAGGGGTTGGTAGAAGAGTTCGAGAGGGAGTACAGAGAAGAAGTCAAAGAACTAAGGCAACAGGAGCAAGAAGAAGAAGAAAAGGAATTCAGTTGGGAACTACCTAGGGAATTCACAGCAAAACTACTGTATGGTGAGGGAAAAAGGAAATACAAAAGAGAAAGGGAAAAGAGGTGGGAAGAAAACTGGAGCCAATGGAAAAATTCCTTGGGATGAGGAAACTTGAAGGGGGGGCCATGTTATGAGAGCCCCAAACAGGAAAAGGTTTCCCATGCATTTGAACACTTAATCCAAAACCTCAAAGCATACAATAGAGTAAGGATATAAATAGGGTGGGGACTCAGTAAGTCAAATCATATGACAAGGTCAGGTGATCATAGAACATTCTGGAAAGGACATGTGATCATGGGACTCTAGGGTACAGCCACTGTAGTAGTAGTATAAGTAGGGCTGTAATCCAATGAAGAACTCCATCGAGTTCTTCTTGAACATCCATCTAGGGTGATCACTAAGGATATTCATTGTCTATTGATAACACATTGCACCTATCTATATATCTCCCTACTTCCTTCATAACTCCTAGCTATCAGTAATTCCTTGTGACCAACTCTATTGTTTTCCATCTTCCCCCATGGTATATCATGGTGTAGGTACACTACCTCTCTTCTCAGATCCCCTTCTGGAACATATATTCATCCTTTTTTTATAACTACTCCTTCCTCTATCAACTACTCCTCATCTCAGAGGCTTTTCATTCCTGCTTTCTTTAGTTCTTCTACCACTTTTACTACTCTTTTGTCCCCTTCCTATGCCTTCTTAATACTCTCTCTTAGATTTTCATCTTCCACTAGTATTTCTACTCCCCTTACCCACTCTGGCTTGATCAGCATTCTGTTTTCATTATTCTTCTCCACCCCTTTCTGCCAATCTGCCCTTTGACTTAGTCTATTGGCTTTGCCCATGCTTTTCCCAGAAACATATTTCAAAGTGAAGTTGAAGTATGATAAGTATAAGGCCTACTGAGCTTGTCTCCGGTTTAACTTTTAGCTTGTCATGAAATACTAGAGTTTTTATAGTCTGTCCAGATCTCAAACTCCATTTTTGCTCTCTCTAGGTAATGCCTCCATGCTTCCAGGCATTGAATTACTGCCAACATTTCTTTGTCATGAATCTCATAATTTTATTCATTGTGTTCAGCACCTTAAAGATAAAGGCTACTGGCCTCCATTTTCCATTCCTACACTTTGTTGACAACACTCCTCCTGTTATATAGTCTGACGCATCTGCTTCTACTTGCATTTTTTTTGTCTAAGTCTAGTATTGCCAAGACTGGCTCTATTGTGAAGGCCTTTTTCAGCTTTCCAAATGCCTTCTCCTGCACTTTTTCCCATCTCCACTTCTCCTCCTTTCTGACTAACACATGCAGTGGTACTGCCAGTTTTGCAAAGTCCTTAATGAATTACCTGTAGTAGTTGGCAAGTCCCAGAAACTTTTGCATCTCCTTTATGTTCCTTGGTGTTAGTCAGCTTAGGACTCCTTCTACCTTTTCCCTCTGTATTTCTACTTCCTTCAGTTCTATTACTACTCCCAGGAACTCCACCTCTTTCACCTTCCATCTACACTTCTCTGGCTTTATGAAGAGATTATTTTCTTCAAGTTGTTTTTTTAACACCTTTTCTACTATTTCATCATACCCCTCCTCTGTTTCTGTTGCCACAATGATGTCATCTATGAAGATGGCTGTGTTCCCTTGATTTATCATGTTATGGAACAGGTTGTTCATTATTATCTGGAAGGTAGCAGAGGAGTTTGTGAGCCCAAAATATATTACAGTTGGCTCATAGGCTCCAATGTATGTTGTGAATGCTGTCTTCCATTCATCCCCTTCTTTGATTCTGATATTGTTGTACCCCCACCTTAAGTCCAGCTTTGTAAAAATTCTCTTACTGCCTACCCCATCCAAGATATCAGCGATCAATGATAATGGATACCCATTTTTGACAGTCTACTGGTTCATGTGCCTATAATCCTGTACCATTTATTGCTTGCTATCCTTTTTAGCTACAAAATGTACTGGCAATGTCTGTGGCAATTTTGATGGTCAAATGTATCCTTTTCACAGTTGATCTTCCATGAATACTTGCACCTCCTCTCACTCTTCCCTTGACAATGAGTACACCTCACCTTTTTTAGACATAAAGCCTTTTTTTAACTTGATTGCATGATTCCAGGCCTTTTGCACTGGCATTCTTTCTGACTCTACTTTTCTGAACACTCTTTTCCATTTCCAAAATCTCTTTGGTACTAACTCCTCCACTTTCTTCTCCTCTTCTGTTTTCCTAACTTCTTTTCCCTTTTCTCCTTGTTTCTTCTTTCCACATATGGGTAGACATCTTGTCATCTTTACCTCCTCCTTTTCCCAATCTATCTCTGGGTTATGGGCAGCTAACCATGGCATACCCAATATCACCTCTGTCTTCTCTAGATTACATATATCCATTCTTACTCTTTCTATGTGCCCTTTGAAGAACATGTTACACTCAATCTGGTGCATAATTGCTCCCTCCACATTTACTGTTCTATCTATATTTCTTACTCATAGCAGGGTTTTTAGCCTTTCCAGGTTGAACCCTTTTCTTTTTGCAAATTGGGTGTCCATGAACAACCCAGTTGTACCACTATCGAGTAGTGCTTTAACTGCCACTCTCTCATAGTTTTCCAACTTCTCTAGTCCTATCTTCATCCATACTTCTCTTAGTAGCTGCAGTGTACGCTGCATATCTCTTACTCTCTTAGTGTTGCTTTGACAAGAAACTTTATTTTCCAGTTTCTCTAGATGCAATATACTCTATATATTTGAGGAGGCCAGCCGGGAGCTCACTGTTCTCCATTGTCTTTTGCTAACTCTTGTGGCATCTCCACTACCCTACCCTCTCTTCCTTTTCTTTGCCAACAATTTTTGGCCATATGGCTCCACTTTCCACATACAAAGTATGTTCTATCTCCTTCTCTTCCTTTGTCCACCTCCGTTGCATTGGGGTCCCTTGCTGGCCCTGGCTGTTCCCCTCTATTCTGATATCCTTCTTTATACTGGCCCCCTAGCCTCCATATGATCTATCCCTCCCTTTCTCCATATGATCCTCTCCTAAACCCTTCTCTGGGCTATGCATTTCCCTGTGGGCACACTATATTCCTCCCCAACATCCTTTTCTCTGCTCTACTCTGCCTCTGATTCCTATCTAATCTTACTGCTCTCTCCTGCCATTCTTCTATTGTACTTGGAGGGCTTTTTGCTTCTGCCAACTTTTTCCTAAGTACTCTGCTCAACTCCCTTTTGAACTCTTCAATGAGAGGGCATCACTCATAGCTGTTTCCTCACGCCACCTTTTTGAATTCCTGGATGTATTTGTCATGACACAGCCAAAAACAGCTAAGTCATTATTTATTTTCTTTTTCTTTTCTTTTAATTAGGAAATCGGTGGATGCATGAGATGGAACAACCAAAAGGGGATGTGTGGGAGTTTATAAATAGAAGTAAACACAGGAGGTGTATAAGTAGTGTACCATAATCAATGAGAACTCCATTGAGTTCTCCTTGTCAACTTGGACTAGGAGTAGTTCTAAGACGTCTCAGTCTAAGTCCTTACAGTATTCATCACAGGTTCTCTCTTCTTGCTCAATTGTCCTCAGCTGTTCTATCTTTTGTTCTTCCTCTGCTGTCTCTCCAAATTCATTCCTCATTTTACTAAACAGTTCTTCTACTGTCTCTGCCTCTGATTCTCCTTTCAATAACTCTGTCACAAACTTCATTTGGACCATAACTCCAGGAATACTTGACCAATTTCAATGATCTAAATGGCCACCAAAAGCCCTTAAGAAGACCTTTCAAACGGTACCAAAAACGTCTTAAAGCAATCAGTATTCACCAAGTTATCAGCAGATCAGTCAGTGATCACCAAGTCACCAGACACTAAATCACCGATATCTCAGGAAACTGCTTAACGTAATCGTTTGCTTCAATGACCATTGTGAAGCTCTCTTCAATGTGCTTCTTTCGGCTATAAATAGATCCTGAGGCAATAAGATCCCATGGAGATACAAGGTCCTCAATGTTTGCACATGATACTGATCTTTATCCATAGATTATCATCTGTCCTTGAATAGAACAAAGGACTGCCCTAAGATGGTTAGGTTATCTCTATTTCAAGAACAATAGCACTCCTATATGTAGAACAATAGGTAGTGATCATGTAGTAGTCTGTCCTGGTGCACAGACCACCACAATTATGTATTTAAGAACTGTATGTCTGAGAATAAACCTCAGACTTAACAACATCTTTTGCTGCTTGTCTAACTTCACTTTTTTGAACACTTTGATTATCAAATCAAGCAATCACAAATCAGTAAATGGCCATTTGTGATAAACTCATCCAATAGGTTGTCCTTCCATGCCTCTGCTACCTCCCCCTGCATATAGGACAGCACCCAGGCCATCTTTGTCACTTCCAATTCTCCTGTCATTTTCATACTCAAATATAAGTGAGCTGTGTTAATAAATGTGCTTACTTCCTCCATTCTTCCACTAAATAATGGAGGTTTTGCCACCTCTACTCTGGCTCCTCCATTTTGTTGTAATAGGGTAGTTATCTACTGCTGTAGGCTAGTGATAAGAGTAAGAAGTTGCTCTTTCCTGGTGGATGGAGCCTGCAATGCAAGGGTGGCAGATTGCTCTGTGGGTTGCTGTTGTTGTTGTTGGCAGGATATATGTAGCAGTAGTGGTGATAGTGATGATGATTCTGTTATCGATAGACAGTGAATGTCCTTAGTGATCACCCAAGGTAGATGTTCAAGAAGAACTTGATGGAGTTCTTTGTTGGATTGGACTACTACTTATACTATTCTTACAGTAGCTATACTACTATTAGTCTATGGTCATATGTTCTTCCAGAGTGTTCCATGATCACTTGACCTTGTTACATGATCTGATTACCTAAGTTCCCATGCTGTTTATATCTTAACCCCTTTGTACGATTAAGTGCTCAAATGCGCAGGAACTTTTTTCCTTTTTGGGGCTCTCATAACATGGCCCCCCCTTTAAGTTTCCTTATCCCGAGGAATTTTTCTATCGACTCCAGTTCTCATCCCACCTTTTTTCCCTTTCTCTTTTATACCTCCTTTTTCCCTAACCATATAACAATTTTGCCATGAACTCCCTAGGTAATTCCCGACTGAATTCCTTCTCCTCTTCTTCCAGCTTCTATTACCTTAGTTCCTCAACCTCCTCTCTGTATATCCTCTCGAACTCTTCTACCAGCTCTTTTGTGTTCTCCAAGTTTTCCCTATTCTCCCAAGTATCTTCTTCTGCTGTATACCCCTTCCACCTCACCAGAAACTTTTCCTTCCCTCTAACTGTTCTTTTGTTTAAGATTTTTTCTACCTTAAATTCCTCCTCCCCTTCAATAATGACCTGTTTTGGCAGTATCTTCTTCTGTCCCTCTATCTGTGGTTTATAGAGTCATACTCTACTTACATTGACTATAGGGTGTATTTTAATAGATTTAGGTAGTGCTAACTCTATTGCGTTACTAGAAACAATTCCCTTGACTTTGTAGGGGCCTACAAAATGCTTTGTTAGCTTCTCTGTTCTTCTCTCTTTCATCTGCCATTTCAAGTCCTTTGTACTTAGCAGTACTAAGTCCCCTACTTTGTATTCCTCTTCCTCCCTTCGCCTTCTGTTTGCAAATTTCTTCATTTCCTCCTGCACTTTCTCTAATGCTGCTTTTGCTTCCTTCTGGATTTTTTTCATTCTTTCCACAAATCTTCCTGCCACTTCGTACTTCCCCTTTCTTCTCCCCTCAAATCCCATTCTTGGATCTTGACCATAGTTTGCTTTGAATGGCAATATTTTTGTTGCTGCGTGAATTTTGTTATTGTATGCGAATTCTGCTGTTCTTAACCAATCTGGCCACTGCTCTTGTCTATAGTTGATGAAGACCCTTAGATATTGCTCTAACTCCTGGTTTATCCTTTCCATCTGCCCATCTGTTTGAGGGTGATAGACTGTCAAGAGTTTCATCTGGATTCCTAACAAGTTATTTAATTCCCTCATCATTCCCACCACAAACTGTACTCCTCTATCTGGTATGATGCTTTCTGGAAGTCCATGTAACTTCCATACATGATCTCAAAACAGCTTTGCAAGTCCCTCTGCTGATGTTTTCTCTGTTGTTGCTATGAAATGCGCTATTTTGCTAAAGCAGTCACATACTACTAGAATAGCATCATATCCCTGAGCTAATAGCAGTTTGGTGATGAAGTCTGCCAAGATATGGCTCCATGGTTTTTCTGGGATTGCATTGGGCATCAGCTTTCCCACTGGTGCTTTACTTCAATTCTTGTATTTTTGGCACACATCACATCTATCCACATATCTTCCTACTTCTTTCATTATTCCCGGCCACCAGTAATTCCTAGTGACCAACTCTGTCATCTTCCATCTCCCTCTGTGCCCTCCTACTGGGGTGTCATGGTGCAATCGTATTATCTCCCCTCTGAGTTCTCCTTCTGGCACATATATCTTTCTTTCCTTCATTACTATTCCATCTTCTATTTTCCATTCTTCATCTTTCAATGTTTTTATTCCTGCCCTCTTCAACTCTTCTACCACTTTTACTACCTTTTCATCCCCTTCCTGTGCCTTTTTGATTCTTTCCTTAAGGTTCTCTTCCTCTATTATTATTTTTGCTCCCCTAATCTATTTTGGCTTTATCAATTTCTGATCCTTGTTGTCCTTTTTTACTCCCTCCTACTAGTCTGGTCTCCTGCTTAATCTGTCTGCCTTCCCCATGCTCTTCCCTGGAATGTGTTTTAGTACAAAATTAAATTGTAATAGGTATAAAGCCCATCTTGCTTGTCTATGGTTTAATTTTTGGCTTGTCATAAAATACTGAAGATTCTTATGGTCTGTCTAGATTTCAAATTCTAGTTTTGCTCCCTCCAGATAGTGCCTCCATACCTCTAGATATCTAATAACTGCTAGCATCTCCTTATCGTAAATTTCATAATTTCACTCTGTGGCATTCAATGATTTAGAGATGAAGGCCACTGGCCTCCACTTCCCATCCTCACACTTTGTTGACAACATGTTATGAGAACCCCAAGCAGGAAAAAGTCTCCCATGCATTTAAACACCTGATGCAAAACCTTAAGGCGTACAATGGAGTAGGAGTATAAATAGAGTAGGACTCAGTAAGCCAAATCACGTGACAAGGTCAGGTGATCACAGAACATTCTGGAAAAGGACATGTGACCATGGGACTCTAGGGTACAGCCACTGTAGTAGTAGTATAAATAGGGGTGCAATTTGATAGAAGAACTCCATCGAGTTCTTCCTGAACATCCATCTGGGGTGATCACTAAGAGCACTCACTGCTTATTGATAACATAAGAACTCGATACCCACATCCGAGCACTGTTCACCTCGAACCCTGCTCAAAAGTCATTCAAGGGTGCAGTTGGCTTTATACCGGCCCCGCGAGTGATTTCCCCTCCACTCTTACTCCATACTCTTCCTCGCTAGGGAGCACAGCGCTCTCAAGCCTCTTGGATAGTGGGCCCTAGCTGTAAAGGGGACTTCTCAGTCAGTTAGGGACTGAGGGAGGAGACTAGGTACCAAGTCCAGGTATCTTGCTCAAGTCCTGACCTCATAATTGGACGTTGTTCTTTACCTTGTTCTCTATATAAACTCTGTGCTGCGCTCCATTGTGAGCGGTACACGCAGGAGATTAGTGGTCATTCCTTAGGAAACTGCTTAGCTTAGGGGTCCTCTTCTTAGGGGCAATCGTGTATCAATTTGATTAGGGCAGTAGTCAGTAAGGCAGTAGGAACCCAGACAGGAGAAGACCGTGTGCCCTGTTGGACATAGCCTTAAAGCTAGCCACCCTGGATCAAGAATCTTCGGAGTACGAATCATCATCCCCATCATCACCACCACCACGCAACATGTCCCAACAACAACAACAGCAACAAGAGGAACCCACAGTAGGGCAACTCCTCACCATGATCGCAACCCTGCAGCAGCAGGTCAACACCATGCTCCTTCAACAGCAAGGAAGCAAAGTAGAGGTCGCAAGGCCTCAAGTCTTCAGTGGGAAAATGGAGGAGGTGAGCGCATTTGTCAACGCGGCTCGTTTATATATCAGGATGAAAATGACGGAGGAGGCGGCGGCAACCCAGGTGGCCTGGGTATTATCATATGTGCAGGGAGGAGTAGCAGAGGCATGGAAGGACAACCTGCTGGATGAGTTGGCCAAAGGAGAGTCAGAGGTAGAAACGGCGGAACAGCTGTTTGCAAAAATACAGGATGACTTTGGGGAGACATCGGAAGAAGAAAGGAAAATAGAACAGCTGAGAACAATTGAGCAAGGAGGAAGGACCTGCGATGAGTATGTGCAGGAATTTAAAAAGGTCGCCAGGGGGAGTGGCTATGAGGGAAGGCCCCTCATTGAAGAATTCAAAAGAGGATTAAACGGGGGTATTAGGAGGAAGCTGGCTGAGGCAGAAGAACTGCCAACCACCATTGGAGAATGGCAAGAAAGGGCGGTAAGGCTAGACAGAAACCAGAGGCAGAGCAGGATGGAGGAAAGAATGTTGGGGAGAAATGCGGCGTGCCCGGGGGGAAATGCGCAGCCAAGAGGAGGGGGATCATATGGAGGAAGGGGGGGACAAATAACGTGGAGAACAGAAGGAGGATATAGGGGAAGAGGAGGGAATATGGGAGGAGTTCAGGCGGGTCCAAGGAGAGACCCAAACGCAATGGACGTGGATAGAGGAAGAGGAGGAGATAGGACATGCTACGTATGCGGGAAGTGGGGCCATATGGCCAAAAATTGTTGGGAAAGACACAAGGGAAGGGTAGTAGAAACGCCACAGGAGTCGGCAAAAGAAAATGGAGGACAGTGAGCTCTCGACTGGCCTCCAATAATGTATACAGTGTATTGCGCCCAGAAAAATTGGGCAATAAATCAAATTCCATCAATACAACTGAGAGAGTAAGAGATGTACAGCACACACTATGGCCGTTAAGGGAAGTCTGGTTGAAAGTAGGATTAGAAAAGCTGGAAAATCACGAGGGGGTAGCAGTGAAAGCACTATTGGATAGTGGGGCAACAGGTCTGTTCATGAACGCAACCTTTGCCAAAGAAAAGGGGTTTAAAATGGAAAAGCTAAAAAAACCCCTCTTGGTTAGAAATGTGGATGGAACGATAAATGTAGGGGGAGCCATAACACACCAGGTCGAGTGTAATATGTTCTTCAAAGGGCATATGGAAAGGGCAAGGATGGATGTATGTAACTTGGGAAAAACGGAGCTGATACTGGGCATGCCATGGCTAGCAGCCCATAATCCGGAGATAGACTGGGAAAAGGGAGAAGTAAAAATGACACGTTGTCCACCGATATGTGGCAGAGGAAAGCAAAAGGAAGGCAGAAAGGAAACAAGGAGAATGGAAAAGGATGAAGATGAGGAAACGTTAAGAAAACTGGTGCCCAGGAAATTCTGGAAGTGGAAAAAAGTATTTGGAAAGAGAGAGTCGGAGAGGATGCCGGTGCGAAAAACCTGGGACCACGCCATAGAACTAAAGGAGGGGTTTACGCCAAAAAAGGGGAAGGTATACTCACTATCAAGAGAAGAAAGAGAGGAGGTACAGACATTTGTGGAAGACCAGCTGAGGAAAGGGTACATCTGACCCTCTAAATCACCTCAAACATCACCAGTACACTTTGTAGCGAAAAAGGATGGTACACGGAGAATGGTACAAGACTATCGACACATAAATCAGTGGACGATAAAAAATGGGTACCCTTTACCCCTTATCGCAGACATACTAGATGGAGTAGGAAAGAGGAAGGTGTTTACAAAGTTGGACTTAAGATGGGGATACAACAATGTCAGAATCAAGAAAGGAGACGAATGGAAGGCTGCATTCACGACGCATATCGGAGCATACGAGCCCACAGTTATGTACTTTGGGTTAACAAACTCCCCTGCCACCTTCCAAACGATGATGAACGATCTGTTCAGGGACCTCATAAACCAAGGGGACACAGCAACCTTCATCGACGACATTTTAGTAGCCACGGATACAGAGGAGGGTCATGATGAACTAGTAGAGGAAGTACTAAGGAGATTGGAAGAGAACGATCTGTTTGTAAAGCCAGAGAAGTGCAAATGGAAAGTGAGAGAAGTAGAGTTCCTGGGAGTAGTAATCGGCCCAAAGGGAGTAGAGATGCAAAAGGAAAAGGTAGAAGGAGTCCTGAGCTGGCCAGCACCTAAGAACGTCAAGGAAGTACAAAAGTTCTTAGGCCTTGCCAATTACTACAGGAGGTTCATAAAAGACTTCGCCAGGATAGCAGCCCCACTACATGTGCTAGTCAGGAAGGAGCAAAAATGGAAATGGGAAAAGGAACAGGAGGAGGCATTCGAGAAACTTAAAGCGGTATTCACCACCGAACCCGTCCTAGCCATTCCAGATATCGACAAAGAAATGAGAGTGGAAGCAGACGCCTCAGACTATGCAACAGGAGGGGTACTGTCAATGAAGTGCAAAGATGAGAAGTGGAGGCCAGTAGCCTTCATCTCCAAATCGTTGAATGCTACGGAACGAAACTACGAAAATTCATGATAAAGAGATGTTGGCAGTCATAAGGTGCCTAGAAGCATGGAGGCATTATCTGGAAGGAGCGAAGCTCAAATTCAAAATCTGGACAGATCATAAGAACCTCCAGTACTTCATGGCAAACCAGAAACTAAATCGCAGACAAGCAAGATGGGCCCTATACCTGTCGAGATTTAATTTTGCATTGAAGCACGTCCCTGGAAAAAGCATGGGGAAGGCAGACAGATTGAGCAGAAGACCGGACTGGCAAGAAGGGGTGGAAAAGGACAACAAAGACCAGAAACTAATAAAGCTGGAGTGGATTAGAGGGGTGGAAATGATGGTGAAAGAAGAAGATCTCAGAAAAAGAATCAAAAAGGCGCAGGAAGGGGAAGAAAGGATAGTGAAAGCAGTGGAAGAGCTAAAAAAGGCGGGAATAAAAGCACTAAAAAATGAAGAATGGGAGGTAGAGGACGGAATAATACTAAAGGAGGGAAGGATATATGTACCAGAGGGAGATCTCAGGAGGGAGATAATCCAACTACATCACGATACTCCAATAGGAGGACACGGAGGAAGATGGAAGACGGCAGAGTTGGTCGCCAGGAACTACTGGTGGCCAGGAGTAACGAAAGAGGTGGGGAGATATGTGGATGGATGTGATGCATGCCAGAGGTACAAAAACCGGAGCGAAGTACCAGCAGGAAAGCTGATGCCCAATGCGATCCCCAGAAAAACCATGGAGCCATATATCGGCAGATTTCATCACCAAGCTGCCATTAGCCCAAGGATACGATGCCATTCTAGTAGTATGTGACCGTTTTAGCAAAATGGCACACTTCATAGCAACAACAGAAAAGACATCAGCAGAGGGACTTGCAAAGCTATTCCGAGACCATGTATGGAAATTACATGGGCTCCCAGAAAGCGTCATATTGGATAGAGGAGTACAATTTGCAGCGGGGATGATGAAGGAATTAAATAACTTGCTGGGAATCCAGACAAAACTCTCGACGGCCTATCATCCTCAAACAGATGGTCAAATGGAGAGGACAAACCAGGAGTTAGAACAGTATCTGAGGGTCTTCATCGATCACAGGCAAGAGCAGTGGCCAGACTGGTTAGGAACAGCGGAATTTGCATACAACAACAAGATTCATGCAGCAACAAAAAACTCGCCGTTCAAAGTAAACTATGGCCAAGACCCAAGGATGGGATTCGAGGGAAGAAGGAAAAGGAAAGTACGAAGCAGCGGGAAAATTTATAGAAAAAATGAAGAGAATACAGGAGGAAGCAAAGGCAGCACTAAAGAAAGCACAGGAGGAGATGAAGAAATTCGCAAACAGGAGGAGAGGAGAGGGGGAGGAATACAAAGTAGGGGACCTGGTGCTGCTAAGTATGAAGGACTTAAAATGGCAGATGAAGGGAAGAAGATCGGAGAAGCTGACCGAAATGCTTTGTAGGCCCCTACAAAGTAAAGGGGATTGTCTCGAGTAATGCAATAGAATTAGAACTGCCTAAATCTATTAAAATACATCCTGTAGTTAACGTAAGTAGAGTACGACTCTATAACACACAGGTAGAGGGACAAAAGAAAATACCACCAAAACCAGTCATCATCGAAGGAGAAGAGGAATTTGAGGTGGAGAAAATACTAAACAAAAGAATGATCAGGGGGAAGGAAAAGTTCCTGGTAAGATGGAAGGGCTATACAGTGGAAGAAGATACCTGGGAAAATAGGGAAAACTTGGGGAATGCAAAGGAGTTGGTAGAAGATTTCGAGAGGGAGTATGGGAAAGAAGTCGAAGAACTAAGGCAGCAAGAGCAGGAAAGAGGAGGAAAAGGAGTTCAGCCATGAATTACCTAGGGAATTCACAGCAAGAATATTATATGGTTGGGGGAGAAAGAGGTACAAAAAAGAAAGGGAAAAGAGATGGGACGAAAATTGGCTTCGATGGAAAAATTCCTCAGGACGAGGAAACTTGAAAGGGGGGCCATGTTATGAGAACCCCAAGCAGGAAAAAGTCTCCCATGCATTTAAACACCTGATGCAAAACCTTAAGGCGTACAATGGAGTAGAAGTATAAATAGAGTAGGACTCAGTAAGCCAAATCACGTGACAAGGTCAGGTGATCACAGAACATTCTGGAAAAGGACATGTGACCATGGGACTCTAGGGTACAGCCACTGTAGTAGTAGTATAAATAGGGGTGCAATTTGATAGAAGAACTCCATCGAGTTCTTCCTGAACATCCATCTGGGGTGATCACTAAGAGCACTCACTGCTTATTGATAACACTATCACCCTCAAACAGATGGGCAAACGGAGAAGATAAACCAGGAGTTAGAGCAATATATAAGGGTCTTCATTGATCATAGACAAGAGCAGTGGCCAGATTGGTTAGGAACGGCGGAGTTTGCATATAACAACAAAATCCACGTGGCTACAAAAACATCGCCATTCAAGGCAAACTACGGTCAAGACCCGAGGATGGGATTTGAGGGAAGAAGAAAGGGGAAGTACGAAGTAGCAGGAAAATTCATAGAAAAAATGAAGAAAATCCAGGAGGAGGCCAAAGCAGCATTAGGAAAAGCACAGGAGGAAATGAAAAGGTTTGGAGACAGGAAACGAGGAAAGGGAGAGGAGTACAAAGTAGGGGACTTAGTGCTGCTAAATACGAGGGACCTAAAATGGCAGATGAAAGGGAGAAGGTCAGAAAAGCTGACCGAACGCTTTGTAGGCCCTTACAAAGTAAAGGGAATCGTCTCAAGTAATGCGATAGAATTAGAGCTGCCCGATTCTATCAAAATACACCCTGTAGTCAATGTAAGTAGAGTACGACTCTACAAATCACAGGTAAAGGGACAAAAGAAGATACCACCAAAGCCGGTTATCATTGAAGGAGAAGAGGAATTTGAAGTGGAAAAAATCTTAAACAAAAGGATGGTTAGAGGGAAGGAAAAGTTCCTGGTGAGGTGGAAAGGCTACACAGCAGGAGAGGATACCTGGGAAAATAGGGAAAACCTGGAAAATGCAAAGGAGCTGGTAGAAGAGTTCGAGAGGGAGCACAGGGAAGAGGCTGAAGAACTAAGGCAACAGGAGCAAGAAGAAGAAGAAAAGGAATTCAGTTGGGAACTACCTAGGGAATTCACAGTGAAACTACTATATGGTTGGGGGAGAAGAAGGTACGAAAGAGAGAGGGAAAAGAGATGGGACAAAAATTGGTATCGATGGAAAAATTCCTTGGGACGAGGAAACTTGAAGGGGGGGCCATGTTATGAGAGCCCCAAACAGGAAAAGGTTTCCCCCGTATTTGAACACTTAATCCAAAACCTCAAAGCATACAATGGAGTAAGGATATAAAAAGGGTGGGGACTCAGTAAGTCAAAAATCACATGACAAGGTCAGGTGATCATAGAACATTCTGGAAATAACATGTGATCGTGGGACTTTAGGGTACAGCCACTGTAGTAGTAGTATAAGTAGGGCTGCAATTCAATGAAGAACTCCATCAAGTTCTTCTTGAACATCCACCTAGGGTGATCACTAAGGACATTCACTGTTCACCGATAACATTATGAGAGTCCCAAAAGGAGAAAAGTTTCCCAAGTATTTGAACATTTAATCCAAAACCTCAAGACATACAATAGGGTTGAGATATAAATAGTGTGGGAACTAAGATCACATGACAAGGTCAGGTGATCACAGAACATTCTGGAAGAACATGTGATCATGGACTAAGAGTACAGCCACTGTAAAAGTAGTATAAGTAGTAGTCTAATCCAACAAAGAACTCCATTGAGTTCTTCTTGAACATCCACCTAGGGTGATCACTAAGGACATTCACTGTCTATCAATAACAAGACAGAAGAAGATGAGGAGAGAGTGGGAACATGATATAGAAGGTATACTTAGCCCATAGATATGGAGCTTACCTAATAACTAAGCATGTCCCTAGGATGTCCCTTTACAGTATTGTCATCCTGTTTCAGAAAGGGACTGAGAGAGGAATGAGATGGGATGTAATCAACCAAAATCATTCTTTTGTATAAGAACAGCACCAGTAGCAAATTTAGAGGCATCAGTTTCAAGAAGAAAAGGTTTGGTTGTGTCTGGCATAGTAAGAACAGGTTGAGAGATGAACTGTTCCTTGAGTTCTTCAAATGCCAATTGCTGATCATTAGTCCAGTTGAACAGATAATTCTTCTTGGTGAGTTGGTTCAATACATAGGCAAGTTCAGAGTAGTGATAAATAAAGCATTGGTAGAAGTTGCCAAATCCAAGAAATGAGTGCACTTGTTGAACATTGATAGGAACTGGCCAGTCAAGAATGCCTTGGACCTTCTTGGGGTCCATCTGGATCTGGTTGTTGCCAATAATGAATCCAAGGTATTCAATTTCTGTCTTTTCAAACTTGTACTTTTCCAGTTTGAGATAAAGATCATGGTTGGCAAGAATCTCAAGAACACAATGGGTATAGTGCCTCAGGTTCTCCTTGTTGTTGGAAAAGATTAGGATGTTATCCATATAGATCAAGATCCATCATTCAGCAAGGGGAATGGCAAAGAGATTGTCTATCATCTTCTGGAATGTGGCAGAAGAGTTATAGAGACCAAAGAACATAACAGTAGGTTCAAAGAGTCCAAACTTTGTCTTGAATGCTGCTTTCCACTCATTGTCTTCTTTGATTTAGATATTGTTGTAGCCCCATTGGACATCAAATTTTGTAAAGTACTTGGTACCTTTGAGTTTGTCAAGAAGATCTGAGACCAGAGGAAGAGAGTATGCATTCTTGATAGTCTAGTCATTGAGGTATTGGTAGTTCTGGCATAGTCATTTCTTTCTATTCTTCTTATCAACAAAGAACCATCCAGAAGCCTGTGGAGATTTTGAAGGGCAAATTGTTCCTCTGGCTAGATATTCATCAATCATTTCTTTAGTAATATTGTCCTCCTCTAGGTTTAGGGGGTAGAGTTTACTGAAATAGGGAATAAAGTCTGGTTTGAGTTCAATAGTATGATCCCAAGACTTGTGTTCAGGTAATCAGGAGGATGCTTCTTCAGAAAATACCTTGAGAAAGTCATGGTATTCTAGGGGAACATAGAAAGTTAAACTGTCTGTGGTTAGCTTCTCTAGGTCAAGGTCTGAAGGAGGTTTAATCAGCTGGATTAGATCAAGGTCCTCAGGTGTAAGGTCCAGAGCTGAAAGAGAGGGTCTGTAGTCTGCAGGAAATGAGACAGTTCTATTTTTCCAGTTAATTGAGGGTTGGGTGTCCCTAAGCCAAGAGTATCCAAGAATGGCATCATATTTCCCAATGTTGGCACTTAGGAATAGAATGGGTTGGGGAGGTTGTCCAAGAGTTAGAGTACCAGTGACAGTTTTGGTAATTTCTGAGTTAATAGAGTTATCTGCATTTCAGGCAATAATTGGATTGGGAAGAGGTTCAGTGGGAAGATTGTGTTTTCTGACAAGGTCAGAGTTTATGAAGTTTTCCATGGCTCCAGAGTCAACAAGGGCAGTAATGGGGACACTCTTATCACATGTCTTTAGTTCAGCAGAAAGGACAATTGATTTCCTATCTACTTTACAAAAGAGCACATGTACATAGGCAGAAAGGGAAAGAGCAGGTGTCTGTTGTGTTTCCCTAATCAAAAATCTGTTCCATGGAGGCCATAAGTTCCTCCTTTTCTTTCTCGGAAAGGGCAGTGAGGAGTGCCTTGATGTGAGAGATGTCCTTGGGAGTGGTGGTGGAGAGAGAGGAGGACAAAGAGGGAGAGGAAGTTGTGGATGATGGTCGGAAGGGGTTGTTTGTCTTTGGCTTCCTAGGGCATGAGACTGCTATGTGGCCCCTTTCTTTGCAGTAGAAACATGCTCCAAGCTTGCAAAGGGTTTCTCAATCAGTTGTGTAAAGGGTATCAACGTCCATAGCATTGGGGTCAGGTCGAGGGGATGGGTGAGCAGGGGTATTCTTGTAGATAAAGGGCCAGGGGTTGTTGGAGCGGGGTGCTTTCTTAGGTCTTAAAAGGGCCTGCATACGTCGCCAGTTGCCATCAGCTTTGGCAGCGGCATTGTACCATCCTTGGAAAGTAGTAGGAGGAGTTTCCTGGCTAAGGATCCTAGTGGCAAGGCCACAATTCAGAGTCAGTTGAAAGAGGTTGATAAGGGCGTGATCATTGTTCTGGAGTGGAATACGGGCTTTTGAGAGGAGGAGCTTGAACTTGATGATATGCTCGTCTGCTGTAGAGCTTCCCTGCTGCAAGGAATCAAGGTCATGAAGAGCGTTGTCAGCCTCATTTTTGTCCTCAAAAGCAGACTCAAACTTGGTCCAGAAAGTAGTGATAGTGGTGGGGAAGGTGAGGGTGCCTGCTGCATTGATTTTGGAGTCAAGCCAAGAGGTCTTCCAAATCATAGGAAGTCCAGGTCCAAGGAGTGAAATAATGAGCATGATTTTCTTATCAACTATATTGTAAACGCCACTGTTGAGAGTAAGGTAGAGGTCACATTCTTGGTGGAACCGTTGCAGGTCATGGCTTTCACCTGTGAAGACCAAGGGTTTTGTCCCAATCTCTTTGGGAGAAGCAGGAGCAGGGGCTGGGGTAGGGAGAGGGGCAGGAGCAGGTTGTATGTTCTGGAGGGCAAGCAGGATCGTGTTCTGGATGTTCATAAGCACAGGAAACCAAGTTTGTGAGAGTGGGATGCTGGCAAGGAAAATGCCATGAGGAAACTGTGTTGGAATGTCGAGCGTCACACTAAAAATAGGGAGTAAATGATATTGGTAGCTACGTTACATGATGAAGAATAGGTATATAGCTAGTGTAGTTAGTTTGTACTTACCATCCGTTTGTACCCTTCCCATTTGTATTTCAACAAACTGTCCAGCCGCAATGTTGCAGACAATAGCGTTGTTGTTTCCTTGGTCAATAATTTCCCCAGTCTTGGCATTGTTGTTGTTGGGGTCAACGGCCCAGGCATAAGGTGGCATTTGTGATGGGGAGTGTCAGAGTCGAGGTCAAAGGTTCGGGTTAGGGTCAAGGGTTCAAGATGCACAGACAAAGTTTCAAGGCAGGATCAAGGGTCCGTGATGCAGTGCAGGTGCTGCAGTCAAGAGGGGAGCTAGTTCTTTTGTTAGGGCTTTTGTGAAACACCAGCCGTTCGAGAGGACCTTGGTAGGTTTCTGGAGTCAAGGATCAAGGACAAGGTTCTATTAAAGAACTAGCTGAAGAATACAGGTAAAAGGGAGGGGTTTATATAGTACTGAGGGCAGTGTACAGCAGTGTATGGCTGTGACAGAGGAAAGGGGGCGAATAATGAGAAAAAGGGATACTCGTAACAATCTACGGGTACAATTCAAGGTCGGCTCATTTGGATTAACCTTCATTTCCAGAGTGAATTTTCCCCCCCTTGAATCTCCACCCTTATCACGAAGATTTTCTTATTAGTCATTAGTTTCAATCTGGTGAGAGAAAACCTCGGAGTCTGACTTGCATCGTTGGACTTCAAGCTTTTTGTCTGTTGATTATTCAGTCTCCCTTTATGTCCCTCATCCTAGGATTACCTAATGAGCACCAACTGTCGACATACTCCTTGAAAGCGATTCTGAGGAGGGATCTGAGAATGAGTCACCCGCTGTATTGTTACAATGAGTATGCGTGCCATTTTTATTTTACGTATTCATTGTACTGCTATAGTAAATCTCAATCCGACCCACCTACTAGTGAACTTTGCCCACACTTCCCTCCTGTAGTTAGATGTTCTGTGTTGATGCATTCATGAATGCTAGCTAGGCATTGCATCTTAGGCCCTCCACGTCCCAGTTGCGGAATAAAAAAAAATCATTCTAATCATGTGACTTAATGAATCGTCTCTTTCGTTCAACTCTAGCCATCCTCCAGCCATCTTGATCGGCTTTTTCTTGTCCAGCTCCATCAAAATAGCCATCGTGCCTTCACTTCGATAGAGTAAACATGTTGATCAAAGTCAAGGTGCATTGCGATGTTCTTATTTTCTTGCAGATATCTAACTGACACTTGCCTGTAAAGACTCTCACTGGGAAGGAGGTGCGAAAAATTGGCAAAGAGATTGTTCACGATATTAGCTCTGACTATATGCTACGTCAACTCACTGTGCAGATAGAACTCGAGGTCGATTCTGAGAACACGGTACGAATCAAATGCCTACAAATAACTTCACCACTTATCGGTACTTAGATTCAGCAAGTGAAAGAGAAAGTAGAAGAACACTCTGGCGTGCCTCCCCAACAACAGCGATTGATCTATGGCGGTCGACAACTGTACGTATTGCATGGCGCTGCGCAGAAGTACGAATGTTGACTTGAAAACCAGACAGGACGATAAGACACTGAAGGATTACACCATCACTCCTGGTTCTGTGTTGCATCTTGTTCTTGCACTTCGGGGAGGGAGATAATAAAAACCAATGCCATGGAATTTGTTATTGACCAGTCGCATTTATAAGTGTGTCATTCTCTATTGTAAACATAACATATCAACGAGATGAGAAATGAACGCAGTCTTATTGCTACTTATAATTCATGGCTGGAGTGTATTCGGTTTGAGTTTTGCAGAAAAGCCTACCGGCTATGAAACCACCTTTGAGTCCTGACTTACGTGTACTTTCACTTCTTTTTTGATATAATATCACCATCTAAGTATTCTCCTAGGCACCCCGACGTGGCGCTCGGGCGTTTGGACGCTTCACAAGTTTATTTCGTCTTGTGTAACCAGTGATGACCGGCAAATATCGCGGTACTACCTTTTCCCCTTATACCAACTGCCCATCCCAGTCTATTCAGTTGCTACAAGGCCCCTCGGCAATGCTAGGGTGACATTATGAAATTGAACCTGGCTTCAAAACATTTTTTTGGTGAACAGATCCTCATCAAAAATTACACCTTTCTATGACATGACATTGCGAAGTCTTGGAAATTTGAATACTCTATATGTCTCTTCCGTGACGTCTGTGAATCATATTGTCCTGGTCATAAAGGAAATGCAATTAGTCTGTAAAATGCACGCCATCCTCCATGTCCAGACTGCTCAAGGATGGATATGAAATTTGTCTGTCTTGAACCATGTCATGTACAGACGATGACCATCACAAAGGAAGACTACTTCCTCCCCAAAATGCAATGGTCCATCATTGGTGGAGAAAGGCATCAAAGATTATCCACCTACGTTGGAGACCAGCTCAAAGGAATGGTTGTGCATTGTAGGTCTAGTATGATAGCATCAAGAGGTTGTTTCCAAACAAGGATGGGCGGAAATAGGAGAAGAGATGTCGTTCACCCCAGACAATGCCCTTGTTGAAGAATAACTAATCTGTGTAAAGTCATTCACTAGCTCCTAAAGCTTTGGCCATGAACTTGACCTCGAAATTATTGTACAGTTTGCTAAATGCACTACTAAATGATGATACCCAAATTAACAACATAAATATAAGCAGGACAGATAGTGGTCCACAGGTTTGATAATCAAGCAATATGAAGCAATCAAGCAATCAAACAAAGTATCGACAGAGATAACGATAAATCCCAGGCAGAGAAAGAAAGCAAACGATGCAAAAAGGCCGTCACCGGCTCATTCGGGTGCGGAGTAGCTGTTCGAGGAACTCGTATGTCCGGCGAGGATTGCGACCTGGTAAATCTAAAAAGAGTCTTCTCCAGTCTTTCGAGCCACTTGTGCGTTGAGAAGGTAGAGCTGAAGCTAAGAATTCTGACGAATATGTGGGGATGGCAAACGTCTCGTGGTGACTTTTAGTCGGTGATTTGTGTCGACGCCGGGTTGATGTTGAGGACGACCTAGAGTATTCGAGGGGGGATGATAGTTCCGCTTGGTGGCCTACCGAAGGATTGTGGCCGGTCCGTCGACGGACGGAGGGACTAAACGAAAAGTCGTCTCGGGGTGTATCATGTGTTGATACTGACCGATGTGATGATGGGCGTAAGTTAGATACGCAGGGTGAGGCAGCGGTATGAGATGGTGATAAATATGCAGATCTCGGTTTTGGCTTGGGATCTGAGCATTTATACGGGCTTGAATGATAACTAGTCGATGGTTGTCGGAGAGAAGGCGAAGTGGTCAATGGTGACGCGATATTCATTTGTAATGTGCGATCCTCCATGTCCGTCGAAAAGAGGAGCGTGGTTGTAGTGGGCGTTGGTGGCGGCGAAAATGGAGGGAGGAAGGTGATCGTCGAGGAAGGTGACGGTGTAGGCGCACGCGGTATTGGATGCAACATCGGGCTAGAGCCCTGCTTTTTGACTTGGTCCTGAGCTCTTCCTTTGTCAACGACAGGAACAGGCTGTATCAGGTCAAGCTCTTCTCCGATCCAGCATAGGGCCTCAGCAACAAAAACGACTTCGTCCCAGGCTCCAGCAGCCAGCAGCCGCGGATCAAGACTGCTCAAACCGATATCTAACTGCAGAAAGTCGAGTTCGACAACACCTATAAAAACTTTGATGGTCTGGATATGCCTGCTCTCGTCCTCTTGGTCGATCGCGTGGGCTATCGGTATTGGGACCTGGGTTATGGACTCGAATATTGTGAATGCAATGAGAGTGTCACCTAGTGACATTCACATGAAGATCAACTGAGCTAAAAGAAAAAAAAGGGCATGGAGCTCACCTCCTTGCTTGTTTCGACTTGTGAGAAGCTCTTGTGGTGTGCCCTGTGGTGCCAAAGTGAAATGCCCGACAAGACCTGCCTGATAAGGAGGTTATTCCCGGAAGGAGAAACATTCATCGAGGTTCAAAACTCACAATAAGAGAGCAAGCTGCTTCAAGAACTGCACCAAGGAGTAACGACTAATAGAATCAGAATGATTAACGCCGTTGTACTTGCATGGGTGAATCAATCACTTACTCTTCTGCGCCCCCAGGATTCGATGAGATACTAACAACAATATTAATAATAACCCTTTCGAGAGGAAAATGAGCCTTACCAGTGCAGGAATAGTGCCAGCTACCGAAACCGCCCCCAGAATGACCTGAATCACATACGGAGATAGCCTAAGATAAAGAGAAAATCATGAGAAATAGTGGAAGTGCGAGGTGCTAGGCGTTTCTGGCTCACTGGGTACCAGCACTCTGGAAGAACGTGTCGCCGTAGTAGTCTAAAAGCACAAGGTCAGGTTTCACTGCACTTGAGCATCTTATCTGAGTACTCACAGTAGAAATTTTGACCGTTCAGCTGTTGAATGAATTGCAACATCATTCCATTACCAGTTCGCTTCCACATATCACTTCTGCTAGAGAAACATTCCATCCATGTTGCCTTTCCACCTTCGTTCTCCGCCCTGATACCATAGTCCAGTTCTTCGATGGTCTCACTCACGAGAACATGGTCTATGGGTACGCCGTTTAACAGTGCAATGACTCTCTCTGCCTCTTCACGCTGGCCAGTTCCGAGTAAGTGACGTCTGACAGGAGGAGGCACAAGTGTAAGTTCGACAAGATCTTCTCTTGTGACGTGAAGGGTACATACGGTGACTCAGGTAGGAAGAAGATCCCAGAAAGAAGAGCAATGCCCCAAACGAGCTGAAGTCCGACTGGAATTCGCCAAGATGCAGAATTATTGAGATGGTGGGTCCCCAAGTCGAAGACATAGCTTAGGAAAATGCTGTGCACACATTCGGTAAGCGTTTCTTCCATTTCTTCCTTCCAACCACTCACCCAACGATGATTTGAAGTTGGTACAGTACAAGCATGGATCCTCTCAGGGCCTTGGGAGCAGTTTCTCCATTATACAGGGGGACAATGGCTGACATGTTCGTTAGTCATGATATAGCGGTATTACGAATAATCACTGACCGGAGAGCGCGCCCACTCCGAGGCCAGCAATAAACCTTCCTATCGTAATCTGAACTATTGAAAATGTCGTTCCGGTTTGGACAGCAACTCCAACTGTGAATATGCCAGACCAGATGAGGATTGAACCACGACGACCGAAGCGATCAGAAGTAAAGGCTTGAGCCAAGGCACCACTATGAGGAAGTGAATATCATGTCGCATGTTCTGAGAAAGGAGCGTACACAAAGGTTCTGTCTCAAGATAAGTAACGCTATCAAACAAGATGGAAGCGGAACCATACCCAGCAGAAAGAAGAGAAGTGATGATTGATGACCTTGAACTAGATAAGAAATAGGTCCCATCCGAAGCTTGCTCTCCAAAGCGGCGAATGAAGTCGGGCATGATTAGACATCCCTAGAGGCGATTTAACAGAAAATTTTTGACTTTCAAACTCAAACACTCACTGAGATAACACCGATATCATAGCCGAATAAAAATCCTGTTCACGAAAGCAATTTTACTAGAGTACACATTAGTCCAAATGAGGACACGCGAAGGGATAAAATTAGACTTACATCAGTGTTCACGGAGTGTCAGTCATAGAACACACACCTCCTGCACATTCAGTTCAGCAGGACGAACCCACACTCAGAAAAAAAAACAACGCACCGAAAGCAATGAAGATAGCCAAGAGGATTGCATGACGATTCGTTGGGACCACAGCGCTATCTGTACCTGCCATGGCGGAGTCGTCCACGTCAAGAGGTTATTGAAGGGCAGAGAAAGAAACCCCGATGGCCGGAGCCCCGCATTAGTTTCCTCTAATATACTGTCGGAACCGGAAAACCCAGAAAACGGAATTTCATTTTGCGAATCATCAGCTGACCCAATCGAGGTGGACCGGGCCGCAATGAATGTCGTATCGGCGCCTAGGTCTCCTAGGTCTCGCGTTGGATATATGTACAAAAATAGCCGTTGACAGGGAGGCGGCTAGTCATCCATATGCTTTCAGCCTGACACGTGACCTCTGATCGTTCATACAGCTGTTAGCGGAAGTGCACCACTGGGAAAGCAACAGCCGTATAAGGCCCCTGAATGGTCAAGTCAAAATACGACCGTTGCCTATAAAATACTCCCGTTCCCGACTCGCAAGAAGGGTTCTAATATATTTTGATTCCAGTCGTGCCTAATTCCCGGATACTACGTTATATGAAGACCATCTACCGGAAGGAATTGTTGGAATTGTCAAGTAACAGCAGACTGTTCGTATGGTGTGCGTACACCGCGTAATAAATTGTTGATTAAGTGTTATAGTGCAAGCCCATGACGTCATCCAATGCCTTTGGTGACTTGCAGAAGTTTTATACATTTCTATGTGAGCACCAAGAGGTTTGCAGGAAGAAAATCAAAAAAATCACTATCAGATGCTGCATGGAAATAATGTGTGCCTTAATTTTTAAATTCACACATACGTGTGGGACAACAAATGTGGGGCTTTCAGGCATGGCTTTCAGGCACTGGGGTTACCTTCCAGAAAAGTCAATATTCTGCGTGAAGAAATTACAACCTTGACGTGTTTCTATGTTCATAGCAGATGGCATCCATCCTTGCATGAGGGCAACTGGCGGGACCCTTACCGGGTTCTGGAGTTCATCAGGTTCTGGGGTTGGTTCTGGGGTTGCTGTGGGGTTGCTTCCGAAGATCCGCCAGTCGGACGTGTAAGCAAGCCGGAATAATTATTTTATCACGTGAGCAAATTACATAGGTTCGACCTCTTCCACTGTCTCATAAAACTCTTTGATTATTCTGCGCTGAGCCTCACGGCCCGTCTCATTCTGGTATTGAAAATATGTTGATGAATGGCTAAATCGAGGATTATGGCAATTCGGACGCACCGGCGCATCTGCGATAGCTCTCACCACAATATATTTACGTCCGGTTAGAATACTTTCAGTCACATCTCCAAAATTTTCTCCATCCGCACTCGCAGCCTTGGAGCCAGTGACAACACCGCCTGCTTCTTCTGCAATCACAATGCCCGCACAAACATCCCAAGGCCAACAGCCAATTTCCCTGTTGTCATGCGGCACGACGTCAAACCAGGGGTTTTCTACAGTACAATTTTGAGAACATACCAGTATATGTCGATACACCCTTGAGCAACCATTGCATAATTTAAAGAGGCACTCCCCATAGTCCTAAGTGAATGAGCATTTTTCCCATTGAGGACACCGCCCTCTACGTCACCAGCGAGGCGAGAATATGATGCAACCTTGGCATCTATCGTACTCTTTCGGCGATCAGAGCCCCACTCGACACCTGTGAGAACAGTAAGTCCAGTTTTTCTGATGGATTGTATTGAACCACTCAAACCAATCAGAGCTTTTTGAAGACTTGGGAGAGGGCGCGCCGGTGCCAAAGGTAGTTTGACAGGCTCAGTGTCAATCCCCCTCTTGAGGTATGACCCTTGACCTTTGACACCCCAGTACTGGACAAGTAACTAGATCAAAATGCCGGTACATGGACACATAGAAATAATACATACGAGGTAGTCGAGGATGGGATTGTAAATAACGCCTAAAATAGGCCGAAACTTGTATATCAAACCCAAGGAAATGCAAACATATGGGAACCCGTGTATGAAGTTCGTTGTACCATCTGTTGTTGTTGACTTGTCAAGACATGTACGACCTCATGTAAAACAATGACAAACCAATCGGATCGACACAATAAGTGGGTTGATCGGTTAAGGGTTTCCTTGCACCTTTCGAATAGGACTCTTCGCCGATGCTGAATCAATTTCATTTTCAGTACAGTGGGCTATCTATCAAAGGGAGAAACACTTCTCACAATTCAAAGTCGGGGTATTGTTTTGCAATTTCTTTCTTCACTAGCTCTTCTACTTCAATATCGTATTTCGTCACTAGATCTACGGCGTTCAACTTTTCGGCAATTGGTGACCCGACCTTCTGGATCTCCTTTGATCCTTCTAGGATCAAGTCACCAGCTTTGCGAGCTAGTTGTATCGTAAAGTGTAGTATGCTTTGTAAGTCAGCGGCGGAAAGCTCTTGAGCGGTCATAATGGTGGTGGTGGAGGGTGTAGAACAACCTAGTTGTCAATTGATGGAGTGGACAGGCACGGGCTCCACAGCCCAAAATGTTTTTGAAAAAGCATGAACTACAGCTGATGTGCGAGAGATGAGACATTGATATTGTATCCACACCATGAACTAAGGCATATGAATCGATGAAACCCAGATTTTATAGATTTTATATATGTTCTTCGTACACCAATTTAGCTGATGCGATAAGATTAGGCGTTTGTTCCCACGGCATGAACGCGCGTCATTCGCAAGCCAAGGTCACATTCCTCATATCTGACCATGTTCTTGACGCGCTCAGAGTACGGTAAGTGCACCCAGAAAATGTACAAACTAACTAATCATTTTCATTCATCAGACCGTGGTGTCAATACATTCTCGCCAGAAGGTCGACTGTTCCAAGGTATGGATGTCTGTCCACTCCTAAAGTCCATTCATCACCTCATCTGGTAACAGTTGAATATGCCATAGAAGCCATTAAAGTATGGTTAAGAAGAATATGCAAAATCTCACCGCTGAAACTTTGGAATCGCAGCTAGGCTCAACAACAGTTGGGATCAAGACACCAGAAGGTGTAGTCCTCGGCGTTGAAAAACGCGTCCAATCTCCTCTCCTGGAAGCATCATCAATCGAGAAAATCATGGAAATCGACACCCACCTTGGTTGTGCAATGTCTGGTCTCACCGCTGACGCACGCACAATGATCGACCATGCCCGCGTTACTGCTCAAAACCACGCTTTTACTTATGACGAACGTATCAAAGTTGAGAGTGTCACCCAGGCTGTGTGTGATCTTGCTCTACGGTTCGGTGAAAGTGTGCATGATGAAGAGGCAATGATGAGTCGGCCATTCGGTGTTGCGTTGTTGATTGGAGGAATTGATGAGTTCGGACCTCAATTGTAGGTGTTCCCAACATATTATCACATACCGCAGGAGTATTGATGAAATCAGGTATCATACCGATCCCTCGGGTACCTTTATACGGTATGAGGCCAAGGCAATAGGATCCGGTTCTGAAGCCGCTCAAAGTGAGCTGCAAGACAAGTGGCATAAGGTATCCGTGCATTTATATTTGTAGTCTGTTACACGTCAATCACCTTGATTAACAATTGCTTCCAGCAAATGACGTTGAAGGAAGCCCAGATTCTGGTGCTGCGTGTCCTGAAACAAGTGATGGAGGAGAAACTCGATCAACACAATGTACAATTAGCACAGGCAAGTAGCCTCTGTGGTTTTCTGTCTCATATCTTCTCACTCTGTCATATCTCATGCCCAGGTGACAACAGTAAAAGGATTTGAAATTCTAGATGAGGAACGTCTAAAGGCAGTAATCGAAGAAATGTAAAGTAAACACACAACTCGATACACTGTCTGCGCTCCTTTTCATCTGTCATAAGCCCCAGCCTTCATCAGCGGCAACAAGATCTTTCATTAGCATCAACTTGATCAGGCCAAACTGGTATCGACAACATCCGAAGTAAATTCATCAAAGAAGTCATTAGTAGCCATCGACAACACCGAATCAGCATCAAAATCTCACCTTGCAATTGCTTCAACCTCAACCAATACATCTTTAGGCAGTCTAGCCACTTCTACTGCTGATCGAGCAGGTTTGTGATTCCCGAAAAAGTTTCCATAGATACCGTTTACAATGGCAAAATCGTTCATGTTTTTCAAAAAAACCTTGCGGAAAATGGGCATGTCAGATATGTGAGGATCTAGGCGAATTGACCAGAATAACCAAGCACATGGTCTACACACGGGAAAAGGGGAGGAGAGGGTACAAAATAGGAAAAAAGCTTGACTTACAGTGGTCTTGACTACTTTACCCAATTCGGACCCAGATGCTTCAACGACTGTTTTTAAATTTTTGAGAACCTGTTGGGTTTGGTCCTCGATACCACCTGGGACAACTTCCATTGTCTCAGGATTTAAAGGGATACATCCCGAACAGAAAACGAGTGAGCCAACGTTAACAGCTTGAGAGTAGGGTCCGATCGCTGAGGGTGCTTCTGTGTTTTGTGAGAGTGGGTTGGTATGATTACAGTATGGTCGGTCGGAGGTTGGTCATGTCGTTGATTGACGTGGGTGATAGGATGTACAATGTGCAGGCGGGTTATGAAAGATCGTCCGTATCATCCAGATAATCAGGTTGATGTGTTGGTTTTTTTGGACAGGCATGAACAGAATTCTCAGAACAAAGGCCGCGGATTGAGATGAAAGAACACGTACGGGCGGTGCTAACCGTACTTAGACTCTCATGGGTAGTCACTTTGGTAGACATAGTTCTGGAAAAAGTAACACCTAATAAATAGTGATCATGATCAGCTGATAACTCAACAAGCGATCACTCTACTAGATCAATCAAACCTGGCCTCGTGAGGCCGCGAAGACCACCACTTGCAAAAAAAACAACAGATATCGAACCAATTCGCAGCATACCTGAGAATTTGGCCCTTCTAAAAGGCTTGTCATTCATTGATTGACTCACTCTTGCTCCAAATGTTGATATCATCGAGTGTTCCAACCTTCTTCCGCAGTCAACGTCAATAATCCTGATACCGTGAATGGCACGAGTCGCCTGCGATCCAAGGCTTCGCGCGATCATCTGTATGTGAGAGAGAGAGAGAGAGAAATGGGAGACGACAAGTTGAAGGAAGATCAAAATGTTCCAAGCTCAACCAAAGTATCTTGATTAATTAACAAAAGAAGAGCAGTTCCGTATCAAAAATTAGAGCCGATGACCCTGGCCTGTGCCTGGTATAAGATTAAATTTAAACCGCCTGGTAGGAAAGATCCCAATAAGTGGATGCAAATGCGACTGAAGCCTAACGTCGATCGGGACTAATTGTAGCAGGCCGTTCTCCGCAGTCTAACAGCCGATTGGCCGACCACCCAATCAACACTGCTCTGGCCACTTCGGCATCAAAAGACGCGAGGATGCACACTCAAATTCATATGACAATATCTTGCGAAGAAAGGACCATGATGATGAGACAAAGTAAGAAAGCGAACACTAAAATTGTTCTAATGACAAATTGACTGAGAAAGTTGTCACAGAAACAAACAACTAAATTTGACTATACATTGGAACAAAAAGTCGGAAGGGGACTACGGTATCGAACTGAGAATATTACACTGTGAGTACGAATGAGATTGCGGCAAAGAGAAAATGTTAGATATGAAAGGAGAAGATCGAAACTTGAAATTCCGGCCAAAATGGTAAATACTGTCAAGATAGTCCAGAGACAGGTAACAACCCGCACGAAGCAGAAAAACAGGAATCTGCAGTGTCGTCTGGTAATGTAGGTTTATAAATTAGCGTGAAATTGGGATATATGAAATGGGGAATTAATTGATTCAATCAATTCAATTCTCTCTTTGTCGACCATCGCCGGTTGCGTGGTTCTGACAGCCATCATACAAGTCGCATTTCTCGGAGACCATTTTTGATGACTATATCTCGGACTGTAAAATGGCAAAATATGTTACGTCCTATGTCAACTTATGACGATAATGAACCAGGCGTACCAGAAGATATGATAGTTGTTGTCCTTCGCGTATCAGTGACTGCAGTGAGGTGTACTGCAGGGATGGGTGAGTCATGAGCTTGATTAAGCGGCTGCGAACACTGACTGTATAACTCTCTGTCTTTGTCTCGTGAAAATGCCATGTGCAAAGCTCCAAACTTGTTGTGGAAGTCTGCACATGGTTTCAGCAGAAGATGAAGGTGAAGCAAGTAAAAACTAACATTTAGACACAGATTCGTAATCATTAGGACGATCACCATACGAGTGCATATAACGACTCAGGCGCACACCGGCTTCTAGCTTATCCTGAGTGGTTGAAACATAAAATGAAGATTAGAGGGACGCCGTTAACGAAACATAGCTCACCTGAAGCAAGTCACATTTATTCAGAAAAAGTACAACGTTCACTTTGCTAAGCAACGGCTGTGACACAAGTGACTTCCACAGCAACAGAGAATCTTCGAGTCGATTGATACGAGGGTCCTGGAAAAGAAGATTGACATCAATCTGCCTGAAAATCAGCTGCGCCATACATACCTCTGCAAGTACCTGAATAAGCAAAGATGGTCCGGTGGATAAACTACCAAGTATAGCAAATGTGGGATGGAAATTTACCTGATCGAATGCCGATATGGGCGCAAGGAAGATAATGGCGTTGACTATGGAAGCCACGTCAGTGGATAACCCACATTATTTGTAACAAAGTTTACCATCATCGAAGTAAGGGGCCCAAGCTTGGCGTTGGCCTCTCGCCCCTCCCACGTCATAAATACGCCAAGGGAACGCCTTTGTAAGAACCGGAATTGATGAAAAACGTATGTTCTGCGACACCGGTAGTCTTTAATCGCGCTTTCAGAACATCCGCTGAGACGTGCCACGGAAATAATGGGTAAAAGTATCTGGACTGGACCTTGACGCAAACATACCATCAGTTGGGATGTATTTTTTGGCTGTAATCCGACCAATGTCATTGAGGTAGCTGGTTTGGAGGAGTCAGCCAACGAGAGAACATAAAATATCAAAACAATGCACAAGCCACTGCTTTCCTCCAATCGCAAATGTTTCTCTTGTAATCTCCTCTTGACTTGGGGATCTGCCCAAAGAGCCTGCATAGTTTTGGCACAAGAATGGAGGGTATGTACTGGGTCGTTTGGGTCTTCCCACCAACCTTCAATTTCTCCCGACCTAGGTGACTTAGGACATTTGGACTTGTACCCAAGCCGAAGTTGGAAAGCGCGCTTCCAGTGTTCCGATCGAACGGCCACCTCTTTCGCCCGCGAATCATGGCCTGATTTCGTGAGGAAAGGCTGCGGCTTGGCTAGTGTGATAGCAGGGTCGCAGTGATCAATGAACTCGTTTGGCAGGTTGTCGTTGAAGTGATTTTGGGTTGCATCACAATGAGGGTGGGGTGATACGAGATGGGTAGGCTCGTCTTCGCCCGGAGCCGCAAGAAGACGGGTCAAACGATTTTCTAATTCCATTAGGGGTGCAAGACGCCTCCGATATTCTTCGTAATTGACAATGCGCGTGTCGAGGATAGCTGAAGGAGGCCGGCCATTGGATGATATAATAATGTCGGTGACTGATTCGTCAGAGTCTAAGTCGTCGTGTTCGTCAAGTTGGTCTAGCTCAGGGAGCTAGGGCTTCTAGAATTCTGTGAAGCAGCGTTTATGAGAAGACCAGTCGAGAAAACAGAAAGAACGACATACCTTCTTATAGACTTGACTAGATTTAGGTATATTACTGCCCGCCAGGCAATTCGCTCCGAGTAGAAGGTTTCACGAGAGTACAATAATTGGAACTCTGTGAATCAGATATCAGGTAAGAATTATAGAAGGTTCAAAACAAGGGCTGAAGGATGACATAAGTCGACCCACTGAATAAAGCGGGTGCAAGCTGTGCTTGACGGTGGCTGGAGACGATGAACGAGCTGACTCACGCTTGAGGGTGGTGCTCTTGCCCGACTCTGACTGGCCGAGAAGAAGAACACTCACTTCTGAGCGGACCTTTTTACGCTCGCTACGCTCCTTGTGCAGTTGTTCATCTATAAGTTCGCTGACGCGCTTGGCGTCAAGCTCGTCTTGAATGCGCTTGTCGCGGTCCTCGGGGGATTCGTTGGGCGGGGGCTGGAGTGCAGCTGTGAGGGGATCTGGGGAGATACGGGAGTGGGGTTTGACATGCTGGGACTTGGGCATGGTGGTAGAATGGGCCAGGGGGAGATTTAGACTGACATTCAATACTATCCCGTGAGTAGATAAGCATCCACGTGTCTTTGTTCACAGATCGGCAGATCTCCTCCGCCGGTTCTTCGAACAATTCATTGTTCTCCGTGCCTTCTAACGGACTTGCACTCCTGCCGACAGGCTCTGCCCTGATACGCTATTCTTGTATAACTGATTCATGAATTATCCAACACTGATTGCCTGTGCTAACCAGACGGTTTTTCCAAGAACCTCAGGTTTGCTGCTTATCCAAAGGAAACATGCATAGTTTAACATTTATCAACATGGCAGTTTATTCTTTTTCATTTCATTTACAAGCAAATGATTGTCAAGAATTTCGTTTGAGTTTTGACTTGGAACTAACTATGAGTGATTCTTTTTGGGTTTTGTAGTTGTAGTCCGTAGTGCACATTGTGTGCTACTGCAAGCTGTATCCAAGTACTGTGTAATGAACCTGGGATTAATCAACATGTCAGTAGCTTCAAAACTATCTATAAGTCGGAGACACATGTTGCTCATCATGATCGAATATAATACTAATTATCAGATACCAGACGATGGGATAACTATTTCTTTTCTTTTCTTATCTAACCATTGATTCTCCTACTCCTTGTAGAATTATGTTGCCACCGAGCCCCGCGCAATAAATTGATGATTTTAAAAAAATTATGTTGTAGTTATACCAAAAACAGCTCTTAAACTCACATTTTAGGCCTCAACTGGCTATTCACCATTCGACAACTCTCAAACACCCCTACTTGACACCATAAACCTGCTAGTACCCTGCACTGGGGCCATCATAAATAGTTCATCATCAAAAGACAGAACCCAACTTATTTTTATTGTAGCAACATTCAAATATATGGTGACAATCATATCATTTTCCCAAGGTTCGATCAGGCATCAGAGTTGCAAATGGACAAAGTCTCTCCCCAGTACATTCATCTCTGAAGATCTCCTGCAATGGGATGATCATAAACATGGTGAGTTACACAAGAAGGAAGAATGCAGAAGTGCATATACAACAAAAATCATTCCAAGTATCAGATTTCTCGGTAGTCGGTACTCTAATCTTAGGATAGTTGGTATCCTATGGCCGAATCAAACAGGCATTGTCCATTTAGCTGCGTCAAAATGACAAATCCTTTTTGCCTAAATCCCACTCCCTGACTGATCCGCGCTTCTTATACTCAATATCCAAGAGATTTGCACTCCCAAAGATATCTTTTGCTTTATCTTTCCCTTTTCCCTTCTTATCCTTCTTGTCCAACAACCCTAAGCGTTCCAATCTCTTTCTTTCTTCTTTATCCTGTCTACGAAGCTTGATCAATTCAAGCATAGCATCCCATCCCTCAAATTCGACATCATTAATGAGGCCAGTTGCAGGGATATTGGGCACTGTGCTCAGGGGTGCAATATCCAATCGAGGGTCGTAGCTATCTTTGAAATATTTGTCCATTTTGGACGGCAAATTAGGAGGCGGAGAAGGACCAGGCGAAAGTGAAGAGGAGCTTGAGGAAAAGGACATGCTTCGAGTATGCGAGGAGCTACGTGAACATGATTCTGACTTTGATTTTAGAGCAGATGGAAAATGACGGGGACCAGCACTAAGTCCAGTGTGATTGTGATGCAAGTCGGATTTATGACCACAGCTCGAGAAATCAATGGGAAGTGGAGGTGTATTGGAAGATGATGGCACCAGGTCATCGTCCAGGGAGTTAAAAAGCATCGAGACAACGACGAATGTTATCATCACTGTCCTCGGAGGTGTAAAGGTCATCCAGAGCGTGTTCACGATCCTTGCCAGATGACCGCCTCGGCGAAGGAGATCTATGGCGAGAAGCGGATCTCTTCCACTGAAGTCGGTCTTCTGTGTTTCGCCGTGGTGACGCAGTCCTACTTCTGTTTCGCGTTGCTCGACCTGCGTTGTCATTGGTATCATTTGCCTTCCTTCGTCTTCGTCTTCGTCTGCGATCCTTACCCCTTCCATCTCTCCTTCGACTTTCATGTTGTTCCTTCCCTTTTGCCTCTTCCCTCTTTTTCCCCTTCCCTTCTTTGCTTTCACCAGGTTTCTCTTCTCCTCCATCCCATGTCTCCCAATTGACATTCCGGACTCGCCCCTCCCTCTCCCTATTCGCGGTCCGACCGTCCCATCGGTCCCACCCCTCTCGATCACCTCTTAATGAATGTCGTGATGACATGTGGCGATGAGAACTTGATGAACGAGTGTGTTTATGTCTCCCTCCCGAAAGTCGTGCACGAACTGCTTCCTCGGCGCGCTCTCTCCTTTCTCTCTTCTCTTGTTCCCGTCTCCCACGCTTGATTTCTTCTGCAGCAACAGCTTGGGCTTTCAATACAGCCTTATTATGATCGTCCGTGCTTCGGATTATAGACGTCAGAAACCGCTTATTTGCTCGAGGTGCATTAGAGTCCTGCCTGGATACGAAAAGTTGAATCGTCTGAACTGTCGGATGTGGCAACTCACAAATTACTCGCAATATAAGCCCTGATTCCTTGCTGACTATACTTTTCTGCCTTCTTTTTGGCCTCCTTTAGTATTAGTTCTGCTACATGGCGATCAAGGTCTTCATCTGTCACAGTGGGCAGCAGTGAGGTGCCCATCTGCGCCCGTACGATGTTAGAGACTACATGAGAAAGGGTATTGGGCTTGTCGTTCGTAGTCTTCGAACTCGAGGATACCATTGCGCCAATTATTATAAACGGAATGATGACCAGGCTTTGTGAATTATCTTTGAGTGGAAAAGAAATTGTTATTGATTGCAGCCTGTTACAGAGAGAATTAGGTCTTGGAGTGACTTGTAGTATGTGCCGTCACCGTTGGTCACCGTTGGTAAGATTACATAGATATTTGTATGTATTTGGAACTGTGGAGTTCAGTCCCTCTGTCGGCAGTCTCCCGATAATTTGATCTTGATATCACGTTGCATCTATTTTTTATTTTTGTAAAACGAGAACGTCTCTTCTATAACCTGCTGAGAAATATGGCCGGGCTTCGCGGTGTGTACAACGAGTATTGAGCCAATAATGGATGTGGGCATGAGGAATAAGAGTGACCAGAGCTTCCATTATCTCGGAATCCTCCGTCTAGTTCCGAAAACAGGACTTCGACTCTTTTGTTCTCCTTTAACGTTCTTTTGAAGTATCTGAAGTGGAACTCCGACAGATGGGCACGGTCTCATCCGAAGATCTAAAGGAGTCCACTGTCTTGTCAAACTGGTATGGAAATTGGTTCTCTGCTCTCCCTTCAGAGTCAGCTACATTTATCAACCTTCTTCTGCGTTTCTCCCTTTAACTCAAAGCCACTCTTCTCCTGACTCGTTCTATCTAGAAACATCCTGTCGACATGCCAATGATTTAATACACCATTTATTAATATTATTATAACTCGATTCTTGATTGAAGTAACCAGCTTCTCAACAACCGTTGTAATCCAACGTTCGTTGACGACTTGGCGCTCTCTGCTAGCAAATGAAAGCCTCTTCGAGGCGACCACGTTTGGTTATTTTTTCAAAGCCCAAGAAGGCAGTTCTCGTTACCCCTAAAAGTTTTAAAGTATCCGGCTCTTCCAACACTTCCTTTCTCTAAGCCCTGCCACTTCTTGTTACAAATTATTTTGGACTACTGTATCTCATACTTGGTTCGTTATCACGTAAGGATAAGCATTGTGGTCATCTGGGAAGAGTAGAATGTACCCTTTGTTGAGGCAATCTCGTCATTCCTTAAGGCCTGCTTGAGCAAATCAATAGCCCGGTGGTTCAGGCTAGCTTATCCGTGCTCGTGAAGGGTTTGTGTAGTTCCTTGGTTAGTTCCTTAGTACGGCTTGATCATTTGCCGGTATTTGGTCAATGGATAACGTATAGGTGACTATCCGCTTTAATCAACCTCGGCCGTGGGAGTGATCACACAGGACAATGCATAGGACAGAACTCGGACGATCTCGAGTCACTGTGGTGCTCTGGCCCTATACAGCAAATTCTGCGAAGCTCTGAGCTCTGGAACATGATGACTAGGCGTGGTGTCACACCTGACACGTCCCAAAAATAACGCAACAAAGTAGCCTGAGGATTTTGGACGGGATACGCCCTGCAGCATGCCCGATTCATTTTCACGTAAAACATCGAGCGCAGATTGTATAACTCCCGGAACATTATATGATGCAGGCGTTCTACTCCATCCAAATGATGTTGTTTCCCTTTGTTCGACCTCTACGTTTGTTGTTGATGAACTTGCGTCACACGGACAAATCTGAGATCGTGCTGCTGCGTATAGAAAGGAACATTGATCCCACATTGATGGCATGGTAAGCGGCACAGGAAAGCGAGGCAAAGTGATAGAATTTTGTCCAAGCACTTGTGGTGTATCGTCAATTGTGGCGGGCCGCATTCAGCAAGTGGATATCCGAGGGAACTGGGGAACGGGCTGTGTGTGAGTCGAGGAATACCGCCCGACCGGTTTGATTTGGATTGACTACACTCGTCTGTTTCAATTGAGTCTGATGGTATAAATACAGACTACTGCACTGTGTCCTCCCCCTCCCTCCCTCATGGCTCCTATTACTGCGCTCCCTGCAGAAATCATCCATAACATTCTCCAGGCAGACTACCTGGGTGCCGACGGCGAGCCCGACCGTCGACTCCTCTGCGCATCTAGCCTCGTCTGTAATGCCTGGTCCAGTCATGCTCAGCACCTTCTCTTTTCCAATGTCGTTCTTCGTTCTGAACGTGACTTTGACTCCTTCCACATTGCTCTTTCCTCCCAGCCTTCCCTTGCAACTGCGGTCAGATCATTGCGTGTCGTCATTGACCAGAACCAGCCCCATGGCCTCTGTCAGCACCACCTTGCCACAGTTATTGTGCTCTGTCCCCGACTTAATGATCTGAATCTTGCGCTTTTCGGCAATGACAGCCTCAGTGGCTCCCTTGAAGGCAACAATGAAACCAACACTGGTGCTCAGCCTGGCATGAACACCCCAACCGCCCGGCGTCCAGGTGAAATAAGCTTAGCGCTCGCAGAAGCACTAGCCAAGTCACCGATCAGATCATTTCACCTCAGTAATTGGTCCCCAAATTCACTGTTCCTCCACGACATCCTTCAATTCCTTCCCTCCCTTAAAAGTCTATCAATCACCGGCACTCCCCCTTCTGTTCCCAGCACTTTACCAGCTTACCCCTGCAGCCTGAGTTTGAACCATCTGCGTGTCAACTTTCAAGCATCCCCTTCTGTTGACTTTCTTCGATGGCTCCTTGAAAACTCCAAGGGTACTTTAGTAGCGCTTGATCTCGAACGTGTGTCTGATTTGGACGTATCGATTGGGTTGCTCGATTATTTTGCAACAACGCAAGGACATGCTCTCGAATCATTGACTCTTCCTTCTTGCGCCAATCCGACAGAGCTCAAGCATTTCCAAAGATGTACCAATCTGCGCGCTGTTGCCTTCCGCACGCCGAACGTATCCTCGGCGTTGTTCAAGCACCTCCTTGCAGCAGCAGACTCAACGCATTTGGAGGAGATGCATATCTGTATGGACAAGAACACTTCTCTTTCCCCTTTGATCGAGTTGGTGAGGCAAAAGGAGTCGCTGAAGTCGTTGGTTGTGTGTTTGTGGGAACCGCATGTGAGAAGATCGTTGAGACTCTGGGGTTCTTTGAGGATGTCGTGCGCCGTTAGTGGCGTTGAACTGAAGGTTGTTGAGAGTTTAAGTGAATATAAGGCCTTGATTGTGAGTTTGATTCCTTCCTTTGTACATGAAATTTCCATTTACTGATATTCTCACTAGAAGTCTAACATGAAGGCCTAAGATCCTTCCCCTTGCTGCGGATTTTGCTTTTCATTTATTTCGATGATGTGCTGCTACTCATGGCAATAACGAAATACCACGATATTTTTGCACTTCAATGATTCTTTACTTTCAATGCTTGCATTGCTCATGCCTATCATTTTGTATTCTTCGACATTCCCTTGATGATGGTAATTTTACACGAAAAGAAATTCTGCATAGTATATCTAATAGACAGCTTCGTCCTTTGACAGTAATTAAAATAGTTTATGTAGTTACAAACTCTAATATTACACACACATTGTGGTAGGGTCGTCAATGCTCCCTGCCCTTGTCCACTCCTTTGTAAACAATGTCTGATACTGAATAAGGTTATAGCTGGGAAGTCTTTTTCCATTGGTGGAAAGACAAAAGAGTTCTATAATTAGTATTTCCCCAGACGTCCATTCCAATCTATGGGAAAAAATTTTCAACGTGTGAATGTGCTTCTCCTAAGGGTGTGACGACGAGGCTGTGTTGTTCTATCCAACCTGCCAAGTATCAGCTTGACATTGTTATTTGTTCCTGGAGCTCGCTTAAGCAAGTCCACGGGTAAATTTTCAAACCCCATAAGAGACTCTCTTGTCAACAATACACATAGGTGTGAAAGTCTTGGTACGTTTAGCGAAATTGTTGTAAAATTCTTATTGTTCGTCTGTTATAAGTAAATTTGATGATTCAACGGCCGGTCCGATAACAACAATAACAAGGTGGTCATTCTTGGCTCCGAGTAGTCAAATAAAATAAGTCAATTTTTAGTCCACTTTACTACATGACTTTTGGATCCTAACTAGCTCCAACAAGTCAATTTGTCGCCAAGAGAAGGTGGCAACTTTCATCATTGTTTTGACCCCTGTTTTAACTATCACAGAAAGACGTCATTTGTCTGATGAATCATGTCAAGTTCAAACACACCACGCATTATGATAAATTGATAAAGATACCCTGCTGTCAATGATCGTAACATGGGCGTCAGACATACCAATAGCTAGCTCTTAACATTCGTCCTCCTCTTCCTCCTTCTCGCCAGACAACTCCATGACAACAGTTTCAAACAGTTTTTTATTTTCCACCCAAGACTTACCAATTTCGCCCTTCGCCCCTTGTATTACATCCTCCAACTGAAAAGCATACACTCCCTCAACCAACGCCCTTCTCACAAACGCCACAAACACTTCAAAGAACGCTCTTCCCACTGCTACAACCAGTCCTCGTTCATTCTCTTTTGCTTTTTTCTCTTCATCACTGATATCATTACCATCCTCCCGCAGCCATTTGACAACAAATTGTAAATAATTAAGTAATCCTGTTGAGCATTGAGATAATATAATGTTGTCAAGCAGCTCTAAGAGCATATAAATGCCTTCCACGGATAGTGGCGAGTCGCCATTACCTCGAGGAACGACAAGTCGAAGCCCATTGAAGACACCCAGTACTGCATTGGTGAGTTGAGCTAGTGGTGGATATGAAGCGAGAAGCTGGGGAGGTATGTGTACTGGCCCAATTTCTTCGGAGGTTTGCTTCGATGGAGGTAGGGGGGGAGTGTCCACAGCGGATGGCGATACGAGCCAATTTGAAGGTAACTTCGCGAGTCCAATCGCTCTCCTGCTTGTAGATGCAGATGCATTCCGACTGCTGCTACTCATAGACGCCCCATAAGCGCTCCCAAGTCTATTCTCCCACTTTTCCACCACAGCCCTGAAATCTCGCCTAACGATTGATAGGATCGCAGTGGAAAATAAACCGCCGCCACTCACAAGTAGACATCGAAAGTCGAGGCCGAGTCGAGAAAATGCAGCAGAGCAGTAGGTGAGTTGTGTGAGAAGGGAAGGTAAGTGAGAAAGAGTCAAGAGAAAAAGGGAAGGCTCGAGGATGGCAAAAAGATGCATGGAGAGTGCGCGCGTGGAATATGTTCGAAGAAGGGTATGTAACCGAAATATCAAGGCATCATCCTTTTCTGGGTCGATGGTCGTGTCCATGCGGGTTGGGGAGCGCTCAAGAAAGATCGTCATATATTGGGTCATGATGTTGTAAACGCTTTCCCGCCAGGCATCAATGTATTTCTTAAGATACCGAGCAAGATCTTCTACATTGTTGCCCGATTCCTTTTCGCTGACTTGTTTAACGAGGCGCTGAATATCACGTCCAGTGGTCTCAAGGGTTGCTTTTAGACATGACTCCCGGCCAATGAGGAATGAAAGGGCAAGATACTCTTCACTTGATGGTTCTAATCGCTGGGCTTTGGTGAAAGCGTCTTGTTGGGAAGATAATGATGATCTAAGACGAAGGAGTGTCACAGGTGATGGTGTAGAATCAACTACAAATGCGTCCATTTTGCGGAGAAAACTGACTGCCTTCCATAAAGCAGGTAGCTTCTTATTAGGCTCGTAGAGTGTTGAGAGCAACAATAAGCGCATCTGAGTCATAGAATGTTGCACCTCCACCAAAACGGAAGTCAGGATGGCAGGGGGTGGGTTATCTTTGGTGCTGTTAGCTCTATGGATAAGTGAGGCTACGTGACCTGCAAGAGAAAGGGCCTCCCCAAAGTGACCATTGCGTACACATGTATCAATGAGGACGGGTATATCAAGAAGATCCCTGATTTTTTCATGTTGTTCGAGAACCACGCGCGCCTTGTTGCGTTCGAGTAAAATAGCTTCGATACGATCTTTCCATACATCTGTGCTGTCTTCCAGCACAGGCAAACTTGTATTGAGAAGGATATTTAGAGAAGAGGACAACGATTCGATGGAACTTGCGAAGGAAGTAGTGTTTTTGTGAAGGGAGATAAATGTTGGGTAAGACGCATGCGTAAAGGCAGTCAAACTGGAAGTCAAGTGGTGAGACTGTGTTTGTAAAGTAAGTGGTTCTTGTGATAGTTCTGTCAGTGGGAGGGTAGCAAGATGGGATATATAGCCCTTCGAACTAGGGGTATTGAGGAGTTCAGAATTTGAGGACTCGGCCCCGCTGAGGACATCAACTACAGGCGCTACATCCACCAGCGGAGAGGCAGTTACTGGATAGACTGTGTCCATGTCTATTCACGATATAACATGAGAGGCTGTAGACAAATTGTATCTTGGATATTGTAACTCATCTTTGGTGAGCGAACCACCTTGGGTTACAATGAGTTATGTAATCAGAATGATGGTGAAGACACTCATTCTCTTATACCTTGGTCTCATTCTATGTATCTTCTTTCTGGTATCTTCTCTCACTCTAGATCATTGTCACTCATTACACAAATTATGGCTTCTCTTTTGTTGTTCTGGAGACACTTAATAACTGGGATCATTGAATCACCGGCGCAGTATACCTTATCCATTGGTAGTGAGTAGTATACAACTGTGACTGTAACTAATCCTTGCATATAGTATCAGAAATTGAATTTCAGTACCCGACACAACTCACAGACAAAAATCCCCAGAAGGACTATATAGTTTTAGCGGGATTAGCAATAAATTAATTTCCAGGGCCTTTGGATTGAGAAAAAGTCAGTAGGGCTGTGCTCGTACACCGCGTAAAATTTATCGAGTCCAAGAGATAGGATAAAGAAAAAGGCCTAAAACTTCATTGCGCTCAAGTTGGTCCTGCCTCATCATATACGGTGTTCTCCATAGAGGACGCACGTTGAAGCGGCTATATACCCAACCCTGAAGGTTCAACCGATGTCAAAGAGATAAAACAAACAAATCGTAACGTCGCAGATACTTTTCAATCGGTTTTTCTCCTATCAGAAATTTAACGGTACTCAATTGCAGTCCGCAGCTGCTTATTCCAAAATCAAGCTGTGCAATTTGAATTGGTGTGAATTGATCCGAGTCTATTCTCATTCATTGTCAAACAATTATCCAGCAAGCACATTGTATAGATACTCATGCAAAGCTCGTGCCGCCATAGTTCTCCAGTCAACTATGTCGGTTTCTGAAATTCTTAGTCTCCAAACCACTCTCAACGAGGCCCTCAATGCTTTCAGAGCAGAACTTGTTGCCCAAAATCTCACAGAGCCTTCGTTGAATACCTCGAAGCCTCGCCTGATAGACCATCCTGCCTATGTCCCTACACCAGTCATGTTTGAAGCTCGTCGTGCGGCTCTGGCATGTCTAGTATGTGATATTACTCATCCTCTCACCATATAACTCAGTCCCTATTTTAGAGACTCTTGACCACATTGATTCGTTCTCCTTATGAAACTCTTAGTATAGAGTGTGTATCTGCCCTTGCGCCCACCAGTCTGCGCCTCGCGGCAAATCTTGACCTAGCAACTATCATTGGGGACTCTGAGGACGGTGTCAGTCTTGCAGAACTTGCAAAGCGGACCGGAATTGAAGAAGAAAAGATTGGTATTGTCGGCCACCAAAAATGACAGATCCCAACTCCATCTGACGGCTCAAATAGATATAGCCTTGCGATGTTTGATTGGCCGAGGCATCTTCCGTGAGACTCAGGTAGGACACTTCGCAAATAATCGTATCAGCAATATCATCAAGAGCGATCAACCCGGTTTCCATATTGCTTCTACTGTGTAAGTATCGGAGATGATATACTATTTATTGTGAAGACAACATTAATGTCGAAAAGAAACGAAATTCTCAGCAAGTCTGCTCCTTACTTCCCAGAAATGATCAACAATACAAACATGGAATATTACATGACGACAGACTCACAAATGGCTTATAAAACTAGTTTATCATATTACAACCGGGAGAGCTGGTCCTTGAGGTGTCCAGAGGAATCAGCCAAGTTTGCTCTTGCGTAGGTAATCTCAAACAGGTCCCGACATTGCTAACTGATTTCATGGCAGTATGGGTGGCTTAGGGAGTATAACTGATGCTAGTGTAGCAGCCGATTTTCCATGGGCAGAAATGTGTGAAGGGAAGGATGGTCTCGTTGATTTGGGAGGTGGACAGGGAACCCTCTGCTGCTCACTCGCACTAAGGTGATTCCTCACTTGTTTGATAATTGATTAGCAATTGAAATTGAAATCAGGTTCCCTGGAATCAAGAAATTCATTGTCCAAGATCTCATGAATTGCCGCGAAGCTGCTCGAGCTTATATCGAGTCTAAGAATCTTTCAGATAGAGTCAGTTTCGAGATGCAAGATTTCTTCACTCCCCAAAAACGTAATGGGAAATATATCTTTGTCATACACAGAGGTATGTAATTCGAGAAACTAATTGGTAATCTTTACTAATTTTGACACCAAGTTCTTCATGATTGGAGCAATGAACATGGTATGCCATATTTCTAACGTTTATTTTATTCTTGATGTAACCTCTTCCTTCAAGCTACCGTGATATTGCGACAAATTCGCGATGTACTCAATCAAGATGTGAGTTTCCTTGAGCTATATCTGGAAGTATGACGCTCAGCAATAAATAGAGCTGCCTTCTCATCATTGATTCATTGATTGAATCTTCGGTTACCTCTAGTATTGGTCCCTCCTTGAAAGACTCACTTTCAAAGCTCGATTCAAATATCTATTCGCCTATTCCCATGCCACCCTTCATACCAGCCAATTTTGGTGAAGCCAGCCAGTTTGAAAATTTGCTCAGTGTTGGGATGTTTGCTGCTTGTGGTGGTAGGTCATTCTTCACTGACAGACCCACTTGATTCTGACTCTTTGACGCAGGCTCTGAGCGGAATCGTTCACAAATGAAAGAGATAGTAACTAGGGCGTGCCTCAAGATCAGGAAGATCCATGAAACCCGGTGTGTCTGAATCATTTAGGAATCATGGCTTCTACTTAAGATTTCTATCTTGTAGCTGCAATCTCTCGATCATAGAAGTCGGATTACCCTGAAGAAGCCTTCTTTACATTATCACATCAAATATGAGTACTAAACTGAGAACGTATTATCTGAATATTTGAACGAGTGAAAAAGTCTTTTGGACATCGTTTCATCATGTAATCTTCCGGCACCAAACGATTTTGAATGTGAACCTTTGGGAGTACAATGGGAAATCGAGAACAGGAGGCATCAGAAGAGACACGAAGGTCCGGGTCGGCTGTTCTTAAGAAGATTGGTTCTCCCATCGACAAAAACGGGCAGGAACATAGTTTCTTGCTTTGGAATATTCCAGTCCAGACTATATTGGACAACCCCACGTGGGTCTTCCGGCTAACGGGGAAATCAAGAACATCTAGGTCCCTATTACAGAATGGAGACACATTAAATTCCTTTTACTGGTGATTTCTCGATGAACCACAAAGAGATATACAAAAGCAGCACGCATCTTAGTTAAAAGGAAGCAATGAAGTTCTGGTGTTGTTGAGCACCATGATATAAGAATAGAATAACTCGATAGGCGGAGCGAAGAGTGTTGCGACACCCGCTGCGATGTCGTGACGTCACCTTTTTAACGTTACATTCCTAGAATATATCCCTACGTGTAGGCATACAAGCCACTAATCTTCTCCCCCGACCAGATATCACGAACTAGCGGCGTTATCACCTTGAATCATGACCAACCGGGATTATGCAATGGCGTGATTCACAGAAGACGGATGTTGAATCATGGTCTCCACTTCCGTACAGTCGCATCAATGCTGATTTTACTTGAGTGCATTAACCCGAAAAATGCCCATAACAGGACAATGTACAATAACTTTGTAATTTGTATTCGATTTGCATTATTATGATCGATCAACCTCTGATCAATCTCCGATCGACCTGAAATTCCCAGGGTGTTTAGAAGGAGCCAATTCCTATTCTGTATTTGTTTCCATGCAACATACGTACATTAAAGCTAGTATAAATTTGTAGGCAACCATGAAAACAAGGATGAGCGAGAGTAAAGACAAACTACATCAATAGAATGAGGAGACAAAACCACACGAAACACAAGCTCTAGGCATTGTATCATTCCATGGAGATGGTAAGTGAGCGACGTTGAAAGGAGCGGGAGTCGTGAGTCGGGTTCTTATAAACCGTCATCGTCATGTCAGGTATATCACAGTGCTGATATGCTAAAAGTGTGTTGCGTTCAAAACGAGAGAGAAGGAAAGGCTGGATAAAAGGCACGCATGTACAACCAAAAAAAGTGAAATTTGTTCAAAGAGACTACGGAGTGCAATAATCATAAAAAAGATGAGTGTCCAAAATGCAATTGAGTGTCATTAAATATGAAAAGTGGTGTGGATGACGGTCGATGAAGTAAAGTGGCATGAAAGAGTCGACATGATCGATCAACATCAGAGTACTAATCCTTGCTCGGACAGAGGAGGTATCAGGATCCAGAAATCGAAACTCAGGAAGCAAGCAACAGCCCCAAGGAGTGCTGGATCAGGGGTTAACATAGAAAGATCCATCCAGTCCTGGGCGGACTCGCGAGACGAGCAATGGGATAATGATACAAAACCACAGGCAGCGGCTAATGATTAGTCGAGGGGCCACGGCGCCTTCAAAGCTAAGCCATAGGCACTAGTGAAGCAAAGGGGCACCAATCAATATTCAAATACAACGAGAGAGTGAGACACACTGACATGAAAATGATTGATTCAAAATGAAGTCTCGCCGGCTCTCAGACCCCTGGAGCTTTCCTCATCCCTCCTCTAATTGGAACTGCCGGCCCACTTGAAGCCCTCCCTCTCCCTCTGATTCCCGATGACGATGATCCACCACTACCGCTGTGTGGAATAGTCGGCATAGGTGGGTAATTACCCTGATTCCTCATCGCAGCCAGATTCCTATCGCCTTCTCCCCCTCCACTAGGCCTCGAACGACTAGACTGTCCAAAATTATCTCCATACATGCTTCTTGCTGAGTGCCATTTTCCACCAGCCATATTAGAGACAGGACCTCCACCACCGTACTCACTCCTTGAACTGGCGAGCCCTCCCATTCCACCGTACACCGACCGAGTTGCGTTCGGGAAAATCATTGATCCAGTAGACCATCCGTTACCCATGTAAGGACCCATCATAACAGAAGCATTGGACGAAGGATTTCCATACACGCTTCCTCCCATAACCGAGTTTCTATCCCACTCATCGGCAGCGGCAGCCATCGCTTGTTGCGCTACAGCTATTTGATACGCCTGCTTCGCGAACATCATGGCTTGTTGATGTGCCGCCATGTAGTTGGGGCCCATTGTGGGAACCACGAACTGAGGGGGCACAAGCATTTGGGGTGAACTGACTTGCGGTTGAAAGTTACCTGCCCATGAAGAACCAGGCACGCCACCAAACGGCATTTGCATCGGCATTTGGTTGCCCATGGCCATCATGGGGTGCAAAGACGGCACCCTTGCGTTCATAGCTTGGTTTATTGGCATGTCATCTTCGTCATCTGAAACTACAGGACCAGGACCATTGATTACATTGCCAAGCTGTAAAGAAGACATCAACAAATCTAGGCCTTGTTTAGTGAGACTGTACGAACCTCGATCGCAGCCTTAGCCTCACCCCTTCTTCTCTCCTTTCTCCTGGTCTCCGCATCATTTTTACCTTCCACGTCATTCTTCCTGTTTTCCTCGTCCTCCACATCATCATTAAAGCTCACACTTCTCCTCTGCATATGTTTATTCGGACCATTAGCACCACGTGGACGCATACCGCCTTTGGAGCTCGCAACGCTCAGTCCACTGACACCACTACTCCATTCATCCTTCCTCTCCTTCCTATTCGATGAGACAGTTTTGGATCCAAGGTCACTACCATCTCTAGGCGTCAAAGGTGCGCGTCCAGAACTTGAATCACCTGTCGAGCTCGCAGGACTATCTCTCCTCATAGCAAAGGGTTTCACAGGCACGGTCGAAGCAACAGGTACACGTGAGCTATTCTTGTTCTGACTTGATACTGAACTAGGGACCATAGGGACCATAGTCGAGCTTCTCTGCCTTGGAGTGTATACAGAATCAACAGCCTTCACATTTACACCATCACCACTGGCAACAGTTTTTGAAGTTCCATCAGCATGCACAGAATCTGGCTTCGGGCCACTAGCTCCTGTACTGCTAGTATTCGCCGAAGAACTCACATTTGGCCCTCTTCCTGATGAAACATTCGGTTTCGGGAGAGATGAAGTTGATACACCAAACGTTGAGGATGACAATGACGAAGTGGCCGGAATCGATGCGGAAGAAGGTATCAAAGTACTACTCCTTTTCCTGGTGGTATCAAAAGAGCTGGTTGTAGATGATGAAAACGAAGCGAGATTTGGATTGGATTTCAAATTCGAAACGACTGATGGATTATCCGGATTCATCAAACTTTTCCCATCGCTGGTATTGAGAATTGGTTTGGCTTTTGTGATCGCGCTTGTATTTGAGCTTGGAGCGGTCAGCGTAGGTCTGCGCTCATCCTTCGAATATCTGTTCATCGGTGGTCTGGACATGACGCTGAACGAAGACGGAGGTTCCCGTTGCTTGATTGGTATCGGGGCGATCCTATCCACCTCCTTTCCCTTCTTTTCCTTTATGGATTTCTTCCTCTCAGGCTCTCCATATTCATCCGACTCAGATTCGCTTGTTATGTCCGCCTCCTCGTGCGCTTGAGCACTCGTCACTGTTAAAGCCGGTGCCACGCTCACGTCGGAATCTCCCATGCTCAGGATGAGATGCAATATGCTATCATCAACACCGCATATCAAATCGTTGTCCAGAGGACTTGGTTTTTCAGGAGGGGATGACTTCGGTGCAGAAGGCTTCGATAGTGACCCCGGCCCAGCATGATGTTGTTGGAATGGAGAACTCGTGGAACTCATCGTTCTACCAGAACTTGTGCTAGCGTCAATGCTATCCTTACCCTTCGCCAGTTTTGCCAGCCTCTCCGTCAGCTTGTCTCTCCCTCTTTCTGGATTGTTCTCCTTCTCCTTCCCAGCATCATACTGCTGAACAGGCTGGGTTTGACGCAAGTTTAATTCACTTATCGGTCGAACTTCCGCTTCCTTCGTTGAAGATGTAGGTGGCACAAAACTTGTCAAATTGGGTGTAATTCCACTTATCACCCCTGGCGGTCCAATAGAGCCGGACAAAGGATTTGGAGTGAGTCGTGCTGACATTGGAGTTTCCAACGATGAACCCGGTCCTTCCGATGGCGACAAACGACTGGCTAATAATCCGCCCTTAGTAAATCCATCATCATCAACTCTTTGAGGGCCACCTGAGGGACTCTTGTTGCTGAGCTCATTGATATCGATGAGAGGTTTGGTTACGCCTCGTGTTGCAGGTCCACGGGTTCGTGAACTAGTATTTGAGACTTGAGAAAGGGCACTTCCAGGTCGACGTGGTGGTACGAGCGCCGCAAGAGGAGCATTGTCGGAATCCGAGTCCGAGTCCGACGTATCGGAGTCAAAACGCTTTGATTGAGAATTTGAAAGAGCAGGATTAGAATGTGCTGAAGGATGTCGAATATGCTGCGTAGTTTGCTTAACGACCTCGACTGAGGGATCTGCACCATCAACCTATAAACAAAACCGTCAGAGGACTCAGAATGCGACGAACCTTGATTCAGACCCGCATTCGCGTTGACCAAGATGCTAGTCCGTTTAGTGGCTGCCGAGGGCGAAAGAGCGCTCGTAGAAGCACTAGCTCTTGGCCTTAGTGCACCACCATACACGTCTAGACCAGAGTTTGAGCGGGGTGATTGTGTTTCATGTCGAAGGTTTGCCGCAAAACTAATCTGTCTGACGTTCTCACCCGCCTGTTCATGGCCACTCTGTGACCGCGTTGCCAGAGGCCCGGGAGATGGATGTGAACTGAGAGTTGCAGGAACATAGGAGGCACTTCCATGTCCTATATCCGATTTTGCTTGTCTTCCAACCAGAGGACCCTTACGAGCGGTAATGGTTCTGTTTCTGTGAATATGAACATTCCCATAACCATCTGTACCATCATCGGAATCCTCTTCCGAAGCTGTCGTCGATTCTTCTGATTCCGACGTATACCCGACTGCAAGACTGGTAGATCGCCTCTTCTGGTGATGAGTACCAGTCTTGGATTGTGGTGATGATGGAGGTTCGTTGGCAGCTGGAGAGGGGCGTATACTCGTTCTCCCACGCTGGCCATCCTGTGGAAACCGAGGCTGTGGAAAAGAAGGAGAAGGTGATCGGAACGATGGGACAGGAGAGTCAGCTGTACTCCTACGAGCTTGAGCTTCACGGAAAGCGGCCACAGATATGCGTTGTGAGGAGTCTGAGTTGATACTGGTCACACGCGGTCGAGCGGAAGGAACCACGAGGGATGAAGTTGATGCGGATGGAGATGATGAACGAACGTGACGAAAAGATTTCAGATTGAAAGAATCTGAGTCTAAGCACAGAGATGAATCCAAGCTGGTTAACTTGGGTGGTTTAGACGGTTCGGGGGCGGGGGACTTGGATATCCCCGATGATGAGGATTTCGTCCAGGAAAAAGGTGAGGGCCGTTTTCCCCTCTCTTTTGAAATAGGTGTGGAAGGACTAGACCATGATTGCATGGGTTCGTTCGGAAGGGAATGACTCGAGAGGGCATTGCTGGAGTCCACGTAGGCTGCAAAGATTGCAGACTTCGATGGGGGCGGATGAAGACGCCAAGTGTCAGTGACATCGGTATCTGAGGCCGCATTTGTACTCAAGCGGGTAGGATAAGGAAGACGTGGGGGCTGAGTTGAGCTTGGCGAAATGTTGAACGTCGAATTGGCATTCGCCGAGGGAGCTTTCTGCTTTTTGCGGGAAAATGGAAGCCGCAATCTGCTGGAAGATGCAGAGTGTTTCCCAGCTATTGATGGATATAGTTGACTAGAACCAGTTGGGGAGGAAAGAACATTCTTGCCATTGGGACTGGATGGCAGGGATTTTTCTGTTGTGACGAAGGAGGTAGTCGAAGTTGATAAAATAGAGTCTATGTCGGAAGATGCAATGCTGCCTGGAGCATGCGACACACCATGATCATTACGGGCAGATGATTTGCTTTTCCTGCCAAAAATTCCGCCAAGAAGCGGCATTGGGAGAAGTTTGCACAGTCAATCACGCTCTGGATCTACGACCAGAGAAATTTTGTCGTAATAAAAGAAGGAGCGATGACAGAGCGTGAGGACAGAAATAGGGAACGACAAAGGGGTAGGAAAGAAAGAAAAGAAAGTGTCCAGGTGATGGAACTGCAGAACACACCCAGCCACAGGCGTGATCCATGTCACATGACCACTGCAGTAATTCCCCAGGTCAATCACTTTGGTCCCCAGTAACGTGGGATGGTCTCTTCACGCCAAAGTGGGTGAAGATGATAGTGCAAGTGATCCCTCACACGTTAATCGACGCACTAAATGAAGGAATATATCGATAGATGGACGGCAGGTCTTAATCACGGCAATGATACAGGGCGACAATTCCTTGACCTCAAAATCGATACCTCAAACTTCAGAGGTACTTAAGAAATATAGGTCTTTCGGTTTCAGTATGCGCTAAAGCTTCAAGAGTTAGTTTTAATCACGCTCACATAGGAGAGTGTAGAAGAAGTATTATTCCGGAGGAAGACTGTCCATACGGGGAAATGGAATCAATACATTATATCCTACACAACTGTCGTTGTTCCAGTCGATCCTCAGAGAAACAAGAGTTTACCAAGAGCTTTGTCACTTTTTTTCCTTCCCTATCTTTCGAGACCAGTTCTGAGTGATCTTTCTCTGACTTGTCTTTCATAGATTTGTCTTCATTTTTCATTCTGTATCATATGTATTTGTAGAGTACTGTGTATCTTACCGCGGACTTTGATCGAGCACCGCGTTTATGAAGGAAGAAAATGTCACTGCGCAAAATTCATTACATGCGCCACTGTAAATTCAATGCTCTTGCGCAGCACTTGATTTATAAAGCTCAATTTGTAGACCCAAGTGGTGACTTGAAGATCATTGTCTAATGTCAATGCCACTGCAGGTAATATACCTAAGATCAACTCACAAAATTGGAAATCATACTCACCATAATGATAATTGTTAACGCCGGGAGCTTAGCATCCTAATTATCATGGATCATCATATCATGGTCGAGAGCTGGTGCAGAACCAGGCGCAAATCCTTGCGACAATTCGTCGATTTTGAGATACGAGGAAGAACCATTGACGCTGTTTACTATGCAGGTAGTGACGTTAACATCATCCAGGAAAACTTGATTATATTGACGTTATGAAAGCTGGCTGCAACAAAAACGTCTTCAGTATGACCTCGACCGTCACCTCAAAACCGTGAGATGAATCAAGATAGGCAGAACCAACTAGATCATCCTGAGTTTGATCGCATTGTAATACCGTGAGTACTTTCCCAGAATCCAAGGAAGCAATCATCCAAGACATACACGCCATTGTACCAAGTTAAAGACGCTCTCCATGAGCACCAGATGATTCAGACAAAGGAAAATTGTTGACCAGGTCTCTTTATCGGCGTACTTTTCCACTCTAGCTCTCCTGTAAGTCCCCAAAGCAGATCGCGGGCAGAATAAGTGGATGACTTCCGCAAGTGGTCAATAAAATATGCCAGTTCTAGGTGGACGGGTCTGTAAGATTCAGTGATAACTTCGTATTCAGAGATAGGTCAGAAGCCCTTGTCATGTGTTCCAGTTGTAGCAGATTGACGTGTGCCATCAGGTTACCGGCTTGGCCTGAGAGTTATATACGGCAATAGGCAGAATATAAAGCATCAGTTTAAGAATATTACAATTACAATGCTATAACTTGAACACGCATGCTATATTGGATAAACTGATCAGAGCATAGATGGGAAGATGTTCCGTATGGTAGGCCTTGTGCTATAAACGGCTTGACATCTGAATAGTCACGTGACGCATAACTTCTATAGTCACGAGGACGCGCCATCAAACATACGTCAAAGCTGCCCATGTCAATATCTTTTGATCACTTATGGTTAACATCAGTGACCTCTCAGAATCGTGGGCTATTGATGTTCTTTCTCCGTACGTACTCATGACCCGAATCACTTGTCTTGCGACAAAATTCATAGTAATTAAGAATGCGAGATTTCCGGACAGAAGCTGGGAATGCAGGATTCCACACTTCTATCATAAACCCGGTTCCACAGGTGTAAATAGCTTCGACAGGAACTAGATCTCACGCAATAATCCACATTCACCCACTTTGGTGCATCTGCTGCAGGGTTTGGTGAATGTATTTGTAGATTCCTCTACCACTGAACTGGTCAGGACCTTTGATCAGATATCAATGTTTCAACGCATCACGTAAAAACATTCACCCGGCTGGAACTAAGTCACATTCCTGGTCTTTTTTTGATCTGAACCCGCGTCAAGTGTCATGAGTTCCCAGGTTGATATAATAGTGATTAACTACTAATTAAAGCAAAAAAGACAAGGCGAACGACCAAATTGGTGTTACTACTGCACATCTAGAGCGAGGAACATGGGTATAGATATATAGCTGCGAGTGTTGAGTAACATCAATCCCTCCCTACCATCCCTTGCGGGGATGGAAGAGAAGAGGAAGGTGATGGTCTTTTTGAAGGTATCCCAAGTCATATGTACAATAAATTAGTAGAACTTTGTCATAGGGCGCGGCGATTCTGGAGCCCACAGAGGGCCAATGCGGCCTTCATGATCTCGTCGTCGTCTTCATCAGTGTGTTTTTTCAGAGGTTCATTTACACGAGAGGAGGGAAATTCAATGATTGCACCGTCACCACGAGGGTCCGACGTCCATCTTGAGTCGCACTCGCCCCAGGTACCCGGAGGGGTAATTATTTCATCCTCATCGTCAGTGACTTCAAGGTCTAATTTAGTAGTTTGTCGTTCTCTCGTGCGCGTACGCGAACTCGGTCGCGACATAACCGCAGACCCAATGCCCGGACGAGCTCCATCCTTCTCTGCCAGGCGGGCAGCAGCGCAGGCCCATTCCAATGTACGCTTCTTGCCAAATTCGACGTAATCACGCGCTGGAGGGCTGTTAGGGTCTGTGATAGGGGAGGAGGGCATATTATCCCAAAGAGTTGCGCTGGGGTCCAACCGCTTGGATGGGGTGCGTGGTGCAGGGGCGCGAAGTTCTGATCGGGACGCGACACGATCAAGAGAGGGCCTCAACGACGCTGCTAATGTTGAACGATTAGTAAGTGTAGGCGAGGACGTCCTACGAGATGGGGGTTGGTGTGTGAACGGAGGGACATTGAGGGAGCTATAGTTGCCCGCTGCGGATTTGCGTTCTGTCTGGCGCTTGTTCTGAAACCATATTGTGACAGACTTAATTTCCCTAATTAATCGAAAAGGCGCGTCGTGAGGGCGATAATGCGATGTGAGTAAAATAAAATCTAGTCGGTTCGAGTTCTTACATTCTTCCAGCCTTGGCGACAGCCTCACGCTCTTCTCTTGAGGGGTGAGAGTTTCGGTGAAAGAGATCTTCGAGCATTACAAGCTGTTGCTTTGTGAATCGCTTGCGGGTGCGACGAGAAATGGTGGAATTGGCGTTGCTGAGACAAACAGTGTCCTCAGATGCAGTACGCGAGAGCGCAGAGGTGAGGGGGTTGTGGTCATAATGATGATCCATGGTAAAGACCTCGAGGAAGAACGGATGGAGAATTGGGAAAAACCGTCACGGACCTATTTATGTAACATGTCCTACGTTTTTTGATGGAACCAAACTCATAAGGGTCGCGTCATGATGTCACATGACTTTTCTCATTGCCTCGTATTGTTGTTGTTATGTCGCTCCCGAAGGCCTCCGAAACGCGTCTGGAAAACGTTTCGACTCCCTTGCGTACCAGGAAACAGGTTGAGTTGATGTTTGGTCTTGATGTCCGAAGTTCTTGGTCACATCAACTAAAGGCAACTAGTCGCGTGGCTGGACGCGAGGCTTTGGCGTGTGCATCTTTGGCGTGTGCATCATTGGCAACGAGTGAACAAAAATTGCAAGAAAGGCCTGACATCTGACATTATGACTAAGAAACAAGTCTTGTGATTCAACTTTCAGCATCTCCATTCCGTAACAAGCAAGCTAGTACTAAGATGCGGAGGGCCTGGAATATGGCCTATTGACTGGGGTATGTCCCCAGAAGGCCTAGTGCCAGGGGAGTATGGTATACGTAGGTACGGGTTTGGTAGGGTTCACCTCATGGACATGCTGTTGAACCAAACTTTGTATGAAAGTCCCCTTCTGATTCAACTTAGGCTAAATTCGAGAATTGTGTGATGGAACAATGTGTCTCAATTCAACTGGCACTTAGTGGGTGACTTCCTATAAGAATCTGGGAAATTCTCAGGATATATATAGTACACGATGAATTTGATTTTCGTTTCCAGGTGTGATGTCACACTGCGTTGTATTCAACACGTTGCACGCGATGTGACACAATAATAGTACTTTTCAATCATGCTGAAGAACACTACTTGCATGTTGTGCAACAGTTCTTTGTGGCAGAATATTTTGTTCTAGAAGTCTCCCTCTGGCTTTGATAAGAGCTATTAGAAGGTAGGCTTAGTAACTCAGATTGCCACTGTGTTTGGCTCCTATCCCTTGGAAGGAATCACATATAGCCATAGAGGAGTAATAATAAAACAATTAGCATGTTCAATCCAGATTTTCTATATGATATAGCACTCTGATGCCTTTAACCAGTAGGGAAGTCTAGGAGAGTTTTTCTCAGATCACAATATCTGTCTGGGACATCCTGAAATTTGAAATTTATGCTCAGCCAGCATGGAGCAGTCTGAGGGCACAGATTTTCTCAGGCCGCTTACAGGAAGTCACGCAGTAGCACATACGCTGGGAATCGAAGCTAACATATGTCCATCTGCCAATCAGTCATCTGACGACCAACAGAGATGAGATATGACACATCTATCGTGGAGTAATACGATAAATACCCAGCCATAGCCTTGGCTACACTCACCAACTCATCTACTTGTAGAATTTAGCCATGTCCGCTGACAGCACTATGAGTTCCAATCTTGTCACAAAGCTTCACTCTCATGGTGAAGCCAAGTCCATGAGCACGCCAAAGCATCCTCTGGATCCCCTTACCCCCGACGAGGTTAGTCCAAGTATCAGCGCGATCTCGAGACCTATTCACTGAGCTTATTAGCTGTCGGCAGCAACTTATGCTGTCCGTCATCACATTGCGGCCGAGACTCCAATCAAGGCAATGAAATTCATACTTTGTGAACTGCTTCCTCCTCCGAAGCGAGCGGTTCTCGCTCATCTCGGTATCCCTCTGGAACCCGGAGTCAAGCCTGAAGAGCCTAGTCCTATGATCAGGAAGGCTCAGATCGACGTAGGTTGTTAGAAATGCTAGATCGTCGTTATTTTGACGTATCATTAAGGTTCTTGATCCCGTCACTGGGTCAGTAGACCTTGAACTAGGGCAATCGATCTCAATCTTAAATGCATGTGACCCAGATATTCATACAACGTGATAGCCGCACTACACGATGGGCGATGGCAAGTTGAAAAGTTGGACAAACTGCCCGAAGGAGTTCAGCCACAAATTTCTGTACAGGAGCTCCTTGAGTGTGAAAAAATCGTGAAGGAGTCCAAACGTGTACAAGAATTAGCTGCAGAAGTTGGTGAGTATAACTCTTTCTTCTGAATGCTGTGTATCGCTGAGTCTGTCTAAGGCATCAAACCTGACCAGATCGCTTGTGACGGCTGGTCTGTTGGCTATGATGCTCGTTTCCCTGAGAGCAAGAGAATACAACAAGCTCTTATCTTTGCTAGATTTTCTCAGCACGACAATCTCTATGCCCACCCTATGGTATTGTCACTTACCACATTGCGCTAGACCATCACAACCCAAGCTTAATTGTAGGATTTCATTCCGATTGTCGACGCAAACAAGGGAGAAATCTTGCACATCGGTATGTTCATCATTTCCATCGCCTTTTCTGTCTCCAATGATAATTAGATTTCCCTCCGGCGTATGAGCGAACGGCCTCCGGCAAAACCAAACTCACAGCATCTACTACCGAACCTCCAAGTCTTGACGCTTCGCAGTTTTCTGAAAGGAAGCGTATCGCACCTCCCGCACAAGCCTTCGATTATCTTCCTGATCTGATGGCGCAAACGGAGTCAGAATTTCAACTTCGTGAAGGCATCAAGCCATTGCATATCACTCAGCCAGATGGCGTCAGCTTCAAGATGGACGGCAATGTCCTGGAATGGCAGAACTGGAAGATGCATATCGGTATAAACTAGCAGTTGTCTCATGATTTTTGTGCTAATTTCCCATCCCATGATACCAGCTTACCGACATCGCGAGGGTATGGTTTTGTCCACTATCACTTATAACGATCACGGCGAGGTCAGACCGCTATTCTACCAGCTAGGTTTGTCGGAGATGATCGTTCCATACGGAGCACCTGAGCATCCTCATCCCAGGAAGTTTGCCTTTGACGCGTAAGTTTTCGTAAACTTCTTCAAAAGACCATGAATCAACATATAATTTGCAGCGGTGAATATGGAATTGGTGCGATGGCAAATAACCTTGCCTTGGGATGTGATTGTGTCGGCCAAATTCAATACTTGGCAAGTAAATTGAATCCATAAATCTGCTAGCTCATCATATGGCACTGATAGCCTGGATGTTTTGCTGCTCACGATGGAAGCGCCATGGTGATTGATAATGCTATATGTATTCACGAAGAAGATGCTGGAGTGCTCTGGAAACACACTGACTATCGTACCGGCGGGAGATCTCATACTGTCCGAAGCAGGAAACTAGTGATCAACATGATCTGCACACTGGCTAACTATGGTTCGTCAATGATTCTACTCTATTATCTCGAGTTCTGATTCTCGCCCAAAACAGAATACATTTGGAACTACAACTTTTATCAGGATGGGACTGTAGAGATCGATATCCGTCTCACTGGAATTCTCCAAGTCTACGTTGGCACAAATGAGCCCAATCCACATGGAACAACCGTTGCGCCGAATATCGATGCTCACTATCATCAGCATACGTTCTGCTATCGAATCGATCCCATGGTCGATGGGCTCAAAAACACTGTTATCGAATCCGATGTTCTACCTCTGGATCATCCAACAGGTTCTGAGAAGAACTTTTCCGGTAACGGGTTCTACTCAGCTGACACACGGTTGTCCGTCGAGACAGGCCGCTCATATGACATCACAAAAGAACGTCGTTGGCGCATTGTGAATCCTCAGAGGCACCACTATAGTTCCGGAAAGGAGGTTGGATATACCATTGGATTGAAAGGTGGTGTGGTACCAACAATGGCGAAGGATGATAGCTGGGTTGTAACAAGAGCTCCATTCCTTAAGAAGGATCTTTGGGTATGCAGGGACGTTGAGGGAGAGAAGGGATCAGAGAGGTTGTACCCTGCAGGACGATATGTACCGCAGACGAGGACAACTCCCGCTGATTCCATCGGAAATTGGGTCAAGAACGGACAACCAACGGATGGAGAAGATATTCTGGTTTATTTCAATATTGGAACCACGCACATACCCAGGCCTGAGGATTGGCCGGTGTAAGTTGTCTTGATCTTGAGTACCTTGATGAGTTCTGATCAAAGACAATGTAGAATGCCCGTTGATCATATTACGGCGACGTTGAAACCCGTTTCGTTCTTCAGAGCTAATCCAAGCATGGATGTTCCGGGCACTCAAGATAATTTGAGTGCTGTCGTGCAGCAGGAGAGCTCTTGCCATTGAATCTCCTTGGATTTATCCTGAATCTAATAAAGTGTGATCGAATGTACAATTGAAAAAATGACGTTTTGGCGCTTCACAAATGATCGATTGTATCTCTGTTGGAGAGTCGTGTTCATGACGAAGGAATATTCTCTGTTTTATTCCTATTGATCCACCACTGCTGGCGAGCGGAGAATGATCTCCAGACTGATTCTACTACCCTTTTGAGTCACAAACGAAATTAGATGGACTCAGTAGATGTTCACTTATTTCGATTATCTCTCAAGGCATAAACAGTCCAGAAAGGCTCTTGAGAGCTATGCACGGAGACTACGCTCAAGTATTGGTCTCTTTCATCTCGATATTGGACAGTCAGTAGAACGCAGCTCAAAAGAAAGAAACAGAAACTTCACAGAGACACATTCGATGAACAAACCGAAGCGCACAAGGGTATACAGGTTCATGAGGTTGCGCGAACTTCGTCTACTAATTTATCCAGTAATACAATATTAACATATCAGTAGTCAACCTACGTACTAGTACAAAGAAAATATAGCATACAACTTCTATCCCTTTCCCTTTGGAAAATCACGATGCGAGAAGAACGAAAGATGAAAAAAAAATGAAAAAAACGCATCCAATGCTTTTCTTTTCTTCATCAATCCAATTCATCCAACTGTGTCACCACCTCCCTTACCTCCTTCAAACTCTCTTTCAACTCCCTCACTCTTTCCTCCACCCGATCAAGCACATCCTGTAAATCCCCAACATCCTTCTTCCACGCTAAAGGGCCAGGAGGGTCTGACCCTCCCGAGCTGGGGACCCATGAAAACGCTTCTTTCGATGCCTCCTTACTCATTCCCAAGTTTCCAGCCAAGTTTCCACTTATACTCGACTGATGCTGTTTTGCCATTTCATCCCAAACTGAGGTGACAACGCCCTGCACCCACTTCTCCCTATCCTCCGTCTTCTTCATCTCCTTCCTCCTCCCAGCCTCCTCTCTCGAGCCCATCAAAATCAATGACCACAGATTACTAATCACCAAAGCGACGATCACAAACCACATAATCGTCGTACTAGAAGACTGCTCCCACGCATCTCGAACGAGTTCCAACGCTCCTTTGGTACTTCGAACAATCACTTGCGATGCGTCTTCGAATGTGTCCAAAGCCCATTGTAACCCACGTTGATTCCTCTCGTGTTCTCGACGTTTGTTTTCTTCTATCGAAGAGAGTTTGTGGGTGGCGATCGTGGCTGTTTCGGTGACGACAATGACAGGTGCGGGTTCAGAGAGGACGGAGGTATCGATTCCTTCAGGTAAGAATTCAGTTTGATGTTCTTGGATGTATTTGCGCATGGATTTTTCGAGTTCGGCGTGGTATGTCTTCTGTCCGTCGATGGCAGATTTTTCGATAATTGCTTTCATAGAGCATAAATTAGCCTGCTGATAGCAAAAAGGGACAGGGTGGAGACTTACATCTGATAAAACTACGACCGGTCCATTCAACTCGTGTCGTGACGAGTAGCTTTGTTGACACAGAACTCGCCCACATCACACATGTCCTGGTCTTGACAGAAAAAACACCGCCACTCGGTACATCCGGAGTGCGCGTCGTCGTTATGGTAGAAATATATTGCTCTGGATCATTATAAACCATTTCATCCCTGATCTCGCATTTTGTCGATTTGGGTCCAACACTGGAATTCAAAGGCTTGATATACGACATATTCCGCGTGAGCAAATTCGATCCAGGTGAAGTTGGCTGCCAATCCGACATTTGCACGTCTAGAATTTTCCAAAAGTCAGTCCATTCAGTCGGAAACCAGGTGTCAAAAGCCACACACCTAGGAGTTTTTGATCAATCGACATGAAATCTTTGATAAATCCACTGGCAAAGATCAGGTTATGTATCCGCTCAGGGGTGCCGGGGAGTATACAATCCAACGCCGTTTCACTATAATGACCTCCATCCTTTGAGCACGCACATGTTGTTATTTTGGGTTCCTTCGTGAGAGTACTCGTTGCCGCAGCAGCAGCAGCAGACACAATTGGTGCCCCTTCTATTGATAGCTGACTGGTGTCATCAGGTCGTGCCAACCGCCATATGTTGTGAATCACGTCGTAAGTTGTGTCACGAGAGAGAAAGGAAGCGAACGTGTATTTAGCTTGTCGAGTGGTGACTTGGATGGCATTGGGAATAACAAAGGCAGTCATGCGCTTTTCGAGTTGTGTAACTTCATACATGGGAATGGAGAGCTACACCTCAAGTTAGCAAGCACAGCACCTCGCAGGAGAGGCTTGTCGACGCACATCCGTGATCCAGCCGAAAATGTTTGCATGGAAGCATATGTGATTTTCCGAGATATAGAGTCGACCTTGTACTAGGATATCTCGTTGGAGTGCGCAACCGTAGTCTAACAAGTGTCAATGGGCGCGGCGTAGAAGGGAGTGTATGTCCACCTTCAATCAGGTAATCCCCTTCAGGGATACTGGGGAACAGCTCATGAAAATCTGCGTTCCTCTTGTTGCTGGCTACCGCAAACCCTGTAACTGGCATGTCTTCCATGTCGTCAAGTATCGATTCGTTTTCTTCAGAGTCGTCCTCATCGGAGCTAGCATCTAATGCAGAATAATACTCTGGCCTATCTTCCGGATAGTACTCCGATACGTTGTCACTTGCTATTGAGGTAGATGTCCGTGGGGCACCTGATCTGGGCAGTGATAACCGTTTCGGTCCAGAAGCCGGCGAAAAATCTGCCGACTTGCCTTTAACATGATAGGAGGAGCCAGGGGGAGAACGTGACGAGTATGGCGGAGATCCGGGCTTTCTGGAAGAGGTCGAAGTCATTGGAGTTTTCTGGGCAGTAGAACTGTAGGGAGGCTGCTGAGCAAGAGACAGTGTTGGCTGGGCCATAGTCACACCCGATGCTGTGATTGCAGTTGCAAGAGCAGTAGGCTTATGGGTGGTCGATTTCTTCCAAGGTCGCTTCTTTGCAACTGGACTTGTGGATGAGATGGATACGGCGTCGAGGTCTCGAGCGGGTGTGGACGAAGCACTGGCTTGTTGGGGGAAAAATTCTGTCTTGAGCGCAGTAGGTGATTCGACGATGGGAGTGACAATTATAGTACCATTCTCTCCCTGACGAGAGTCGCGAGTTGTTTCAGGAGTAGTACGAAGGGAGCGACTCGAGGCAGAGCGCTTTGACCTTGGATCCAGTGTTCTAGGCATGTTTGTATTGTTGCAAGCTAAATCAGAGCCTGAGAATACGGGAAATGTCGTACGACCCTGACTTGAATCTTCCCAAGTCTCAGAACGGGAGGACTCGTGGGGTGATGGCGGTTCCACTACAACCGTTACTACCTGGCTCGATCCTGTATCCTGTGTCTCCAGCGATGTCCTGCTAGCCCCAACGCAAGCGTCGATCTTGATTGTCGGTGTGATAGGCCTGGACGGGGTTTTTTGTGAGGGCAGCGTCGACGACGATTCGCGGGACGACCCTGATGCATCAGACAGGGCCCGGCTGGGCAAAGGCGAGCTGCCCTTAATAAACCTTGAGAACAATCCTGGAGCCATTTCTCCTATGATAACCTTCTCCTTTATCAATTTCTCCTCTCGGGAGCGGGGCGATCTATAGGGGCAATGGTGGAAGAAAGGAGCAAAGGACTTAAGCCGAATACGGAGGCTGTTTTTTGATTTTCATGACCTGTATCTAGTAGCACCCCTTGAGACTGAACTATCATGTTTGAGCTCTACCAAGTATCATTCCTAAACTATTGATTCATCATTGGAATTCTACGACGGATCGGACGATGAAATTAGCTCGCGAGGCAATCTTGCCCTTCCTAATACTGCTTCCTGATATGATGCACTTTGCATAATCCATCAAACATGTCAGAACTCTCATTCGATAGACGATACATTCGTAGACGAGAGTCCACGAAAAAAACAAAATCACAGCCACAATCATAGCTCTTTGATGCACTACAATGCAATCAAAAGACTCAAAGCATCAAAAACGATAATTGACTCCAACTCCAATGACGTTGCAATGTCTTATCGAGTCTTCCTAGGAGCTCCCTCTCTGAACACCATCGACAACGATCCGCTAGAATATCAATGGGAAAGCATTTCTTCTCATTCTCAGTCCGATGCCATACGCGAGCAGTTTCCGACACCACCCGACTTCCCAACCATCGAAACGTTGGACGACGCAAGTCAAAGGGTATCGTTGGTATACCAGAATGTCATTTTCAATGATGACGACGACGATGACGACGATGATTCCTGGGAGCAAGGTGATCAGTCTGAAGAAATAGACAGAGGGCAAGTTGGTGTCGGTATGGGCCTGGCTTCTATGATGTGCTCATTCTTGACGAAGCTTTGCAACCTCAAGATCAAACTACACTAATAACCTGGCCTCCTACCATCGAACAAAATCCATTGGAACCCTCACGCTCACAGGCAAGCTTCGCCGAGGCGTCATTTCTCAACACCCCAAGCCGATCCTACATTAGATCGCAGCTCAAAACTCAAGACACGCAATCCCTAAATTACTCTGACGCGTCATCCATCGCATGTTTTCCAACGTTCCACTTCAACCTTCACACACTCGTCTCAATTACACAGCTAGTGAAACAGAAGACAGTAGGGACCCTCAAGATTTCAACCTTACTGGCCGTTCTTGAAGTTGAGGGACCTGACACTGTCAGAATCAAGTCAGGGAAGGATGCAGGGAAAGAAGTGGCAGTTCTCAGATTAATACTCGGGGACGAGGGTGGTTCTATCTCCAAATTAACTGCATGGAGAGAGGTCGCCGAACGTTGGGGCGGTCAGCACAATACCGTCGCAGTCAAGAGAGGCGATGTCGTTCTGATTGAAAGTCTGTGTTTCGTGCCCTTGATAACTCATGAATAACTCGACATCCAGATGTGACCATCGCATTTGACCCCAAGTCGTCACCTACCATCACAGCCTCACCTTTTCTCAAATCTTCCTTGACCATCTGCTATCGCACAATGCCATATATCAGATCGGATAGTCGCTTGCGTCCTGATTTAAGACTGGGTCAAGGCGATGCTGCTGTGCGCAAAGTTGCCACTGTTGTTGACTGGTTTCAGCATCTTGCAGGTCTCGACAAATGTTGATTGATGTAGTGATGAATGTCTGTCAGCGACAATTGCAATCGAGTAGATGAACGATTAGTGTTTTCCCATAGAGATTAATACGTTCCATTAGGTGGACCTCGTATATTGACAGATGTAACGAGGCATAATAATATATCACCTGCTTCCATAATTTGCTCATTGAGTATAATTCTTGACAAAACTTGCAATCTCAAGATCAAACCACATCAATAACCTAGCCTCATACTACCGAACAAAATCCATTGGAACCTTTACGCTCACAGGCAAGCTTCTCCGAGTTGTCATTTCTCAACACTCCAAGCCGATCCTACATTAGATCGCAGCTCAAAACACAAAACATTTAATCCCTAAATTACTCTGACGCATGTTTTCCGAACATTCCACTTCAACCTTCACACACTCGTCTCAATTGCTGGTGAAGCACAAGACAGTAGGGACCCTCAAGATTTCAGCCTTACTGGTCGTTCTTGAAGTTGAGGGACCTGACATTGTCAGAATCAAGTACGCAGGAAAAGAAATGGCAGTTCTCAGATTGATACTTGGGGACGAGGCTGGTTCTATCTCATGGAGAAAGGTTGCCGAACGTTGGGGTGGTCATCATTACAGTGTTGATCTCATCAATAATTCTTGTCGTGAATGCATTGAACTCGTTGTGGATGAAGATTTGGGTCCTTGAAAATCCAGCCGCAAGGTCGTCTCTCAATCCCTTCACCTCGAGTGTCAGCATATTCAATTCCTCCCATATGTGAAGAAGGGCGACACCGTCGACATTTTGAGCGGAAGGCTTTGGGTCTGTAACCGGTTGGCAGAACTGCTTTTGGAGGAAGCAGGCGTCGCAGGCAGTGGATCTGGCACCATGACGGTGTCAGAAGGGACGTCAACTGGAAAAGAATGGCCACATACCTGCCAGGGTGAGGCACACATTGTTTGCCAGTACGAGCGCAGCGCTCGCATTTAATGACGTCTCCCACTTTTACCTGTGGTTGCGGAGGCCTCTTTTCTTCCTCCTCTTCATTGGTACTTTCGGTATCGTTGTTGTCGCCTCGAGACACGTGCTGTACGCGCCTTCCTCCTGCTTTCTTGTTCATCTTCCTCGTCTTCCCTTGTTCCGCATCTGAAGATTCAACGACGGCTCGCTTCCGCTTGTTCAGGGACGTTGCCTTTTCTTCTGCCGTTACCCTCGCCTCTGCTGCCTCACGCTCGACCTTGGCAGCCAGTTCTGCATCGCGTTGCTCGTTTCGTTCCCTTTCCTGCCTGTCCCGCGCCTCCTTGGTTTTCCTCTGCTTCTCCGCCCGTTTCTTTGCCTCCCGCTCCTCTTTTTTCTTCCGCGCCTTTTTTTCCTCTGGCCGTTGCCGTAGAGCGGCTAGGCGCGCCACCCCTTCTGCCTTCAGTTTCTCCAGCCCTGCGATTTCGGCTGCAAATGCTCTCATCATGTCGTCCAAGTTGACCTCGTGGTCAGGCGGATCGAGCTCCCCGGTGGTGGGGTGGCTCCGGGTTGCGCGCCTGTGTGGCGGTGACATGGCAGTTGTAGGGCAAGCGAACTTCTTGCTTTTCTGTTGAACAAACACCATCATGTGACTTACGTGGATCCAGACATTGTTCAGAATGGCCACCCATGGTGGATAACACAACTATCACTGTCACCGCAGACAGTAACTGTTGCAGTCAAGAGAGGCGATGTCGTTCTGATTGAAAGTCTGTGTTTCGTGCCCTTGATAACTCATGAATAACTCGACATCCAGATGTGACCATCGCATTTGACCCCAAGTCGTCACCTACCATCACAGCCTCACCTTTTCTCAAATCTTCCTTGACCATCTGCTATCGCACAATGCCATATATCAGATCGGATAGTCGCTTGCGTCCTGATTTAAGACTGGGTCAAGGCGATGCTGCTGTGCGCAAAGTTGCCACTGTTGTTGACTGGTTTCAGCATCTTGCAGGTCTCGACAAATGTTGATTGATGTAGTGATGAATGTCTGTCAGCGACAATTGCAATCGAGTAGATGAACGATTAGTGTTTTCCCATAGAGATTAATACGTTCCATTAGGTGGACCTCGTATATTGACAGATGTAACGAGGCATGACAAGTCCTTTATCCAAACCTTTGCTTCGCTAATTGCTGGAACATGTCCATAGTGGCCTACAAGAGTAATGAGAACTCGCTCAACCAAGTTATTTGACGTACGAACCTTCTCCTTCTCCTTGATCGCATCAGCTCTCTCCCGTAATGCTATATTTCGTTCATCCGCCTTTTGCTCGTGGCGTCGCTTCGCAGCATCTCTCCTGGCAACCCTGAGAATGGCTTTAGCAAGGGAACGAGTTTTTCTATAGAACAGACCTCTCTCTGAAACTATCACCTCCGCCCATGATGGTAGATTCATCCAAATCAAACCCATCATCTCCGCGCTCCTTGAATGCTTTATCGTTCTCTCTCCGAAGTTGTTTCTTCTCCAACATGGCCTCCCTCCCAACCGATTTAGGTCCTACCATATCTTCGACTCTGTCTTTTGCTTCTGCTTTATCCCGTTTCCGTCGATATCGCCTCTCTTCTTCTTGTTGTTCGTTAGCATATTCCCTTGCGAGTGTGAGGTCAGAAGCAGAAGGCATGATTGGACCCAGCACGCGCCCCTTGGAGCTACCAGAGCCCGATGGAGCTGTTTGAGATGAAGGGTCGCGAACATTGGTAGCGGCACTAATTTCTTCGCGTGCAGCTCGTAGTGCATCGCCGTCAGCACGCGTTTGCTTCGAAGTAAATGACCATTTGTATGCAGTCTGATCAGAAGCCTGAGCCAGAGAAGCATTTATCCCCTGGTAGTATCTGCCTATAGAAGCAGGTGGTTCAGAACGGAGGGAAAGGGACCTATGGAGAGCTGTGCTCCACTCACGAGATAACTTTCCCCGGTTCCAGGCCTAGACCGTGCCATCCTAGGGAATGAGTCCTGTGCTGTAGAATAAACCAGAGCATACTCACTTTAACGAACTTGCGAAAATAACTGTAGCAAGAGTGAATTTTCTAGGGAAGAAACAAGAGGCTGCGCGTACCTTCTCGTCTTGTCGCTTGAAAGTTCGTTGATATACTGCTTTTTGAGTGAAGCGTCATGTTATGGTGACAGCTCAATGTCCTGACCTTTCCACGCTCTTCTTTGAGCCACAAGCGTAACTCGTCGAATTTCCTGAAGTAGTCCCCTTCGGTTATCGGAGATGCGCCACTCGGAAGCTTGACGTGTCTTTCAGGAGAATGGGACCTCCTTGAACGGTCTCTAGAATAGTCACGATGTCTGTCTCTGGAACGAGAACGAGAGTGAGAGCGGCGGAAAGGCATGGCTTCTGATGAAGAAGCGCTATGCTCGTGTTGTACCTTATTTACTGCCTAAGACTTAGAACTTGAGGAACAATCACGTTACGCCGCAATGATAAGATAATCAATCTTGAATCAAGTTTTAAATCTCTGAACGATCAAAGCAACGCAAGATCATTTTGTCGTGATGCTACTCGTTTTCCTCTCCCTTGATGGGCAAAAATAAAAAACAGACACAACTCATTCTTTCGAAAAGCGGCAAGCCCGTCGATAATGTCTGTCCAGTCCAATTCTTACTGTGACTTCTAGCTCATCCATGACATTAGGAAACAAATGCGATTCGTTCAACCCACCATAATCTTTCTCATTACTTTTGGAGCTTGCTGGTCTTAGGTCTAGCGATATATACCTACCTTGTACGTCTCTACCACTCCTCGTGCACTTACACACTGAATTAGGCTCAATTTCAGAAACCTACTGTCTTCTATGAGTTCGTCGGTGATTGGATAGGATTTTCTGAACACTGGGATACTGCTTCTCTGTCTGAGGGAGTTCAACCTGTGGTTGCAGCACTGCAGGCAGATGCTGCGAAACAAGAAGCTGTCGTTCAAGCCTTCAAGGTGAATTCCATCTCTTTCCTTCCCCATTTCTTCAGTTATTCACAAATCGTGGGCCAACAGCATGCCTGGTGGGCTTATGGTACGATACCACCCTCTTCAATATGAAAACTACCCCTGATCTCTCTCCAAAGAACAAGATGCCATGGGTGCAGATGAATACCACCCAATTAGCCATGAGGGTACCAATCTCACGAGCGCAGGAGGGATCGGTTATACAGTAGTTGACTCTCTAGACACAATGCTCATCATGGGTCTCAATGAAGAGTATCAGCGCTCCAGGAGCTGGGTAGAAAATAAGCTCACATTTGACAAGGATGGCGCTTTCAGTACATTCGAAGTGAGTTTCTTCCATCTCCCTTGAGTTCACTGTAAGGCTAATATTTTGGACAGACCACTATCCGCGTTCTTGGTGGTCTTCTTTCAGCTTCACATCTGACCAGTCACGACCAGATGTTACTGCAGAAAGCTGTGGATCTGGCAGACCGTATCCTCCCCGTCTTCGATACACCCTCAGGATTACCTCTTCCCGTTGTCAACTTGGCAGAGAAGAAGGGATACCATACGACTGATTACCCTGGGCTAGTCAGCATAGCTGAAATAGCGACGCTACAGCTCGAATTTCGATATTTGAGCGAAGTCACTGGAAATCCAATCTATTGGCAGAAGGCTGAAAAAGTGAGGACTGCAAGGAGGGATCCAGGTCGGCTGACTCTTATATGACTAGGTCATGGAAATCATCCATAAAGCTAGGTTGTCTCATGGATTGGCATCCATCTTTATGGAGTGGGTCTTTCTATGTTCGCTGTTCTGTCACTCTGCCCCTACTGAAGCTCGTCACTCGCTGTGTAGTATCAATGATGGCCAATATGTCACTTCTCCTATTCGCCTTGGGTCCAGAGCAGATTCGTTTTACGAATATCTTTTGTAAGTCCATAAACTTCTGGATTGGAAATGACGGCTTTTACTCGCCTTCTTAGAAAGCAGCTTATCCAGACAGTAAGAGTTTCCGTCTCTCTTTGAACTTATCTCTAACGGGTATCCGACACAGGGAAATGCGGAAACTATCTACATGGATGTACGTTTCCTGAATCTTTTCTTCCAATATCCCACTTATATTTGGAGTATAGATGTACCTCGACGCAATGACGGCAATCCAAGATCATCTTATTCGAAAAACTCAAACAGGAGGATACACCTACACATCTGAACTACAACCCGAACGTCATGAAAACGGAGAAATGTGCGCGCCTCCACTCATCTACCCTAATCAATTGCTAGTGCTACCACACCTATAGATCATGGCGCCTTGTACCAAAACAAGATCACCTTACCTGTTTCCTTGCAGGTTCGCTCATGCTAGGAGCCGTCACTGCCGACCCTAGAGTCCCTCGTAACAGAATCTCTCGACCTCCGAGTCCTGATCAACTTTCAGAGCATGGCCTCCGTGATTGGAAGTCTGGTTCGGAACTCTTGAAGACGTGTTTGCATACTCATGATACTGCGACGTGGGTACCACTATTTGTTTATATGGGGACTTTTGAGAGTCTACGTGGTGAAAGTGATGAGGATTGATTTTTAGTTTGGCTAATTTAGGGGTTTATCGCCTGAGATCGTTCATTTCAGAATTCCGAGTGATGGTATGAATGAGATGCCGCATGCACCGTCGGATTGGTATATCAAGGGTGCCAAGTGAGTTTTTTTCTGCGAAATTTATCTATTGATGATGAACCGAGTTTCGCATCAGATTGGGGGAGCCTGCACCTTATTCTGCACGATATATGCTCCGGTAAGTACTAATGTGCTTGTTCAGTTTCTCTCGTTTACTTGAGTTGTAGTCCTGAAACCGTCGAGTCCTTGTTCATAGCTTATCGTCTTACAGGTGATGAACGCTATAGGGAGTACGGCTGGGATATTTTTCAAGCAATAGAAAAACACTGTCGTATCGAGACTGGTGGATATGCGACGATTTTCAATGTCGATCAAGTGCCGACCCAGAAAGAAGACAAGATGGAGACATTCTTCTTGGTGAGTTCAGCACACAAAGAGAATAATGTAGGCTTACAGAATTCCAGAGCGAGACTTTAAAATACCTATATCTCCTGTTTTCTGATGATAATTTGATACCTCTTGACCGTGAGTTTGTGGCAACACTCCCACATTATGTATTGGCTCAGTCACATACAGGCTATGTTCTTAACACAGAAGCACATCCTCTACCAATATTCACGCCTACTATCAAATTCCGGTAATGCCCAACTATATGGTTGAAGCATGTAGCATAGCCATATTGCCAAAGCATGAACTAATAGTATTGAAAGAGGGAAAAATTGTTGTTTTACCAGAATGGCCAACCAAATATACATAGGGATTCCATCTTGATAACACCACAGTCGTCTACTCGTCGTCGTCATCACCTCCATCATTACCTTTAGCAGCAGCAGCGGCACGCTTGCGCTTAACACGACCAGGACGTCCACCACCGTATGGCGAGGTGAGAGCAAAATCGATGTGCTTTTGAGAGTCAAGACGGACAATGAAAGAGGGAACGTTGACAATCTGCTTGCCAACACTTGAGGGCGATCAGTCGACAGACCTCTCATGTATATAGGATAGACTCACCGAATGTGCCTCTGCCTGATCAAAACGCGAGCATGGTGGATACTCTTAGCCAGCCCACTCTTGAATACCTGAGTCTGAAGCCTCCTCTCCAAGAAATCCTCAATTTTCAAAGCCAGCACATAATCGAGACGCATGCGGCTCTCATCAAGCACACCGATGCGGACCAATCGTCGGATGAGAGCGTTTCCTTCGAAGAGACGCTTGGGATCTTTATCGTCAAGCTTGAGAAGCTCACGAGCGGCACGACGAATTTTAGAAAGGATAAGAGCGATACGCCAGATTTCACGTTTGTTTCGGAGACCGTATTCGCCTGCAAGCTATAGAAAATAAAAGTAAGTAAAGGAAGTATGAGAAGATGCTGCCATACCTTGAGCTCAGCGTCGAGACGAGCAGACTCGAAAGGTCGACGGGGAACCTTGTATCTGCATCACCGCATGATCGTACACGAACATGGGATACCAATAAAAATGGGGGACACAGATAGCATGAAACAAGTCAGCGCTGTGTACACACCCTCCACCAATGGTGGATCTTGAAGTGCTACTCACGTCTTGCTCTGATTTCTTGGGGCCCTGCAGACAGTTGGATCAGCGCGATGGGAATAGCGGTGAACGACATTACCTGGGCATTTTTTTTTACCTTGCAAGTGGCTTGCTTTGGGTCGAGCGCGATAACGCAGGACTGGTACACAGCCACAACTGTACAGTTAGGGTAGCCACCCGGAGATTTCCGATCAGAGCCTATGGTTTACATTGACGATCGACAGGACACTGACAAGACGGTGAGTACGTCGTTTGACTATGCTGTGTTCACTGCTGATGGAATTACTAGCAAGACCGCGCTAGACAGTGAGCGTGACCCTTGTTCACGCTGTCAGCACCACTGATGTTTTGTTCGGTATAGACTCTGAGACAAGATGCCGCACTCGTATGGTTATCGCGCACGTACGCGCCACATGTTCAAGCGTGGCTTCAAGGGTGTGTATCTTGCCAGTCAAATGGTTGACTCTGGCTCATTGTACTCTCAGAGCATGGCCCCATCAAAATGTCAACGTATCTGACCATTTATCGTGTCGGTGATATTGTTGATATCAAAGCTAACGCTGCCCAACAAAAGGGTATGCCCCACAAGTATTACCATGGGTATGTTCTCTTTGACTGGCTTCGGCCGCCCGACTCACCATAGTTCCCTGTAGACGAACTGGTATTGTCTATAATGTGACGCCTGGGGCTGTCGGTGTCATTGTTCACAAGATTGTCGGCAATCGTTACATTGAGAAGCGTGTCAATATCCGCATAGAGCATGTACGGCACTCAAAGTGCCGTCAGGAGTTCCTCGACAGAGTCAAATCTAATACCGAGGCCCATTCTGCTGCCAAGGAAAAGGGCGGTGAGTGCAGAATTCGTGCTTGTTACGTCTGGTGGTTCATATCTATTTGCATGTACAGAACGTGTCGATCTCAAGCGCAAGCCTACTCTTCCTCGTGAATCCCACGTTGTGTCTATCGTCGACAACGCCCCTCAGACTATGAGACCTGTCCCATACGAGACAACAATTTAAAAGACTGGATATTATGATACTTGTGGGTTGTGTTAGCTAGGCTTCTTATGCATTCTTCTCTGCAGATACGCACGAAATATTGACATAATATGATCATTATGCATACGGTCTTGTGATGAAGAATTAGAAGACGATTGACGTGGTCAAAATTCCTCCAAGTGCACATCTATGTTTTGCTTATCGCTAGTACAAGATCGGATAAAAGTCTGACGCTTCTGTTGACTATTGTCTCTGTTCTATTTTCCTCTCATAACTGATTATCAATAAGTTTAGTAAGCTTGGAGCTCTCGTTGTGCTTTGATAGGTGTTATCACTACACACTATCATCATGACCATCGAACTTGCCCCTCTACCTCTTCCCGCCTCTGCTGATAGCTCAAAGTTTACAGACTTTGGCCGTCAAGTGATTGGGTTACACCCAGGCAAGCTGACTCCTGAACAACTGACTAAGATTCAAGAGGCTCTATATAAGGCAGGACATATCGTCATCATCGATTGATTAAGCTGCTCATGGATTCAACTCAAAGTACAATGTCCTTCTGTTTCGAAACGTTGTGGTTACACCTGAGGAACAATATGCACTGACCCAGGTGAACAACACCTTTCATTTCTCATATTAGACCGTTATTCAGACTGATTTCCAGTTCTTCGATCCCCATTCTGAATCTTACGGACATGGCAACAACAAAACTGAATCTACCCAAAAATCGATCCTCCACCCAGACCTCAAGACTATCCCTCGTGTTCCTCAGGTTCAACTGATCGGCAATAGAACCGTGTACAACCACGAAGGTCTCACTGAGGCTCGGCTGAAACATCCCTCTCACATCACTTTTCACAAGACGCGTGTTCCCCCTGAAGACGAGTTCAAAGCAACCCGGTTTTACCGCTGGCATATCGACGCTGCCTTGTACGATTTGAGTCCTCCAAAAGTCACGACGCTCTATGGATTGAAGGTGCCGAGCGGGTGAACCTCAGATATGCCGGTATGATGATGGAACGGGTGATGAGCTGCCTGTGCCCTTGGGCACGACTGTGTTCGTCTCTGGACGGACTATGTTTGAGATATTGCCGAAGGAGTATCAGAGTCTGGCTGTTCGTTCCAAAGTCAAGTATGCACCGCATCCTTATGTGTGGATGGCTCCTGCACGAGCTATGCCGACGGGATTAGGGATTGAGAGTGAGGGCTCGGAATTATCATCGGATAAGCTGCCTGCTTGGGAAGAGGCCAAGGTGAAGGTGTACCCTGTCGTAAGTTCCTATCATTAAAGTACTCTAACGTCAATGAACTTTCGATCAGACATGGAAGAATCCTGTGACTGGTGCTTTACATTTCCAAGTGCATCCTTGTGGTGTACAAGAACTTTTAGTTGATCCATTACCAGAGGGCACCACCCATCGGCAAGACGCATTATATCCTGACGGCGCGCATATCACAGACCTCCAACAGGTTCGTAAGATCCTGTACAAAATGCAACGTCCAGCTATCGCTCCTCGGGTGAGTATCCAGTGGCCCTCTCTCATTTTCTTATAGACGTATTGAATCGTTACCGAAATAGCTGGTTTATCCACATGATTGGCAAGAGAACGATTTTGTGCTTTTCCATAATCGCGGTGTCCTTCATAGTGTGGTTGGAGCATTCACGTCTGACCAGGTTAGAGTGTTTCATCAATGTAATTTAGCTGCTTCGGATGAGCCTACGGGACCCAATGAAGAGGACATCAAGAAATATGCATGATGGAGTAAAGGATTTTTTGTAAATTGATGATTTTTGTATTTGTATTTTCACGTCCAATGCAAGTTCGTTTGAAAAATGAAAAAATAAATGCATCATTGATAATTCGGGAGCTGGATTGACACTCTGCAAGTCCAGAGTTTCGAGATCTGCTCCTATCCTAAGACCGGGTATCAAAAGCTATCCAGTTCTGAAATACACTGTTACTTGTACGACTAGCAGATAAATAACACCTAAAGATATAACCAAGAAAATATGAGTAGTAAATAAACCACAGCAAATCCAACCGTTAGATCAAAGAGAATCAGGCAACGATAGGTTTCAAGCTTGACGTGGACGGCCTCGGCGCTCTTGGTGCTTTATTCGCAACAGCACCAACAGCGATGTGTGATCGTGCCTGTGCTTCCATCTTGGCGGCTCTGAGCGCCGCACTCTTATTCGTCCTTGGGGTAATCGCCGGTGGCGGCACAATCCTAATGGGACGCTGCTGAACCTTTCCAATGGTACTGGGTGACCGACTTGACTCTAGCGAATACTCATCCCTGTCTTTGGGATGACGTATATCAAGAGCAGACACTGCCCGTCGTGATGAGGGAGATTTCGAAGAGGTCTGTGGCGATGAAGATTGTATGGGAACTAACTGCCGCCTTGAAGTCCCCAGATCAGTCGATACCGTGTGCGAGAACGTAGGTGACGAAGTCTGAGCTACACGTAACATAAAAAAAACCACAAATGAATTTTTCAACATTAATTAAGGAAATTAAACAGGGACATACACGTTGTTGGATGCGAAACCCTACTTTCACCCCGCATCTGCCTCAATGCTGCACTCCTATTCAGCTTCGGTGGTACCGCTGGCGACCTCACACTTGCCACGCTGAATGTCTCATGACGTTTATGACCAGGAATACCTTCGAATGTGGTTGCCGATTTGTCTGCGCTCCCAGTGCTTGCGGCGGAGTCGTTCGTAATGGACCGTTTCTTTATTGGGTAAATGATAGGCCCTCCGCGACTAGTAGTGGGTACATCATTGGCGATTCGTAACGATGCAGCCTTGCTCATCCGAGGAACAATAAGAGGAGGGGCTGTAGACGGAACTGGAATTATTCCGTCCCGTTTATGACCCGGAACATTAGCAAATGTCTGAGCATGGCGTTCTTTCGAGATAGGTGAGCGTGGCTTGCTGGGAGATTTATCAGATACAGCACCAGTGATGCGAAGTGCAGCTGTACGAGTCATACGTGGGGCAATGTCGGGTTCAGCTCGCATTCTCAGCGGTGATTTAGCACTGCCGGTAGAGGCGCCTACGGCGCTGCTGGAGAGGTATGCGCCCTGGCTTTCTCCCGCGTTCGGGGATCCAAGAACAGAGGAGGACAGGGACTGTATAGAATTATAGCGGTCACCGTCGCTTTCGGACGGGAGATCCATACTGCGGAAGGGCGGAGAGGACGCGAAAAGGGCACAGATTTGCAGCTCAGCGGTGTGCACGTCGGGTGAACCCATCAGCGCATTCTGCTGGAGCGAGACACCGTAGAGGGCACGGAGAGAATGGGGAGTCTCAACGCGCGCAATTTCTGGATCTCGGTTTCCCATAAGCGTATTCCATACCTGCACTGCGCGTCGGCGCTCGAGGACATAGACCCAGACGGGGCCCCTGCAGTGGGTGAGTTTGAAAACAGAAAACAGGCGCCCAGAAAAACTCACTCGCCCAGGGAGTCAGCGTCCTCGCCGAAGAGATCATACAGCGCATCCGGGTCAGTCTCGACGTCGAACTCGATCTGTCGCTCCTTCACGATCTGAGGCAAACGCAATGAAGCACCGCGCCGTACGACACAACTCGAAACGCACCTCAAAGCTAGCCTCCTGGATTCTGGGCTCAATGTCAAAGCGATGGTGGAGGGCATGGTGTTTTATGATGGCCACTGTGCGCGTAACAGGAGACATAGAGGAATGAAAACGTACTGGTCCCGTGGCGGTGTATCTATGAGTAATTCAGGCACACAAATCATATCACCTAGGGAACAAACATAGGGCATGCCCCATGGCTGAGTTGGTTACAGCGTCCGACTGTTACTGCTATCGGAAGGTCCTGAGTTCGAGCCTCAGTGGGGCAGAACAACTTCATTTTACCAGCAAAATACAGGAGCAAACTCTACTCAGAAAGGCAACGGAACGATGAAACCTGATACTCAAAATTCTGCAACTCGGGCACGTATCCTCTGGCTTCAAATGTAGGGCCGTTGCAGCCATAATCCCTGGTAGCCGTTCAGTATCTCGCGACCACCAAGAAAGTTTTTTCATACCGATACAGTATACAAAGTTGCCTGTTTCCCCTCAGCGCCACACTCGCCACGACGTCATCCCACTCTAGAGGAAGTTCCATGCATTCAAGATCGTCCCATAAAATCGAGATACACGGTGATGTCAACCTAGCATTGGCACAAAGTAAAAGGGAATGTGCCCTTTCGGTTTGTCGGAACGTCTTTGGAATGGACACCTCTCCAAGTCCAGCAGTTCTATTCTACTCCAGATGAAAAAAAACATGAGTCGTCCGAAAAAAAACCTCGGAATTGAAATTAGACGTGCTTGTTCCATTGACGCTGCCAGAGAGCGCTGCATGTGAGTAAGAAAGTAGACGGCAGCTGCGAGGAGGCAGTAGGTGTTGATCATCATTCTCTGTTCCTGGGGACAGGTCTTGGTCGTTTGGTTGTCCACCTGGCTTTTTATCCCACTTGAAGCACTTACGTGTCAGAAGCAGTCGATCAAAAATTCTCTGAAATTCTTCAATCTTCTCTTCTCTGTCCGCGAATTGGAAAGAACAAGTTTGAAAAATCACCATGCAATATATTCAAATTCTTTCATTTAATCCTCATATCTAGATAAGAATTTCAAAGGTGCAAATATCCAGAATCATGTGCAGATTCACGTATTCTGAAGAGTTTAGAGACAGCGCCGATTTTATACTTTCCTTCAAACTTCTGTTCAAACGTAAAGTCCTTCACGTCCGAGTGGATCAAGTGACGGCCTCCCAAAATTGAACTTGAACGAGATTTTTCATGAGCTCCAGGATTCAACTGACAAGCGACAATAGAGACTCACCGGAGGCTGGGGCTTATTGGCCAAAATCACTTCAATCTTGTCCATGATTTCCGGTGTCAATTTGGGCATCACCTTGAGAGCTTCCAAATTGTCGCGGAGTTGATCCACACTTGTAACGCCTAATATGACAGTAGAAGTGTTAGGATTCCTAGCAACCCATGCAAGTGCAAGAGCTTGGGGTGTCGTGTTCAACTCTAGAAACAATGAGATAGGCGAATCATCGAATGTGAAGGAAATCACGGGCCTGCTTCTGCAAACTTGGTCAATTCCCTGACTTTCCTGATCTCTTCTTGGCCTTCGGGGCTTTCGAGCTGCTTGATGACTTTGTTAAACTCAACAGAATGGACATCATATCGTGAGCCCGCTGGAATGCCATCGTTGTACTTCATTATCACACTCTTAATCGCGTCAATCTGCTGAAGTGAAGCAAGCGTGCTCACCTTTCCAGTCAAAAGTCCGCGGGCTAAGCAAGAGAAGGCTGTAGTTCCCATGCCATACTTCTTATACAACGGACTAGGTTTCTCATGAGTAGAGTATTCATCAGGGAGTACAAGAAGCTTTCTGACGCATATTCACCCTCCGCCCTCTCGCGCTTGAACATGCTGTAGAGAACGAATTAAAATTGCACATTGGACAAAAAGTTGATACTCACTGATGCTGACACTGATCAGCTATGGGACCCATGAGACCAAGCTTGTCCGCGACATCTAAAGAAATATGGGAATGTCGTTGTTAAATGAACTCTATCAACACGTACGCCAAGCCTCCTCGATTTGAAGAGCAGTCCACTCTGATGTAGCCCAATAATAAGCCTGAACGACGATTTATATGGATATCAGTACGACAGGAAACATCGCGCACCCATCCTTTTTCAATAACCCAGTTGAAGGCCCGAACGATCTCGTCCATGGGGACTAGAAACAATGGTCTTTAACATAGAGTCTGATCTGACAGAACGAGACAGTACCAGTATAATCAGGGCGATGAGCAAAGACGACATCCACATAATCCAAGCCCAAGCGCTCCAGACTCCCCTTCAATCCTTCAACGATACTACGATATACAGTCAACAGACCAAGCTCAAGATGACATATCTCATGACTCACTGTTTACGAGACAATCCTCCATTTATGTGACCTCTCCTCGGCCCCCAGTAGATCTTGGTTGTAATCACCAAATCTTCCCTCCTCAGGTTGAGTTCCCTAATTACTCGACCCCTGTGATGATATGTGATCGGGAACCGATAGGAGATAGAGTTGGACCTACATCTCAATTTCTGACTTGCCGCGACCATATTCCTCGGCTGTGTCGAACATGTTAATGCCAGCATCAAACGCTGCTTTCATGATATCCTAGATAATCAAATGGTTGATCAGGAGATAATTTCATTATGAATGAGAACAAGTCCTGCCTTGGCTGGATCGCCAACAACAGTGCCGCCAAGAGTGAGCCCTGAGAGATACCGTGAACATCACCGAATCCTTATACATTTACTTGACACGCACATCCACCCAGACTAAGTACAGGGACCCGAAGACCACTCGAACCCAACCTCCTAAAGGGCATATCCTTTGGATCAAAGTCGATTACGGCGTTTGCTTCATTGGCCATCGTGTATCGCGGTTGTAATCAAGGATTGGGGAGGAGAAGCCAGGATAAGAAAGACTCTTACAAAGCTTGCAACCCGCCATTGCTGAATAATGATGGAATGCGCTCACTTGGAAATGGAAAAGGTCAAGTAGTGGCCTCTCCGCATTATTAAGCATGTATCCTATTTATGAATTAGAGTTAATAAAATGCCGAAATTGGTGCGGTGCTTTTGTCTTGGACACCATGAAGCTTTACTATCTTTCGACCGTTCTCCTCCCACTCATATCCCTCGTCTGCGCCTCTACTCCTGAACAGATAATCATGGACTCTCCAGACGATTTATTCGTACCAGAGAAGCACGCACAGCCTACTCTCGCAGACCTTTTGACCATCGACCAATCAGTCTCGATCTTCTACTCCTATGCCCGAGAACTCGAACTCTGCAAGATGTTCAATGACAATACTATCAAATCAACCATTTTCGTGCCCACCAACAAAGCGGTCATGGCGCTTACGAGGAAACCGTGAGTCTGCTTGACTCTGCTTTGTGTTGAGATGTGACCTGATTGCTCTTATTATCTTCAGTCATCAAGGCCAAGGATCGAATGTGATTTCTGATGACGTTCATATCTCAGAGGAGGAGTACGAGAAGGAATCCAGGGCGAATGTCGAACGTTGGGTCTCCGCACATATCATCCCAGTAAGGATCGATATTCCCCTTAATCTTGCATAACCTCATACCTCCGTAGGAGTATCCTGTCGTCTTTGACTCACATGAACACTCGACACTGTTGGATGGAAAGTCAATTTCCTTCAAGTCTATCTCCAAAGGCAATAGTAAGGAGCCAGAATGGACCCGCGTTACTCTAGAAGATGGGACACATATCCTCAGCATGAAAGAGGTAAACCATTTATCGTGAATGATGACACCTGAACTCGGACTCAATTCTTATCAGGCTTCAAACGGTGTACTATATCGCATTGACACCCCTATTTCCCCTGAATGAGTGTCATTGTGGACCTGCCCATCTCGATAACCTGAATCCCGAATTTTCCAGTGTTTATGTAGATATATAATTACAATCAAACCTGCAGCAAACCCGATGACATAGTCCTGTACAGGGGGGAACTGGGACTAAGTCAACCCATTCTCACTGACTGAAAAAAAGTCGTTCTCGATCGAGCGATGCTGAGACGCAATCAGCCCACCCATCGGAACAGCGAAGTGCAATTCGATTCACAAAGGATCTCGATAAAAATCATCACGCTGGACCATCCAGAACGTATGAGGCGGAGTTTACTGGGCCCATTGAACACCATTATATTCATCAGGATACACTTGGAAAAGACCCAAAGCACAGTGGCTGTCGATCAATTGATTGGTATTGCGATATCCCATGTAGCTCTTAATAACAGCTGGCTGATCTACTCCAGAATTTGTATCTGAGAAACAAATCAACACAAAGGCACTTTTTGGAGAACGTACTTGAGCTCGAATTAGAATAGTAACACCAACCAACGACGCCTTCACAATATTCAGTCCTGCAATATTACGAACACCCGGATAATGCTCACCACCATGACCCCGAATCTCGACTCAGTTGAAAGCTGAGAGGTATCTTTATTCCATCTTGTGCCATTAATAGCTTAAGTCTTGATTTGTTACTGAAGGATCCAGTTGAGATAAGACCGGCCAGATTGACTCCTTTCTCCTATCATTGGGCACTTCCTGGCTTTCTGTCGGTTGATCTGAACGGGTAGCCCTCAAACTCGGCCGTACACCAAGCGAGGAACATAAAACCTTGTATCGTGACTGGATGCGACTGAGGAGTTGAGGTATATCAACCTCGGAGTTCGCATCAGTCGAAGACGGATTGATCTTTGGAAATTGTGCTATCAGCTCCAGTAAACGATTTGCGTTGTTGACGGGACGTCTGTGACCAACTTCAACATTGGTGATGTAGGATAAGGATCATATGAGAATCTCACTCGTCATCTCCGGTTCCATGTTTCACGAGAAACGATTTCCATGTTGATGCAAAACCCTCGTAAAATCCAAGTTCCTCCCATATCTCATACCCTTTCTCACGTCCGAGGGAGCGCCCTTCGATAAGACCGTGTGTACGACCGTGATCATATCCATCTCGATACCCGGATTCGTAAAAACTGGAAATGAATCAGACACTTTAGGAGTACATATCGAACAAAAGATGCAACGAACTTTTGCTCAACGTGGACCAGCGATTCGAGGTCAAAGCTTTCAGCCATTCTTATGTCACCGTCTGACAAGAGCTAAGACGAAGTCACGAAATAACGGCAAATGCCGTAAGTATTCTTGGCTGTAACCGAGTGCACCAACGGAATGCGCGATGCTCATAAGTGTTCTCATTCAAACTACACTTGGACACTCGTCCAAGGCTGGCGTTCGGTTTTATGCAGGTTCCTTACTATCGATACATGTTTAGCGCAAGTCTCAAATTCTAGGAGCTTGATAACAGCAACAGCGTTGTCTGTGGACGTGATACAAGGGTCGACCCTGAATTGTGACAAATGCTGTCGTCAGGGTGGATGGAACACAATCACACAGTGCAGGTCCAATAGTTAAGCGACGGGCGTCGATATGAATTACCCACGCAACATCTTTAGTCAATCCGCGGTATTTATTTTGGTCGATGGTTGTGCTAGGTCTCGCTTTGACAGACAGGGTTTCGATAAGATTCTATAGAGGCTCTCGAGATACAGGTAGCGGCATAGTCCCACTTAAGTAACTAGTCCACCATAGTATGGCCAATGTCAACCTCACCACCTCCAGTTTCCCAAATTACACTCTGTTGAAGGGAGCCGACACATGCGGTACTCGCTTCCAGTCTTAGGTACCTTCGCAGTTAATAGGTGGAGTCGCTATTATACTAGACCATCATTCCAGTCAGTTTGTCGTCTGCAGTATAAAAGGACTGCCTACGTCAGTTGTCAATATAGTGTCGACCGCTGAGGTGAGACTTATCCCAGTTCTCCTGCATATCATGTATCTCAGTTCTAGACTTACATTGTAAAGGTAGTCAGTCGTCAGTTGCTGAGACCTACACTGTAAAACACTCTCTTTGAAGTTGCTTGTCAGAGCTTTCAGTTACGATAATAATGCAGTGACTGTACTGTAAACTAAGAGCCTAGAAGGTATCACCTCAGGTTGTGTGTTGACCCCTCGATGTTATTCAAGTCCATCCCACTAGACTTCCAAGCTATTTCCGTTTTAGTCGAACGTGAGTTCAAAGCACGTGCTTTAACGCGATGACTCCCCTGGCTGTTAGGGGTTAAGAGCAGATGACTCGGACAATGCTCGCCAAAAACGTTTGTTACCGAGGTTGTTGAGCGTTACTTCGCTGCATATGACTCACTGTCAAGCTGTGTGTGGCCTGTCCGAGAGATAGGAATGCCTATAAATGACGCGAGATAAGATAAGTAGAAGGAACCCGCTCGGTCATTCAGTCAGACTACTCCTTTAGTATATCAGGTAATTCGCTGGCACTCTGCCCTTTTCACTAAACCACCATCACCGCTTGACTTTCGACTATAATGCCTCTCCCGCGAAAGTTGTACAAGACTTTGTCTCAGTGTTCCGCTAGCTCACCCGTCACCACCTCGATCGACGAGAACGGAAGGACGTGGTTGGCGACATCGCCAACACTTCCAACACAGAAGAGCACCTTTGGAAAGGATACAAGAGCATACGAGTACGAACGGCAGCGAATCAAGAAAGCTGCCGACTTCGTCAAGATGCGTTCCCGGAAAGCTCGGGGGACCGAGTGGACGGGAAACAAAGGCCACCCAAGTTCAGCATCTGTGGCAAGTGCAGCGCTGTCTGAGAAAGGGAGACAACTCCAGGAAGAGGAAGACGAGAATGATGATCTAGAGGGGTTGGTCCTCTTTGACAGCCGCCAGGAGAACACGGACGTTATGCCGTTTGTGACGGAACCCTCTCCCCATCCATATCGCTATGAGGTCAGACTGGCGGACTTTGTTCGGATGGGGAAACCGCGGAAGCCTAAAGGTTAGTGTTATGGATAGTGTACCGTGGTCGAGAACTCATCGTGTCGTAAAGGGGATGGAGACTTTGAAGTCATACCTCATATTCGTTCAGTTATTGTCCTGGATGACAATACTCCCGACGGGTTCGGCGAAGATGAACCATGGGAGTATGTCTTGAACCCGGACAGCGAGCCCAATAAAGGATTGTCTTATGCTCAGGCGGCCGCCCTTTCCAGGTGATGATTGCCCCGATCCGGACGGTTGCAGCTCTTTGATTTGCTTTGAATATTTATAACTATGGATTGTAATCATTTCTTTACCGGACCATAAAGAAAGGCCTATTTTCGCTGTGGTTTGAAACAGATACTTACGATACAAATATGTCATAGTCTAGGTTTTGTGGCAGACAGTCGACTTTAGTTGTTGTTATTTATCTTCGGAAATGTTGTGCAGCCTTTAGTGATGCTCCAGTTGCAATGTAGAGAGGTACAAAACGGAGAGAGAAACAAATTGATGGGCGCCTAATTAGTAATATGATTCCCATCCTATTCAAGAACTGGCTTCGCTGATCACCTTCCAGGCTGCGTCGACGCAGATCATCGGTGATGTGGTATTGCTATGAGCAGAGCGTTGTGTTTAGACAAGGGATATCAGGATATTATCTCTAAATTTGATACAAGGGATTATTGCATTAGCAAAAGTGTTGAAGTCTATTAGCCGCTCATGGGATCATCTTCATCCCCCTGATTTATCTCGTCAAATACTAAGCTACCTTGCTGCATCTTCAGCCATTCTACACTCCTCTTCTCATCCATAAAATAACTGTACGCTCTTCTCAGATCGTCTAATTCTACCTTTTCTACTTTGCGCTTTCGCGCGAGGATCTGCGCAGTTGAGATGATATTGAGTGCATAGCGCAGTGTCGTCTGTTGAGCCATGGTTGTTAACACCGCTGTAGCTTCTGCCGTGAGTTGGGTGTCCTCTTCTTGGCAGCGAATCTCAACAATTTGTTGAATTTCTTCAGCTGTGTAAGGTTTTGTGCTAACGATCAGGACCCGATCAAGGAGGTCGACTGGAAGACCGTGTGGGCTCCGGAATTTTGTGCCTCTAATCCTGGACATGCCACGGTTAGAGGCCATGATCACCAGAGGGGCGAGTTCGTTTTCAAGGGCACGATTCAAAAATGAGAAGCATTCAATGTCCAGCATGTGCACTTCATCGATAAAAAGGACCTTCCAATTTGTGAGCTTGACCACACAGAAGACAATGACAGAAACATACGCCTGGAATAATCTCAGCTTTTCCTTCTTCTCGCCACTCTGCCACCTTGGTGTTTATTTGGTTTCGAAGCTCAGGTTTGATTTCACCGGTATCACCAGCAAAGAGGGCGAGGAAACCCTGAGTCCGACTGTTGATAACGTCGATTTCGTGAAGAGATACGGTATGTACGACTTCTTTTCGCTTTTGGATTTCACCCTCTGGACATTGAACAAATTTGGTCTGATAAATTTTGAGTCTCAAATGATTCGACGACCGTCACAAGAGAGCTCACATCTGCTCCCATAGCATCATAGTCCCTTGATCTCGCGAAGGAACGCCCAAGTTTTGAGATTTTGCCAGATGTCTTGTCAATTGCAACCACGTCTCCCGCGAGAACTTTTTCTTTTGTCAAAGCATCGATCATTTTTGTTCCAAGATCATATATTGTTTCCATGTCAGTTGTCTTGACTGTGAGTTTTCCTGTTTTTGTAGCCTGTGATAGGATTTAGAGAGCCAGGAAATGAAGTGTACACGGGGCCGTACTCCAGTCAAACTCCGGTCAATCTGAATCTCGACGACTTCCCCCTCAATCAACTCGGTCTCTTCTTTTATTCGGACACCAATACTCCGCCGGAAGGCCTGGGTCAAAGCTTCTGTTTTGGACATCGAGAGGGAGAAAACCTCGCTTGCAGCGATCGTTGTAAAGGGAACGTCTGAGCCCAGTGACTGGGCCATACCTACGAAAAGTACTTTAACAGAAGCACATGAATCGAAGAGCATTGTATCCACCCATGGCAATGGCAGTCTTTCCAGTCGACGGTGGCCCAGCAAAGAGGATGGCACGACCAGCGATCCGCCCCTCTTGCACCATTTTGAGGATCATACCAGCCGCTTTGCGTGCTTTACCCTGGCCAACGAGACCTTGAGAGTTCGTCCGTGGCTCCAGTCTATCGTCGAGCCCCAGACCGCGGATATGAGAGTGTGCGCCTGGAACCTGATGAGCTACCACCGTCTAGTATGAGAGATGTGATCTGTCTACCGATGCGCTCCATTTTAGAGATATCTCGAAGTTCTGATGTTCCTGTAGTGATTTGCATCGCCTACGCTATGAGAACCAGAGGTCAGAAATTCAGAGGCTCACCATTTTTGTGTGATCTCCAAAATAGGGAGAGTAGCTTGGACGCGTCGTATTTGACAGGGGCGTGAGAACCAAATACGCCCGCGTCGAATTTGTTTTCCGGCCCGAAATCTTCATGCTGGCCTCATTCCGGGGCAACTTTCGCTGCTCTTATGCCTCTTTTTCTCGTTCCACATCTTTCTCACTATGTACCTCCAAGTCGCGCTCATATGCTTCGGAAACTTGGAAAAATCCAGTAAACTCAGAGGCCAAGGCTGCATTTATGCGAACGGAAACTCTCTTCAAAACTTATAAACCCATTACACCCGGTATCCGTCATCTCAAGCGCCCACTCAATCCTCACATTTGGGAGGGTAGGCCTGTTCGGCTTCTCACTTTTGCCCGCAGGAAGAGAGGTGGTCGGAATTCCCAGGGTGTTATTACTGTCCGACATCGAGGTGGAGGCCACAGGCAGCGTATTCGCATTGTCGACTTCCACAGGAAGGAGCCCGGTATTCACGACGTTGTACGCATCGAATATGACCCTGGACGTTCAGCTCACATCGCACTCGTGTGCAACCGAAACCCGAGTGCAGAAGGGATGAAAAAGTGGAGTTATATTTTGGCTACAGAGGGAATGAGGGCAGGTGACCAGGTGCAGAGCTTCAGACAGGGTATCCCGCGGGGCTTCATTCCTGGCTTTGACGATGCATTCAAGGAAGGGAAAGAAGACTCGTCAGGCTCTTCATCACAGACCCTCGCACTCGGTCTGTTGCGGACTCTCACACTCAAACCTGGCAATGTTTTACCGCTCAGACTCATTCCTCCTGGCACAATCATTCACAACATCTCACTGAAAATAGAAGGACCTGGCATCCTTGTTCGTTCTGCTGGTTCCTATGGACAGATCATTGCTCATGAAGAGGGGGGCCGATACGTCCAAGTGCAGTTACAAAGTGGTGAAGTTCGGAAGGTGTTGAAGAACTGCTGTGCTACCATCGGTAAGGTCAGCAATACTCTTTGGAAGAATAGGATTCTGGGGAAAGCTGGTCGCGCCCGCTGGCTTGGCCGGAGGCCATCTGTTCGTGGTGTAGCTATGAACGCGTATGTTGCTATCAGTTTCTTTGTTCTACTCAAAACCCTCATTTGGTTGTTTTTGTCGCAGTTGTGATCACCCTCATGGTGGTGGACGTGGGAGATCCAAATCCGACAAACATCCAGTGTCAATATGGGGCTGGGGAACTAAAGGTACGCGTACCAGGAAGCCAGGTCCCAAAGGTCCCAAGAACAGCAATAAAATGGTCATTCGTGAACGTCCCGAGAGGTGTTGAGAAGAGGGGTGGAGCAACTTTATAGAATCCAAGCATTCCTCTGTTGTGTACATCAACCGTATTTTCTTCTTGTCCATTGCACATCAAATTCTAATGCCGGACTGTAAATCGAAACACGACAACTTGCATGCTACGTTCAAGTACTATTGCTCCTCTTCTCCTTCCTCCTCCTCTGCTTCCTCTTCTTCGGATTTGTGTTTTATCGGTTCAATTTTGGATTCTGCTTTACCAACTGCGTCTCTCCATTCTGTCAAGTCATTCCCGATCTGCTCCTTTGTTTTCATAATTGATTCCTGAAGGGCAGTATAATACGACGTGAGACCAGTCTCCGGGGAAGTGGGAATGGGAAATTCATATGTCTTTGATTTCTCCAACCCAGAAACATCAACTTCGGCTGGTGGCTTCAGATCGTAAGTAATCTTGATGGAAGACATGACAATCAAAGATATTTGGCTCTGTTTTGCTAGAACCTTTATGTTGATCTACTGCCATATTTCGAGACTGGTCAATCTTGTGAGATTTGTTAGCGATAGATATTCATGTAGTTGCTTGTTTCGGGTACAGCGGTAGTATCATGACACAAATTACTATTTTTATTTCACTTCATCACTTTCCTTGCCACTGATCATTTGTCAACTTTGGCCGAGAGTGGGAAGTGATTACATCATCAAAGCATTTTTGCCGTTAGAAATCTGCAAAGTACCTAGTGTCGCCCACTATGCATCTCATGTACAGTCTTGATGACAATGGTAACAGAGTATACACACTGAGAGTACGTGCCTGTTTTCCACAATCTTGTTGGTTGGAAAGCTCATTAGTCTTAAGAAAGTCACTTCTGAAGGCAGACTGACGAAATCGGCTCACCCTGGTATGCAGGCATTGATCCCTCTCTTGTTCGGATTCTTGCTCAAGACACATTTCGTCAGCCCGTTTTTCTCCCGATGACAAATTTTCACGCCACCGTGTAACAATTAAGAAGAGATACGGTGTCCTGCTCACCCAACAGCCAGCCAAGCCGTTCTAATATCTGTTTCCTTCCCTATGGTGCAAGTGATAAGAGTGTGATAGATGTGGGATTCTTGTTAGTCGCCTTGTGATCTTCCTAATGAGTAATGTACTTGTACTCGATTTTAAGAGTTCCAATCAAGAGCTTCACCTCCACCAAGGCCTGTATTTTCCATTCATCAATTGATAGAGGTAAAAGTTCACATTAACATTCTGTTTCAGGGTTAGAGATATCTCACACCGCGCACATTTTGATGTCAAGCGGCGTCAGAGTGTTATGGCTATCCACACGTCGACACGTGACTGACGCGTTATTCTGTTAACAACCACCACCGTTTCTGATTTTGTGCGATGCCTCCGAGACGGTCCTCACGTTCGGGAAGAGCGCCAGTGGAACATACACCGATAGAAACTCTTCCGCCAAAGCGAAAACGCGGTTCCACAGTTGAGACAACGACGGAAAAGAACGAAAATGTTACCAAACCACCATCCAGGACAATGTCTTCTGGACGGGCCACTGCGTCTGCTGCGAGGACGAGAGCATCGAGATCAAAAACATCATTATCAAAAATTGAGGAAAGTACTGAAGGGGAAGAGGAAGAGGAACCGCAAGCTCCAGTGAAAAAGAAAATTAGGCCGTCAGTCGATGCTGGGGATGAAGATGGAGGCGATGAAAAACCTGTCAAACCTACACAAACTCGCAGATCAGCTCGCTCGTCCATCAAAAAGGAGGTTGATGAAGATGATCAAGTGACTGTGAGCCAACCACTGAAACGTCCACCGACCAAACGCGGGAGAGCTGCTTCGAAAACGACTACTCCGAGCACGGCAGCGGAGGAACTGAAAGATATAAAACCACGGACTCACGACAGACGATCAAGGAACATCTTAGATGGAGATGTGGAACGAGCGGACGTTCCCTCAAATAACTCAAAGGAAGGACACAAGAGTCGCGCGTCCAAGGCAAGAGTTTCATTTGAAACACCGTCGAAGGAACAGACAGCTGACGAGGATGCCGATGTCGAGACGTATCCTATTCGAAATTCTCAGGAGCCACCATCACAGCCGAAGCCGATGCAGCAAGTAGATGAGGAGGGAGGGGGGGAGGAGTTCCACCTGGTTGATCCTATTCCTATGCCTAATCCAGAAACACTTGCTCAATCGATCCATGAACAACCCTCTGGACCTCAGACGCGGCTCGTCATTCACAAAATTGTACTCGTAAATTTCAAGAGTTATGCAGGGCGACAGACAATTGGCCCATTCCACAAAGTACGAACACAGTTCTATTGACAAGTTCAACAGTTTACAGAAATGTAGTCTTTCTCTGCGATTGTTGGCCCAAATGGCTCGGGAAAATCCAATACAATCGACGCCCTCTTATTTGTATTCGGTTTCCGCGCTGTCAAGATGCGTCAAACCAAAGTCTCTGAGCTCATCCACAATTCTGCTCGCTACCCCAATCTCGATGAATGTAGTGTTGAAGTTCACTTCCGTGATATCATCGATTTGGTGCGTTCTTCACTCAGAGACAGACCTCAGGCTGACGTCTCAGAAGCCTGGTCCCGATGCATTCAAGATTGTCCCCGATTCTGGTCTCGTGGTTGCTCGTCATGCATACAAGAACAATCAAAGCACATATACCATTGACGGTCGGAACACCACCTATACAGAGGTTCAAACTCTTTTGAAAGGTCGAGGAATTGATCTCGACCACAAACGATTTCTCATCCTTCAGGTATGTCAATCAATTGAATGGGCGGACTCGACTTGAATATTTGAACTAGGGTGAAGTAGAGTCAATAGCTCAAATGAAATCCAAGGGTTCAACGGAGCATGAAGACGGTCTCCTCGAGTATTTAGAAGACATCATTGGTACATCGGAATATAAACAGAAGATCGACGAGGCATTCAAGGAATTGGAATCACACGCAGAGCAGCGTGTTCAAAAGCTCAACAAATTGAAATTTGTCGAACGTGAGAAGGCGGCGTTGGAGGATGAGAAGAGAGAGGCAGAGAATTTCCTGAGACTAAAAAATGAACTCGTGAGGGCGCAATCGAGGTATTGGCAGTGGATTTTATGGAAATGCTTCCAGGCAGAAGCAAACTATCAAACCCAAGAGGTCAGTCTTTCATTTTTTTCATTTTTCTGTCACGGTGGTTGAAGCAGTGGATCGTGCACCCAGGCCAAATTGAGGAAGGAACTTGTTGCGGAGACCGAGAAGAACAAGGATGATATTGCGCATTTACAACTACTCCGGAAGCATTTTAAAGAACGCGAGGAAGCTTACCAGGTGATATTCTCCCGTGTATCTCACTTCAAAGTAATTGATCATTTTAACAGGAAGTGAGAGTGGCAGCTGAAGAAGCAAGCAAAGAGTTGACGGGGAAAGAGAAACAAGAGGTTCAGTTGCAAGAGAGATTAAAGCATGCAAACGGAAAAGCCAAAAAGCTCAAGAAACAACTGACAGATGTATTTAATTATTTTCTGGCTGTCAAGAACAATACTCAATAATCTTGTAGGAAAAAAACTTGAAGAGGCAGGCTGAACACGAAATTGAGGATAGTATGGGTAAGATGAAAAAAGGAAGAGTCAAATTGGAGGAGCAAGAGGCTAGTTTGGAGAAAGAGGAAAAGGTCCTCGAGAGTATTCAAGAGGGCCTCAAAGGTAAGCTAGATGTTCATCGATGCGTCTCATGTGTTGATCCTTTCAGATAAAACACAGACTTTCCATGACCAAATCGAGACTAAGCAGAAAGAACTCCAGCCTTGGATAGCAAAGGTCAACGAGAAGCAAAGTGCCATTGATATCGCTCAGGGCGAGCGTGACGCACTTTCTCAGAAAGCAGAGGCCATTGAAAAGGCTGAGAAGGAAGCTGAAGAGATTTTGGAAAATAAGCGTGCTGATCAACGGACGAAAGTGAGTACTTGTAGCTTCCGGGAATACTGATTGGTGAATTGTTTCAGATTGCGCAACAAGAGGACCTTCAACAGCAGAAGTACACCTTGCAGCAAGATCTGAAGAATGCAGAGAAAAACAATCAGGTCAGTTTTCACAATATGCACTGACTGTTTACTTATCCTTCATTTAGAATGTCCAAGTCCGTCTGCAAGAGTGGCGAATGAAATCATCCTCCGCACATCACAAGGTGGAAGAGGCCAGAGCATCGCAAACAGAAAATAGATCTCAGGGCAAGGTGCTCGACAGTCTCCAGCGACTCAAGAGCCGTGGCCAGATCCAGGGCTTTCATGTATGTTTCTCACTACAGTTTCATTTTTATCTACGATAACACGAGCATAGGGACGTCTCGGCAGTCTCGGCGCAATAGACGAGAAATACGATATTGCGATTTCGACTGCTTGTGGACAACTCAACAACCTCGTCGTTGACACCGTTGAACAAGCACAACAGTGCATTGAATACCTTCGGAGTCAGAACATTGGTCGTGCTACTTTTATGGTCCTCGAAAAGCTTCCACAGGATTCTGGGATGAATAAGATCTCCACGCCAGAGAATGCTCCTCGGCTCTTCGATCTTGTCAAAACCAAGGATTCTCGTTTCGCACCAGCTTTCTACAAAGCTCTTCGCGACACTCTTGTCGCCACTGATTTGGATCAAGCCAACCGAATTGCATATGGTGCTACTCGATGGCGGGTGGTCACCCTTGTTGGCCAGATGTTTGAGATGTCAGGTACGATGTCTGGCGGTGGTAATCAACCCCAACGAGGTGGTATGAGTTCTAAATTTGCCGCCGAAACTGTTAGGCCTGAAGTCATTCAACAATATGAGAGGGATAGTGCAGAGGCTCTCAGAAACCTAGAACAAGCGACGCAAGAAGCTAGACAAGCTGAAGCTGAGCTCGAAAGGCTGAAGAGATCAGGTCCAGAACTGGACATGTCATATCAGAAGTTAGGATTAGAGATCGAGACTGGAAAGAGGTCAATTTCTGAGGCAGAGAAGCGGGTCAAAGACTTGAAGTGAGTGTTCTTGTGCGTCCCTTATTATATGTTTGGCACTAACCCATTTCATCAGGAATCAGAATAAACCGAATCAGGGCGACATTCGTCGCATTTCCACTCTAGACACTGAAATTAAATCTACAACGACTGAACTGGAGAGGCTCCAGGCGAAATCCGCCAAAATTGAAGAAGCCATCAAGGGGTTAGAGAAACGCATCCTCGAAATTGGGGGGTCTAAGCTACTCTCTCAGAAGTCCAAGATAGACGGCATTCGGCTCATGATCAATCTCGCCAATGACGAGATCACCAAGGCAGAAGTATCCAAAGCGAAAGCTGAGAAGGATATTACGAAATTGGCGAGTTCTATCGAAGTCAACGAGAGCACATATGAGGAGTACGAAGGTGAAGTTCGAGGCCTACAGGAGACACTACAGGAACTTCAAACCTATCTGGGAGAACTCAAAGCGAGGTGTAATGATGCTCAACAGGCAGCTGACAACTCTAAAGAGGATCTGGACGAGTTGAAGAAGGAGCTTGATGGGAAGGAAGAGCAAATTCAAGAATTCTTGAAGAAGCAGGTTTGTGCATTACTCATGGAATTTTATCTCGCTGACTCTGCGTATAGCAAGCACTCGAACGCGAGATACAGGACAACGCCAAAGGAATTGAAGACGAATGGCGATTTAATAACCCATTGGCAGTCACAGCATGATCAACTCGTCCTCGAAGAAGTTGAGTGAGTGACATAGACCTTTGTATCCCATCTTATCACTGACCTTTGCATTGAAGTTCGGACGATGAAGGTGATGACGATGATGATGACCCAGAAGGAGCGCTCCAAGACGGTGAGGATGGTCAGGGTGAGGATGAAGAAGAGCAAGGCGGACAGAAAGTCAAACCAGACCCCGATGCCTCCTCCAGGAAGCCTGCACAACAACTGCATGAGTACACTCCAGAAGAATTAGCGCCCCTCAGAAAGCGTGAACTTATTGCCGATGTAGAATTACTTGACGGTAAGAGGCTGTTGATGACATTTGGCCAGTATATTCATCCGCCCGGTTCTTTCAGAAAAAGTCAAGAAGTCAGCTCCTGACCTCAACGTCTTGAAAGAATACAAGCGACGTGAGGCTGAATTTGACAGCCGTGTTAAGGAGTTGGCAGAGATTACTGAGCTCAGGGACAAAAAGAAGGCGGAATATGATGGGTATAGGAAGGATCGTTTGGACAAATTCATGGCTGGATTCACCCAGATCTCGGCAAAGTTGAAAGAGATGTACCAGGCAAGTAGCTAGCGATTGCTGGTTTGAGACTTGAAATCTGACCAGAAGGGTTACAGATGATCACGCTTGGAGGCAATGCCGAGCTTGAACTTGTTGACAGCCTGGATCCCTTTGCAGAGGGCATCATTTTCAGTGTAATGCCACCAAAGAAGAGTTGGAAGAATATCTCGAATTTGTCTGGTGGCGAAAAGACGCTGAGCTCGCTCGCCCTTGTGTTTGCGCTGCATCACTTCAAGGTCCGTCTATCTTTTTACTCTTGGAATGAAGTTTGACATGGATCCCAGCCCACACCGTTGTACTTTATGGACGAGATTGACGCTGCTTTGGATTTCCGTAACGTTTCAATCGTCGCTAACTATATCAAGGACAGGACTAAAAACGCACAATTCATCATTATTTCCTTGAGGTACGTCTACTCTATCTCTATGGTACAGCTATATGTTCATGATACCGTGCCTCAGAAACGACATGTTCGAGCTCAGTCGTCGCCTGATCGGGATTTACAAGACAAACAATACGACAAAGAGTAAGCAATTAGTAGCTTTGTTGTGTGGGCTCTCTCCTGACCCAACTCCAGGTCTTTGTATTATCAATGACGATAAACTGCAGAAGGAAAAAGAACGCCAAAAGGCACAAAGGCGATCACAGAGTCAGCAGTTACTTCAAACACCTCAGAGATCACAACGATCTCCTCAGAAGCAGACACCTATGCAAGTCGGTACTTTGACTGCTTCACAAATGTAGATTTACTTGATCGAAGTAGCTTGAGTATTTACAATGGATTTCCTTGTTGGTCTTTATATGTTCTTTCTTGGATTACATTTGACTGTAATGTATATTTTTATTGTACACCGTACCATATACCAAATTGAGATCCGCATACAATGACAATGATGGATTGGCTAGCGAATTAGAAAATTACATATTACGAAGTATCGCTGGAAGACCGAGAGGTTTTAGTGATTTCCAAGTAGATCTGCTAGCCATCCAGCCATAGATTTTCCGTTCCAAACTTCCGCTAACCGAGTCTCTAATGCTACCTTCGCAACAGACCTGTCTCCGACACCCGGCTTCCAGACTTCTTCTGCTGGCAGGTGTAGACCGTCATCTGCGCGCTCATCTGCCTCGACGGTAGAGAACATGGAATCCCACTGCCGTTCAAAGACAGACTCGTATCCTGAAGAGATCAGGATTGTATCCGATTTGGTGAACCAAGGATGAACAAGAGCATCAGCGAAGGACAGACGAGCACGATAAGGATATCGTAAGAACCGGTTCATGAGGTCTACAATCGTGGCTTGAGGTTGAGAATTGTTGCCCTTGCCCTCTTCTTCAGGCATGAGATGTGGTAGCAGTTCTCTGGTGAGACCCTTCCCATCTACGTCGTCGAATATCAAAGTCTGCGATTGTGGAAGCGCCTTCCACTCGGGCCAAATGTTTTCGTTTGGTGTGCCGTGGATTTTGAAGATGCTCCATGTAAGCCCGATTTCACTCCTGGAAGAGTCGTATAGGGTGTCTCTTGACCAATGTGTATTTGGGGATGTAGATGTCGAATGATTTGGGAGAATGAACGGGCCCTTGTGGATTTCTCCCTCGGTGAGATCGTCTCCTGAGTCATCATTGGGCGAGACGAGCCGGAGGGGGGTGAAGAAAGACGTAAGTGTTGCACCAAACGACCAACGGTCGATGGCGAAGGGATCGTAGTTCCGAGCGCCAAATAAAAGCTCAGGTGCTCGATATCCTCTGTGATTGCAAGACATCGATACGATAGATAAATCGGATGGCTTGACTTACCCGGTGGAGACTTCGAAATAGAGTTTATCTCTCGGTTCTGGCCAAATGTCCGTTTTATCAGGTTCATCGGACGCTTTGAATGCGAGACCGAAATCGATGATTTTTAGGCAGCCGTCAAGAGTAAGCAGAAAATTCTCTGGCTTAATATCACGATGTGCGATGTTATTTGCATGGAGGTATGAAAGAGCGAACAGCGCTTGGAGGATGATTGAACGTGTGATGGTGGTGAAACGCCCTTCTTTCATTGGATCTCTTTTCGGTTGCAGACTTGCGGTAAATGGATGAGGAGAAAAAGCAGGGGTTTCTAGTACTTGAATGAGGCCAATAGGGAGGTAGGGCATGCAATAGGTAAGGTTGGCATTGTCGTCGGCAAAGGTATCTAGTATTGTGACGATTCCTGGATGCAAGAGATTAGAGAGGATGCGGATTTCTTTGCGAATATCATGAGGCTCTGGAGCAGAACGCCGCTTGATAGAAGCACGCTTGAGGACAACATTTTGTTCTGTGTCAAGAAAAACAACTGATGCGGGCGACTGGTTCAGGATGTCAAAATCCATCAGAACCAAAATACACGAGACTGATATAATTTCCTTTAGTCTCTTCCACATTCTGCTATGGATGGTGCCACCCCCAGTATGTCAGTCTCATTTTTATGATTCTTCACTGATGCATCGATAACGGTAGATGAAGTGTTGCTTGCTGCTGCACGTTCTGATAACGAGGAGTCTCTACTAGAAGCTATAGTAGACAATGCCGACATTAATTGCCAGGATGGGTGCGGGGCTCCCATGTAACCACCAGTTCTGCACTAACTCCAGAGTTATAGAGCGGGTGATACACGTACTTTGCTATATATTTTCTTTGCCGAGATAGCCCTGATCTGACCATCACTGTTGCAGCGCTACACCTTGCGTACGCCACTTCACCCTCGCTGAAAATGAAAATCTGATCTAACTATATCTACTACTACAGAGTCAAGAACCAGTCCTTGGATTGTATTGAACACATTCTCAGCCACGATAGCTGCGATGTCGATCCACTTAATAGGCTATCAGGAAAAACCCCACTTCATTATGCGTTCGAGCTTGAGGACAGCGATGAACGGGTGTCAATTATTGAGTCCCTCCTAGATGCCGGTGCCGATACAACGTGAGTACTTCTCTGAACACATCCAGTGTTTGTAATCACGTTGATAATGCAGAATCAAAGACAAAAACGGCGATACAGTGCTGAATATCCTTCGCCCAAATGATACCAAAGTTCGGGCTTTGCTGCAGAGAGCTCAGGCTTACCACAAGATAGATGATCGCGACATAGCTAAGGGTAAGTGACATAATCACTCTAGTAGATTCCAAGGAAATGACAGGTCATGTCGTGAAGATGATGATGATGATGGGGAATCGCCGGGGGAATTGCCGTTGGGATCGGACTCAGAGTGAATCTATAGACCTAGGTGTCTGAATTTGGAATATTGACAATGATTATACCATCTTGACAAAACGTGATAACATGTGATCTGCTCACCAATCCAATGTATATATAAAGAGATAAGTACTCTGCCTGACCTATCCAAAACCACAATCATGCCTGTCACAGCGATTAACAACATTGAGGAATTCAGGACCATCGTGAGTTCTCAGCAGTTCGCCGAAGTTGAGGCACAAATTCACCTTCATAGATCAATTCTAGTCAACCGGTAGTCATTGATTTCTGGGCAGAGTGGTGTGGTCCCTGTAGAATGATTAAACCAGTTTTCGAGGAGCTGTCCGATGAAACGCAGGATGTCAAGTTCTGTAAGGTCGATGTCGATGCCCAAACTGAGATTGCGCAGGAGTGTGGGATACAAGCTGTAAGTTCACTCACTGTCTACCTTGAAACCATGGAAATCATTAATTATCCTCCACAGATGCCCACCTTTATGCTATTCAAGAATGGGACGAAACGCTCAGAACTCCGAGGTGCAATCAGAGAAAAACTCCACGTAAGAAGAGATAACCTTTGATTTATTCGGAAACTAATCAGGTCAACTAGGAATTGGTTGCTTCTTCAAAGAGCCTGTCTGATTAGTTTCCCTCGATTATACCTATACCTAGGTCAATTCGGGTTGTTGCTGCCAATAAACTTGTACTTGTTTCTTCGCGAGCTGCCTCTGAGTTCCCTTATCAAAAGCGTCTGTGTATTGTAATAATTGGACTTCCTATCAATAATCTAGACAGTTGAATGATTCCCGCGGGCTTATTGCTAATGGACCATCAAAACAAATCGACAGAAGTTTAACAGATTGTCTAGGAATCGGCTACATGGATAATGGCTTTCGCTTTGTTGGTACCCTTCTGCACCGCTAGAATGACATCGCCGACTTTATCCAGTCCGTGGCTCACGTCTTCTGTATATTTGATTTCACCCTTGGCCAATTTTTCCGGAATTGTAGCATAGAAATCGTTGAAATGTTTGCCCAGTGACCTATGCAAGACAAAGCCTCTGATTGTAATGTCTTTTCCAATCACATTCATCAGGTTCTATGCGCAGAAAGTCAGGTGAATTCTGAGAATAAATAATATGACGCACTCGGACAGGGGCACCTCCCGTATTATATCCTAAGAGCGCAGATCAGTAAGAGGAAGAATCGGTCTTAACATGTAAACACACATACCACTGATCATTCCACATTCCTGAAATCCATCTTAGTTAAGTACCTCCACATTTGAAGCATGAAAAAGCTCACAATAAATCGGGCACCAATGTTGGCAGCATCCAAAGCAGCTTCAAGCGTCTCTCCACCTACGTGATCCCAGAAACTATATCATCCATGAGCCACTGGAACACGTGAAATAAACCAGTACAGTGCATACATATCGATAGGTCCTTCCTCCGCCAAAACCTTCTTAATAGAAGTAGTCTTGTAATTGAATGCCACATCGGCTCCGACTTCTTTCATGAATGCAACTTTCTCGTCAGAGCCTGCCGAGGCGATGACTTTCAACCCATCTGCCTTTGCCAACTGAATCACAAACGAGCCGACAGGACCTAAGAAAAACACAAGCTCTAGTAAAGCGAAGACATCACACAGACCACTTGCTGCGCACCTGCACCAGTAGTTACATATACAACATCATCCTGAATGTTGTCAACAACACGAAACACAACGGCACAGTTAGCATCTAACCTGCTTTGCCTGAGCAAATTCTTTCCATCCAACATAAGCAGTTTGACCTTTTGACATATGATGAGGACAACATGCCACCAAAATAATCTTGGACACTTACCAGGCATACCAGCTGCACCGATATAAACTGACCAAGAAAGGCCATGTTTATTTTCGATCGGAAGAAGATCACCGAGACCAGGGTGAATGCTGTATTCTTCGTGCGCTGAATTACAAGATACTCTCAGAGTCCGCCATTTCAATCCTCAAAAAGAATTCATACGGATACGTCCATAGAGGTGATCCCCAGCCTTGACTTGAGGGCATTCGGACCTCAGGACCACCCCTACGCCAAAGCTATTAATACTGAGAGAGTCAAATCCAATCAGTGCATATGACCAATAAGGTGCAGGGATTATATCAAACGCACGGCTTTCCGAGAGGAAATCCAGTCTGTCATACCGCTGATAGTGAGAGAAACTCCATGCAGGACAGGGTAGTCTACGCACAGCATAGCTATGGCCACTGGGTACCATAAGCCCTCGAAGATATGGGTCTATCGACAAGACCAGGGTCTTGAGCAAGATACCTCCGTGCAGAGGTACATTGTCGATGTCGATAGTCTGGGAGTCATCGTATACGGTCGTTTTTCCAGGTTCAGGGTACCCTGGATATCATGATATGTATCTTGATGATAATCTAAGTGCGCTCACCAGTCGGGTATTCATTCATGAGCACTTTGGCATTCCGTACAGGCGACATAATTTACCAAAAGATAGAGGAGATTGACCCGTAATGAAAACCATTGTCCTTTTGAACTACTTGATTTGTCATATCAAGACCTTCATGTCAAGTGACGTTTCACTTGCTTGTCAGCAGCTTTTTTCCCGAGTGGCCGATGTGTAATTCAAAGTTGTATGACATGAGAGTTACCTATTACAAAGCATAATTAGGAATTTGTCAGTGTTTCGCAAAGGATCCAACTCGTCCCATTACCAGCCCAGATGCCATGAACACGGGCCCCGGGGTTATCAAAAGAAGGCCATAATTTCTGAGGTACTGAGTAATCTGTAGTATTACCAAGACCCAAATTACCATGCTCATTCCATCCCCATCCCCAAACTTCGTCCCCTTTCTCAGCAGTTGTGATAATCATAGAATGTTCGCTCCCGCAGGCCAATGCTTTGATTGAAGTGCCGGTAACTTCGATCTGCAGAGTGGGAGAACCCTCAGCCCTTCCCAGTTGACCATGCGAATTACTACCAGTTGATAGTAAGCGTTGGGGGACGTCTGCTGTAAGCATGTATGTTCCGTTCCAAGTGCATTTGATATCACGTATATTTGAGAGGTTTTGTAGTCCCTGGATTTGTCCCTTTCGATTTGATCCCTTGACCGATACTTGACCTGATAGATGCAAGAAGGCACTATGATGAATGCCTAATGAGAAATTGATGATAAAAGCCGAAGGGGAATCAGAGGCATAGAGTCGGATGGGCCGAGAACAATAGGTCGGAGTAGATACAGCGGAATTTTTCATTTTAGCTTTTGAAGTTCTGGCGAAAGACTGATTCGTCATGTCTCCCAACTGACCATGTCTACATGCACCCCATCCAACGAGGATCTGTGTAGGCTCTCCCTCATCCCAGACAACTTTCAATGATGCGATGACATGTCTTTGCCCTGTTCGCAATTGTTCAATATCGACAGTTTTTGCCGAATCAATTGATTTTCCGGCTGCCGAGATATGAGAGAAGTCGACAATATGAATTCCTGTTCCCTTCTCAATCATCTTGTCCCCTACATCTCTTCCAACTCCAAGATCACCAAAATCGTTCGAGCCGAAAGATATGATGACGTCGTGGCCGCCATGTCTCTCCATCACAATATATGATGTTTCCCATGTTGCTCCTATGGCTCTTATTGTATACTTCTCCAGATCAAGCTCGTTAAATGGGCCATCAAGATCCAATTTATGAAAAGCAGTGATCGGCTCCTGCTGTCGAAGCTTCGGTCCGAGCTGGCCTGCTCTTCCATCACCGCAACCCCAAACCTCAGTGACTTGTTCCCCAACCATTTGAATCTTCAAGAGCACAAGTGTATGGTTTGCACCGTTGGAGATATCAACAACATTCGTGATTCGCGATGGAAGAGTACCGTCAGAGAATGAGCATGTTCGAAACAGGTGAGAGTCATCGATTTTTGTGTTCCCAAGTTGTCCATGCGCATTTGAGCCTGCAGACAACAGACTCAACATCAAGGAAGGGATTGTGCAGTTTTCCTCTGGAACGTTTCGTATCTTGAGTTGTCAACATCTACCGCGGTCAGCTGACAAGTACCCGTTACTGCAAAAGTCAGGCAATAGTAGCCAACATCAACTCGCTTTGCTACTAAAGGTTCTGTTTAGAACTTGGTCCTGAAGCGTCTGAGTGAGGGGTGCGGATGTTCCCACGGAGTGATAAAGTAGTGTAGAATATCTATCGGCATACAGCAACTACGCCATTCCATAGAGAATATAGCTTGGGACGTCTGATTGTCCGTTTCCATGTAGCATAGCAAAATCTACTCGGTCGAGGATGATATATTCGCAACTTAGTTCAAGTTCAAATGGTCATACGACCATGCTCGTGACTGTGGGGCCAATCATAGCCGGAGAGTCAAATACCAGCTACCATTTACTCTCCGACACCTTACTATCAGTCATGCTTGACACTGCAATCATAGTTCCACACACCCCTGCCAGTACGTCCCACTTTTGAATAAAGTGACCGGACTGCTCAGATATCTCAGAGAAAGTCGGCGGTAGACGCCGCTCGACATCCGGCAGGCAACACAGGAGCTGCAATAACGGGTAAATAGGTGACTGGATTGCTCTTTGGCAGTGATTTACTCGCCCAGATCTCCGCACATGGCAGAACTTGGGATAGACAACAGTGAAGCAGTCACCGATGATTATCCCAGACCTGCTCCTCCTGGTGAGGGCCAGATCCACCAACATGAAGGTCACAATCAATATCAAGATGAGGAACAAACAGGAAGGGACAAAAAGCACCCTCATGGGAAGATGAAGGAATACGCCCATTGGAAAGCCGAAACAACCAGGCCTACTCGTAATGCCCAGGCCAGTGTCATCAAGGTCTGCGGCTCCGGTGGTCGCATTGCTCAACCTGCTGGGAAGGGTATTTGATCTCACAAGAAGCGTCAAGCTGTGATGAGTGATTGCCTGGTCCTTGGGTGATGCTAAGGACGACCAACACATGTGTATTCTTGTTGATAGGCACATAAGAACGACATAAGAAACATGAGAAAATTGGCCAAATTATGACGACACAGCTGTCTTCTTGGTGTTACCACGAGTTTTCTTGGGTGGGGCGGGTTTGGGTTCCTTCTGTGATTGTATAAGAGCAGAGGTACGAGCGAGAGCAGCCTGTCATGAGCTCAATGAGAATCACTATTCACAAACGAGGAAGATAGAAAAAACGGATGGATAAGCTTCACTGCAGACAGAAGTGTATGCGTCAATGAGTCGGTTGCCTCGCCAGGTGCACTGAACGAGAACCGATAGCGACAATGGCGCGACGGGGTTGATCCTCTCCCTATTTGATCTTGCAAACATGTCCACGCCCAGCCTTCCAATGGTGAATCCGGTGGGTTCTAACGAGAATGCATCTGGTGTCCTCCGAAGCTCTTCCTCCGTAGGGAATACAAAAAAATAAGGGGGAAGTTCACCTTGCGTAGATCAGGACGATAACCTCTCCTGGCAAGCTGAGCAGTAACACCCAAAGAACGACGACTGCCGGACTTTGCGCGAATAAAAGAAGCGGTGTAGGCTGATGCGACTGCATGGGGAGAGGCCTTTGTCTTGCGAGTGACGATCTTGATCACGCCAGACTCATCAAAAATATTAATTGTCTGGATTCCATTTATCAGACTTGGCCTGAAGTTCAGCAGACCATAACTCCACCTTTGAGTTGGCGAGGCCGGAGTATTTATACGAATGGATGTTCTTGAGATTACCCTATGAGCAACTTTGTTCAGCTCAATCTTGGGCTGAGAAATCATGATCGGAATGACACACTGGCTCCCTGGACAGGATGGGGCCTCCGGGAATCCGGTCGATAATGTGGGAATTGTTTTTCTATGCAAAAGCCTTCAATCTGGGGAAAGAGAGTAGAGGATCAATGGCAGCCAACTCACACGGATGAGAAGCCATTGGAGGTCGGCAGACATGGCGATAGGTAAGATTTGATTTTCGTTGAGAATTGAATGCCGAGGTGCTGAGGTAAACTGTATAGTTGCCGGATCAAGCTTCCGGAAACAGGCGGATGACCAAAGTGATGATTGCAACTCTGCCATCATTGCGGACTGTCTGCGTAATAGATTGCTGAACTTAAAAACTATTAAAAACTCTGCCATCATTGTCAGAGAATACAACGTTTCAATAGGGTAGTATCCATCGAGAAGTCTATCGTCAAAGGAGCTGAGATATATTTGCTAGGGAGTTATCTCTCAGGGTGTAACAATTTCTTTACATGGCTCAATACTATACATTCCATTGTACATTTCTCCAAGCCTCAGTAATACCTATCAGAAGATGTATCAACCAACAACAAATTTTCCTGTAGTATCTACCCAGGTAAGAATATCAAGCAAGATCAAGATTGTAACTGCAATCCCAACTAATTAGCAAGAACGACTGTGGACAAAACCGACTCACTTGGTCGGGACATTGTCTTGCTTCAAGCCATCGAGTTCAAGGGGGAATCCGAGGAAACCCTCAATCGTCAAAGCTCTATTTTCATAGCATGAGCACTGATCGAGTAAATTGACCGAGTTGAAAGCTCACTGAACGTCGGCATTGATGTTGGACAGATCCAATACACCAAAAGGAACGATATCGAGGGAATTTGCGACACCGTTCGTAACCAGAACATTGGGTATTATCCCAGAGTTTCGAGAACCAAGAGGGCTAACAACAAGGCCAGGGCTAGAGAAAGTATGACTGAAGGTCGCAAGTTCGGTGCCGTTTAATCCAGCAGTGCTACTGATAGTCTTTATAGTCAGTTCGATGGGAAGGGGGTTCGATACTGGTATTTCCCTTCTCTTAGGAGATAAATTACATCGTCAAGGCATGACTTACTAGTAACATTGACGCTAAGCAGATATTCACCTAAGTGAGCTGCAAGGTCAACTACAAATAATCAGACGTACTCGATCATATTAGTGGTAAGGGAGGAAAGCTGTTGTAGGTCTGTGGTAAGGCAGCAATCGATATGATTTTTCGGGTGTATCATACTTACGGTGATGTTAATGTTGATACCGGATACAAAACCGAGGCCAAGGAGGTTGGCGATATCTCCCAATGGATATTTGCCCCTGATCAGCTGTGGGGACCGCAAAAACAGTGGCAGATAGCAGTGCAAATACACCAAAGAAAAGAGCTCGAATCATGGTCGACAACGATGCGAATCGAATCCAAGGTTAATTTATATAGCTGAATAAGCGCTTGACATGTCAAGAGAAGCGTGAGAACAAGTGAGAGCATGCTGTCGCAGATGTTGGCAAGGAGGTTGAGGAGAGGGAGTCAGGTGGCAGTTGTACGCCCTCACGCACAGACGGGGTATCAGTCGTATGATTTCAAAACCACAGAAATAGGGATAATTTTCGGAGAGCAATAATCACAGGCTGGAGAAAGAAGCATTTCTGGGAAACTAGAGGCGTTAGAGGAAACAAGTAGATCGTGACAAAGCCTCCTGGGGTCACAATTGAGGCGGTTACCGCCTGAACTCAATACATCTTCTTTGCTCAGTGTCATGGGACGTTGGACACAATTCGACGAGGTTAGTTGCTTCAATACTTGACTTTGTCGCCTTACTGAAATCTTCAGGATGATTACCGCCTTCCAGAGGGCATGAAGCGGATTGGCTACGACGCAGACACTAGTAGATACTACTTCCAGGATGATGACGGCGGAATCTGGAGAAGTGAGGAAGGCTCGGAGTATGGAGGGCTCATAAAGGGTACGTGTGACTCGTGCTCGGAGAACTTGATGTAGTCAATCCTCCGTAGTCTCTGAACTTCCACCACATGTCACTGGCCCAGATGCGGTGGATGACGGCGATGTGGAGGCTGCTCCGACACACTCAAATGGTTATCACCTGCTCAACGCTGACGTTAACGTTGTGTCGTCACTCTGACATTCAGGCCAAGACACTGACCGCTTTATCTCTAGTCTCGCAATGCCGATGTGAACTCAGCCGCTTATAGGACACTCTTCCCTTTCTTCCTTATTATTGCAGTGGTGCTCCTCCTCGTCTGGCGCTTGGTTCTCTCCCCTGGACTCTCTGCTCGAGAGACTTGCTGCAGCCACACTCAAACCTACATTGTCCAGCCAGGCGACTCTTGTTGGGACATTGCCGAAGCACACCATATTTCCCTCGACAAATTACAAACTCTAAATCCCAAGCTTGTATGTGACCCTCTGATCCCGGGATCGACTGTCTGCCTTCCCAAGGAAATTCAGTGGCAGCAAGAATCGCAAGCATAATCAATACTAGTCTCAATATCTCTCGTTGATACCGCAATTTCAGAGAGCCGCTTGACTCTCACGCTTGTTGAATCCAGTCAGTAATATATGATCAATAAATGATCGTGGCAGACCTATGCAGTCCTCCTAACATTCCAGTAAGACATGACTACTACTCTTAGGGGCTCTGCATTGCCTGAAACAGTAGCCCCTGTTCCTTGAACAATGAGTATTATATATTTTATCTGAAAAAACAAGAGCAAGGCGAGCGATGACCCAACTACTGCATTGTCTTTCACTTCTCCTATTGGCAGGCACAAGCGCCGCTCAAGACTCTTCTACTTCTGCTTCGTCTACTTCTGCCACACCAACAGCTACCCTCGATCAAGCAACTGTTTCCGGTGTCTCGACTTCTGGAGTGCACAAATTCCTGGGAATCCCTTATGCATCCCCCCCAGTCAATGAGCTGAGATTCAGCCCACCTATGGGCATATCTTCGTACAATGGCAGTATCAATGCACAGAACTTTGGATCCTCGTGCCCCCAGCAAAATGCTTCACTCGTTTCCCAATTCTTCCATAACATCTTTCACCGGCGTGGAAGATTTGGCATTTCCGGAACTATTGAAGTCGATCAAACTTGGACAGGCGTCGACTTCAATGATGCAAGTGCTCCTCCAGAGAGCGAAGATTGTAATTTCATGTTCCATTACGCTCTTTGGTTGTGCATGACACCTCTTTTCACAGGCTTAACTCTCAACATCATGCGCCCGGATAACACCAACTCATCTTCTAATCTTCCTGTGGTAGTGGTGAGTTTGTTTTGAGATCAAAAGATCCAATCGTGCTCAAACTTTGTCCGACAGTGGATTGTTGGAGGTAGGTAGATTACTCCCTAGGCTTATGTGTTTTTGTCAAGTTCTGTTTCAGGTGGCTTTGAGACAGGAACGACATACTAGTACATCTAACTTTTTCTCTTGAAGAACCTGTTTGTGCTTATCTATGCTACGCAGTTATGACGATGATGCTGTCCGACTTGTACGGCGTTCAACCGAGCTTGAGCAGCCACTGATTTATGTTTCCATGAATTATCGGTCCGTATCAAATGCTTTCTTCTTTGTATCTTCCATCTAATGCACCTTCTAGCGTCTCTGGTGCGTTTCAACAACGGTTTGGATGACATTAATATTGATCTCGGTCTACAGGGTGGGGGTTCTTAGCCAGTCAAGAAACCAAAGCCGTAAATGCTACTAATGTTGGGCTTCGAGACCGTAAGTCGTTCTTCTGTTCATTCGATATCTCCACTAGATCTTTTTTCATCAGAGCGTGCTGCCCTACAGTGGATCAATCGGTATATTGGCAATTTTGGTGGAGACAGTAGCCGCGTTACCTTGTTTGTCTTTGGATTTACCTACTTAGCGAGTATTTGACTGACGAGCACATTCCTCTAGATGGGGCCAATCAGCAGGAGGGATTTCTGCCTCCCTTCAAATGCTGACCAATAACGGTAATCCTGAAGGATTATTCCGCGGTGCATTCATGCAATCGGGTGCACCTATTCCGGTTGGAAACATTACCAGAGGTCAGGTGTGTATATTGTGATCGATAGCTATAAGTCACTTGCTTACAAGGCCGGAAGGTGTGGTACGACCAAATCGTCAATCAGACCAACTGTGCCGATCAAGATGATACCTTAAATTGTCTCCGAAGCGTTTCATACGAAAATCTCAAGACAGTCATCAACAGAACGCCAAATTATTACGATTATACATCCCTGGATCTAGTTTGGGTACCAAGAGCCGATGGAGACTTTTTACCGGACAATCCTCAGAAACTGGTTTTGGATGGAACAGTTGCAAATATTCCTATTGTTAGCGGTGCGCTTCAATTACAGTCTCATCGAAAAAATTACCGATCTTCTGTTAGGTAATTGCGCTGATGAGGGCACTGTATTCTCACTAACTTCCCTCAACGTGACCAGCAATGACGATTTCAGGTCTTTTCTGAAATTCAACTATCTTTCCGACGTCCCAGATCAGAACGTCAGTGACGTATTGGAATTATATCCAGATAACCGTAGAGATGGCTCGCCTTTCAATACGTCTGTATTCAACGCCATCACTTCTCAGTATAAGAGGAGTGCTGCCTTCCAAGGAGACGTCGTCTTCCAAGCACCAAGAAGGTTCTTTGTGCAGCAACGCTCTGCGAGTCAAAATGTTTGGTCCTATCGTGCGTCACTATAATCTCTCGAAGACGCTTGTACTGAATTTTCAATCATTAGAGAGCAGCCGAGGAATGGATACCCCGTTTGTGGGGAGCAGTACGTGACTATGTAAATCTCGTCTGACTTTGACCTGATAGCAGTCCTACCAGTACCATTCTTCTGACCTCTCATATCATGTACTTGACGACTATCTTGTCCGTTTTGTCACCAACCTTGATCCTAATAACGGAACGGAGCCAAGCTGGCCAAAATATGACAATAGTTCGAAACAGATATTATGGTTTACTCATGATGACGATGACACTGGGGTCCAAGTCAGTACGGATGACTATCGAGTCCCTCAGATGGCATATCTTACCAATCTGAGCTTGGCATATCCTTTGTGATTGTTGAAGGTCTACTTACTATATACTCATATCATAATCCTATCCCTCCCACTTTCTGATTCTAGTCTAACCCACGCATCCTTCGCTTATCACATCACACTTGGTTCTACATTCACTTCTGCTTGTCTCTTCATCTACTAGGAATACATGCCCCTCCATTGGACTTTGGCTCCGTGTCCTTGATGTTATCATGTACCTGATCAACTATCAATTCATGCATTAATGATTTCCAGACACAATTTCAATGTGTTGAGGAAGATATGAACAGTCGTAATGCCCCAGTAATTTACTCAATGGATGGATATAAATAGGATCCAAAAAATATGGATATAAATAGTCAGAACCTCTTCAGTGATTAGCTGCAAGAAGTAAAATTACCTCATTAAGAATGTATCTAGCCCCTTTCCTATCCTGGTCTAGCATGAACTGATTCGATGATTTGTACTGTTCATGTGACTCTGCTCAGTATGCACGGACTGCTTTCTGTAGTACTTGTGTAGTCAGATCTAGCTTCACTTGAATATCGACCTACGAAGAGGTTCCTATCGTCTGCTCTTTATCCTTTGGACACCATGCCATCTGTGAGGAATGCCCGAGTGCTCATGAATGAATACCCGACTGGTGGGCGTTGATATTACCTTCAAAATACATAGATTGGACTTATCATGATATCCAGGGTACCCTGAACCTGGAAAAACGACCGTATACGATGACTCCCAGACTATCGACGTCGACAATGTACCTCTACATGGAGGTTTCTTGCTCAAGACCCTGGTCTTGTCGATAGATCCCTATTTTCGAGGGCTTATGCAAGCCAGTAACGCTTACAATATTGTACGTGGACTGTCCCGCATGAAGTTTCTCTCACTGTCAACGACATTTTAGGGTTCATTTCCTCTCGGAGAGCCGTGCGTCTGATAATATCAGCACCTTGTTGCTCATATTCTCTCAGCATCAACAGCCATGGCGTAGGTGTGGTCCTGAGGTCCGAATGCCCTCAAGTCAAGGTCGGGGATCACCTCTATGGACATCTCAGTATGATTCTTTTGAGGATTGAAATGACGGACTCTGAAACTGTAATTCAGAGCATGAAGAATACAGCATTCGCCCTGGTCTCGATGATCTTCTTCCGATTGAAAATAAATAAGGGCTTCCTTGGTCAGCTTATATTGGTACAGCTGGTATGCCTGGTAAGTGTCCAAGATTATTTTGGTGGCATGTTGTCCTCATCACACATCGAAAGGTCAATCCGCTTATGTTGGATGGAAAGAATTTGCTCAGGCAAAGCAGGTTAGATGCTAACTGTGCCGTTGTGTTTCGAATTGCTGACAACATTCAGGGTGATGTTGTATATGTAACTACTGGTGCAGGTGCGCAGAAAATAGTCCGTAGGATGTCCTCGCTTTTCTCGAACTTGTGTTTTCTTAGGTGCCGTCGGCTCGTTTGTGATTCAATTGGCAAAGGCAGATGGGTTGAAAGTCATTGCTTCGGCAGGCTCTGACGAGAAAGTTGCATTCATGAAAGAAATTGGAGCTGATGTAGCATTCAATTACAAGACTACTCCTATTAAGAAAGTTTTGGCAGAGGAAGGACCTATTGATATGTATGGCAGTCTCCTGGTTTATTTCACGTGTCCAAGTGGCTCATGGATGATATAGTTTCTGGGATCACGTAGGTGGAGAGACGCTTGAAGCTGCTTTGGATGCTGCCAACATTGGTGCCCGATTTATTGTAAGCTGGTTCATGTTTTGAATGTGGAGGTACCAAAATAAAATTTCAGGAATGTGGAATGATCAGTGGTATGCGTATTTACATATCAGGACTCTTCCTCTTACCGACCTTCTCCCTCTTAGCACTTAATGCGGAAGATACTCCTATCCGAGTGTGTCATATTGCTCTCTATCCTCCTGAACTCACTTAACTTTATGTTCATAGAACCTGATGAATGTCATTGGAAAAGACATCATGATGAGAGGCTTTGTGTTTGCCAGGTCATTCCAAAAATACTCCCACGAGTTCTACGCCACAGTTCCAGACAAATTAGCCAAGGGTGAACTCAAATACAAAGAAGATGTGAGCTACGGGTTAGATAAAGTCGGCGACGTTATTTTAGCGGTGCAGAAGGGCACCAACAAAGCGAAAGCCGTTATCCATGTAGCTGATTCTTAAATCGTCGTAGAGATAGTCGATGTATCTTTATTGCTGTAGTTAAACCGACGAGGATATAATAGTCAATGTCGTATATCGTTCACCAAGGTCAAAGGTCTCGTTTAAACGGACCTTTACGACGTATACATTCCTGCTGACAGGGACTATGAATTCCATTATTAGGTAGAAGAAATTTGAAATTTTCTTTATCTGGGACCTAGTATCAGGCTGGCCGGCCTTTGCGATGGAGAGTCCATCCCTCAGTCTTTCAAACCTTTTCAAAGGGAAGTACAGACTAACCAATAAGCCAATGACTGGATGTTCACGTTGGAAAAATACGATGCAATTCTCAGAAAACAGCAGGAGCATAAATCACCAAGCAACTCTACAGTCGACATAAACAGAGAAGATCTCTCTCTCCAGATATGAAGAAAAAACTAATCAGGCAATTATTGTGTATACAGCTCATTAATGACACAAAATATACACATACATATATATCCAAAAAAAATGCAAGATACAAGATGCAAGAAAAAACTACTCCTACGTAAACTCAGGTTGCGAGAGTTTGCAGCCCATGACACGAACTGCAAAAAACAATGAAAAGGATATCAGAAAAAACCATCCACCAATTCGAGCAAAAAAAAACCACACACTTGTACCATCAGGTTGACCTAAACCATACAACATCTCTTTTGGATGGAAAGCCAAAGAACTCAATCTCGGTATAAATGGAGAAGGCAAAGTCCGTAATGGTGCCATACTGAGTCCCGTCTGTAAATGAAACGACGATAGTGGGTCTTCCTGATTCACCGACTTGACAACAATCTTCTGCGCGCGCCATTTACTGGGATTAATGGCAGACGACCTTGTGAAGCATGACAAAACCTTGGCCCTCAACAAAACACAACAAGCGACATATACAGGGACACTCACGCAGCAAAAACATTTGTCAAAGGGTGAACATCAAACGCAGAAAGTCCATGAGGTTGAATGTGCCATGAATCGATCGGTAATGGTAGCCCACGCATATCCCAGAGTTTGACTTGACCATCCAAACTAGCCGAGAGGAATTGAAACTGCTGTGTCGCATGCCAACGGACATTCTGCACCCAAGCTGTATGATCAGAATACGTTCGCACGATAGAATCCTCATCTTCAACCCTCCTATCGAACACCTTGACCATTCCATTGGCAAAACTTGCAGCAAAGGTTTGTGAACTATCCATATCAGAAGCGATAGCAGTGACAGAACTTTCAGAACCAGTATCAACGTCCTGAGCGCAGATACTCAATTCGACACATCATAAGGAAACACATCATAAGAGACTTACCAAGCTCTGTGTCTCTGTCTGCGCATCCCAGACCTTAATCACCCGGGAGTCACCGCCGACCAACAACGTCCCGGCAGACTGTTTCCAATCACAAACCATCCCTGATCCTTGACGCAACTGGATGACCTCATTCAAAGCTCTAAATGCGCTGACCATCTGCACGGGGCCTTGTTCCATCACTGGGTCAAAATTGCGATACAGGCGAACAATGCCTTCCGACGATCCAACAACAACAATCCCACCTACTTCTTGATTGATGATAATGACAGAGGTAATACTAGTACCTCGTGGATTGCCATTCAACCACTGTGTGAGACGTTTACGTGTTGACCAGTCGTATACACTGTTCTGTACTAAGCCGATTTCTTTAAGAGAGTGGGTGTTTTCAGGTACCTGATTGTATCGGTCTCATTTGCCACCACAATTTGTCGATCAAATGAATGAAAAGCCATTGAAAGCGGATACCCGTCCGTCTGTATCGTTGCCACAGGTCTATCCCACCGACAATATTCTATTTCAGAACCAATTAGTCTCACCACGTTACCAATACAAAAAATGGTGAAAAAAACTCACCAGCAGTATTAGCCTGCTCTCTCGTCTCACTGATCGCCTTCTCGTTCCTCGAATGTCTCCACAGTTGATAGTTATACTGCATACTCCCCGGTTCCTCCGCCTCCGTTTGCTACCAACGTAATCAACATTATTGTCCACGATGAAGAACCTTTTTTCTAAAAAAAAACACCACTCACCCTCATTTGCGGCTCCTTGAAATACTCACAACACCAATCATAAAACGTGCTTCTCAACGGCAACACATCCCTCACTCCACTACCGGTCCCTAACCCCAATATCACATTACCGCTATCGCCTGAATCTCTCGAAAAGGTGCTATTACTCGGACTCGGCATGGACGACGAACGATGACCTCCCTGAGTCGTATTGTGATGACTTCGTCGGGAATGTTGATGTTGTTGATGAGGATAAAGGCCCATTCGCCGTCGAGCGCGAAGACGTTCCATGTCTTCCTCTATCAGGGCCTCCATAACATGACACGGTTGGAAATCATGCTGTGGTGGATAATGTTCAAAAGAAGTAGTAAGTTTTGTATGGCGAGGAGGATCATGAGGACTATGGTGATGCGTAGATGAAAGAGTTTGATCTGACGGCGTTGGTTGTTGCTTATACGGCGATTGATAACTTGCGAAATTCAAGTTCGGTAAAGGAACTCTTGCCGTATCATTCACAGCCTCTCCGAAATACCCACTGTTGATACCAGAGAGAGGACCAGTCGCCACTGGTGTACCTCTGCCGCCTATCCCTGATCCGTCTTCATACACACCGCTTCCAGCCCCACCACCCATACCATTAGACATCGATGTAAACCCAAAGGACTTGATGAACGAAGATGTAGCATTTGCAAATGATGAAGTCCTCTTCAGAGTACTGGTAAGCGGATTCGGTAAGGTATCTGATCGTATTAGTGATGGTCGACCGGGATTAGGTGAAGGTGGTGCAACAGAAATTGATCCTCCTCGATATTCTTGGGCTAAATATGGTGTCGATGCTGATGCCGATGCCGATGTTGTTATACTCAGTCCACCACCTCCAAAAAAACCGCTCCCACTACTTGTTCCATGACCAGGACGTTTCTCACTAGGTATGGAAGGTGGTCTATCCAATGTAGAGGTTTCAAGTTTGGTAAATGGCGATTCGAGGAGCAGTGCCATAACATAATCGACAATGGTTTGAGCCATGGTTTGTACCTCTGCGTATGGGTCTACGGAGAGATCTAGAAGAACGACAAAGATCGTGAAGAAAGAAGACAAGAGGACACGGTTTTCTTCCCTGAGCATATCGTCGTCGCCGAATGAATCTAGCCATTCCGAGACTGCAAGACTAGTCACATCATCGTCATGGGTAGATGTTGCTGAACTACCTGCTCCTCCACCATGAGGGGCAGTCGTTGAGGAAGATGAAGTCAGGTGAGAAGCAGCACCGCCAGTAGTAACTGGTCCCCCTCGCCATCGACGATCCTCTTCCCAATAAAGCCATGCACAAACCACAAAATAACCCCTCCACTCTTTGACAAGACACGAAATCACCACCAACAACTCTTTCCTGCACATTGGACTGGCATCATCTTTGATCGCCAATGTCGCACCGGTAGCAACAGCGACTTCCATCCTGAAATGAACTCTCTCCTCCAACTGATACATCGTCCCTGTCCCTCCACCTCCTTTCTTACTCTCGTCAGCACTCCCACTTGCACCCATGAAGGTACCCAATGCATACAATGCCGCGCTACGTACTTCAGCGCTGTCATCAGATAACAATCTAATTAGTTTGTCTTGAGTCCCATGGTCGACACCATAAACTTTAAGTTCATCGTTCGCTGCCCATATCTGTGCGATACACAAGGCCGTCCATTGACGCAACAGATAATCGGGCTCCTCCAACCTGTCGTAACAATTATCAAAAACGCGTTCTGTCCAGCACGCAGCTTGAGCATGTGGAAAATCACGACAGACGGCGGAGAGGATAAATGAGCACATGGCTTTGTGTTCGGAACTGTTTGGTAGGACGTCGTCGTTTTTTAACCCAAGGACGGTGGAAAAGTATTTATATCCAGATGAATTGTAGAGATCGGCTTGGACAGATTGATCGACGGCAAGGATACGGGCCCATATGAAAATGAGGACTGGGCGGAGGTCTTGACCTGCTGCTTGGAGGAGTTTTGAGATGTAGGGGAAGATACCGATTGTTAAGACTAGGTGAACAGCCCAGGGACCCAAGTCAACGAACTGAGAGAGAAGAATGAGCGCGCGGAGACGGTGTGGTTGGGAGAGAAGGACTTGAAGAACGATGGGAAGTTGATCAGGTGGTTTACGTGGGACGAGGTGTCGTTGGTCATTGATTCCATCGAATTTGGGGACGCATTTGGCGCAGCTCTTCCAGTGTGCGTTTGGCGAGTTGGTCTTGGTCGAAAATTACAGGTTTATTCGTTGTTGATGAAGTTTCGGATGAATTAGGGGGGAAGGCGAAAGGAAGGGTATTGGGTGCGCCAGCGGCAGCCGTGGCAGAGGAAAGAGGTAACGCCATTGGCCCTCTCTTGGTCAATGCTGACCCACCTCTTGAGATCCAAACCTCAAAAGCGGTGAGTTGATCAGCGAAGAAACGGTTGGGAACATAAACATAGGGCTTGGCATCAGGTGGTTTGAGAAGACCACCAAAAGGGTCCTCACCTGATTGAACCAACTTGTCAAGAGTCATCCCCAACTTGAGCAGGTTGCCGCCTTTCAACTCTGGGGGTTGATATAAGAGGTCAGGGAGCTGTCGCAGACATGCATCGACAGCTAGATCCCATGTGTCCCAGAGCGAATGAGTATTTGTTGGTGGGAGACGAGGTTCGGTAAGGGGGGTGCAGTGGTGGTTCTTCATGACACGCTCAGCGAGGAGGAAGTTGCGAAATAGAGAGGCAATGAGGAGGTCTGAACGATAGAGTTTAACGAAAATGTCGCGAGGAAAGGTCGTCCAAGCGATCGTGTCGGTGATGGCGGTGAATATCCAATTCAACTCACCCAAAGGTGTACGACGGTCCTTCAAATCACCTGGGAGTTGGATGACCGTGTCGATGGAGATGCCGTTGGGAAGTGGATTATTCATAATGAAGTAACGCAAGGCCACATCGATGGGAGATGTTAGACATGCTGTGAAGACGTCTGCAGGTAACTCTGGGAAAGATGGAAGCTGTTCATTGGGCCCGCAGGCAGCGAGCTGGAGGGAATCTGTAAAGGGGTGAACACCTTCGGGAAATTCACCGTGTGCTGCACGGGCCTCTTGGTCTCTTCGACGAGCGAATGTGTTGAAGTTGGTGAGAAGGTTGCCTGCGGATGAGCAGTCCCAGATATAGACACCAGGAGAACCGATCCAGCTTTGGACTTCGTGTAGGGATACAGGGATGTACTGGGTGTAGTTGCGATTGAAGCACCACAGCTCGCCGCTGGGCGTTGGTTGAGGGACACCGTGGCCATTGTAGTAGAAAAGAACGGCATCGTCCTTAGCCTGTCGACGCAAAGTCTGGCAGAAGCGGCGGAGGTCCTCGAGAGAGGGATCCAAGATCGGTTTGTAGGAGATCTTGAGACTGAGGCTCTCGAACTGATGCTGGAGGTTTGAGCCGATGGATTCGAGGGCCTTGTGGGAAGACAAAGTTGGAGGGTTGACCCAGCTCTCGAGGACAGCACAGGGATTTGTTTTGACGATGTCAGGGGGATCTACATCGATGTTGAGACACAGGACAAGGGCCGAGTTAGCGGTCTTGAGTTTTCCGGGGATTGCGCCACGCCAGGGAACGAAGCGCTGGGACCAAGGGGGGCCTGGGGTGGGGATACCACAGGTGAGGTGGCGCTTGACGGAGAAGTAGGGGATTGCGGGGGGAGTTTCTGAGAGGGCGTCGACGGAGGCGTCAGGGTTGTCTGGGGGGCTGTCGGCGTTGAGCTCGCTGTCGAGACGGCGAGCAGAGGGGTCTGAGAGGGAGGCTGAGGGATACTCGCGCTCGGTGTCCGAGTCTGACAGAGTGGTTGTCCTGGGAGGCGGTGGCCAGCCTGGGTGAGTCAGCGCAGAAATGACAAATGTCAAAAAACAGGAAAACCTTGTGGCTGCGACATGTCAGAAAACAAAACAAGAGCGTGACTGCAATCAGGCACACGCAATGCATTGTGAAATCGTGACTCAAATATGTGCGTGACTGTAATAAACAAAGTATGCGTGACTAAAATATGCCTACGTGTGACATCGTGACCATGGATCCTCCCCTCGGCGCCGTCGTCTCCATCCCCTCCGGCACCGGCGTCGTCCGCTATTCGGGCACCACAAGATTCGCAACAGGCAAGTGGATAGGCGTCGAGCTCGCTGAGCCCAACGGCAAGAACGACGGCTCCGTCAACAGCGTCGTCTATTTTTCCTGCAGGTTTCCCTATGGCGTTTTTGTCCGCCAGAGTCAGATCAAGGGCATCCATGGCATGGAGCAGGACTCTGCTGTGAGCCGTGCTCGGTGTCTATTGTGCTCGATCCTGACTTGATGTCCAGCGTGCAGCCCGTTCACAAGGCCATGGACGCTCCCGCACAGGCTCTCTCCGTCCTGCTGCAGCCACAACCGGGAGCGCGTCCCCAACAGGCTCGTCTCCTCGCTCTCAATCTCCAAATAGACTCCTGCCTGCCACCAGGGTGTTGCGCACAATTCCATCCTCACCCGCAAAACGCCCGGGACTACAACCCCGAAAATCAATAACTCGGCGCGAGTCTTCCAGTACTATCGATGTCCCTTCCAGTCCTAGTGGAGCAAGTTCATCTGCACTGCAGCAGGCTCCCCGTATACCAACCAAGTTTTCACAGAAAAACAGGTCGTCTTCACCTTTGGCCGTGCCTCCTGACATTGTTCTCGATCATGTGTCTGCTGCTGCTGCCTCCACGTCGCCGTCCACGCCCCCGAGAGTTCCACCTCCCGCTGAACTCACCACAACTGCAAGTCCAAAAATCCCATCTCCAGTCACACGTACCCAAGGCTCTCCTCTCCCACCACAAGACGACACCGAACTCCAAGAACTCCGCGCCAAAATTCGAGTGCTCGAAGCCAAACGAACAGACGACACTCGACATATCCGTGAGCTCGAACACCAGCTTGAAGAAGCCAAAAACTTCATTGCTGTCAAACCCAAACTCCAGCTCAAACTAAATCAACTCCAACAAGACTTGATTTCAACGAGACGGGAGCTCTCAGATACCCAACAATTGTCTCAACTCGCCGAAAGTCGAGTCCTCGATGCTCAGGAGCAGCTCGAGATTGCACTGTTGGATAAGGAGATGGCAGAAGAGAAAGCCGAGACAGCGGAAACAGAGTTGGAGGAGTTGAAGGAAAACCTCGCTGTTATACAGGTCGAGATTGAAGTCTTAAAGGGCGAACAAGGTACGTTGTCTCGTATTTTGTTGTTTTTTTGGATCCCTGGACTGGCCTTGACAGATAGTATAAAATCGGGTCCAGAAGCCCCTGGGAAGAACTCTCTGGCGTTTATTCAGCTCGAAAAACAGAACGAACGACTGAAAGAAGCTCTCATAAAGTATCAATTATTCTCCCGATTCTCTGTTGTGGTCCTCACCATGCTCCAGGCTTCGCGACCTCTCACAAGACACTGAACATGAACAACGCAAACGAATTCAAGAGATGGAAAAAGACATCGATACGCTCGACCAACTTCAAGGTAACTCATCTCACTCCGGCATACGACTGAATGCTGATGATGTGCAGTTCAATACGATGAAACGCTCATCAAGCTCGCAAACGCTGAAACCGAGATCGAGGGACTCAAGCTACAGTTAGACGATGCACTACATGCGGAAGATCTTCTCGTCAAATTGACAGAGCGGAATCTTGAATTGGGCGAGGTGTGTCCATATGAATAGGATGGATATTATAAATGAAAACCCTCTCAGAAAATTGAAGAAATGAGGATCACTATTGAAGATTTGGAAGCATTGAAGGAGCTGAACGACGAGTTAGAAGAGAATCATGTTGACACCGAGAAACAATTGTATGCCGATATAGGTAAGTGATCGAACTTGTTCTCTATACCGACTTCTATATGAACGCTTTTGGCAGAGAAACGTGATGCCGACATTCGAGAACTTCTCGGCAAGATTGCTTCTCTTGAAGATGGATATAAAGACCTCGAAGGTACTGTAACACAGTTCCGAGAATTAGTACTCCAACTTCAAACGTACGTCATTGTGTGTCTTGCCTATATTCACATCTGCATCCTGTTACAGCGAACTTGATACCCTCCGTGCACAAACCCAAACCGCCCAAAATGAATCAGCTACAGCTGCATCGCAAGCTGCAGCTATGATTTCTCTCAATATGAAATTGCAATCATCAGCTACCAAGAATCTGGCGAGGAATATCGAGTTGGAGATTCAGAAATTGGAAGCGAGGGAGAGTAAGGAGTTGTTAGGCATCGTTCAAGTAAGCGTATCATCCGTCGATTGCAGGCAACTCCTCATATATCTCAGCCATACCTTCCTCAACTTTACGTCCAATCAGACTCTGAGGCAACACACTGCTACCTCTTTTTCCTGCGTCTCTCTTGTAAAATGGACCTGATCAATACCATAATCGCAGCGAAGCACAACCTCCCTGACTCACTCAACCAAATTAACCCCTCCTCAGGAACATATGGACAACCTATATCAGAAGTCCTCGTTGGTATATGTGAAATGCGAGGGCGTATCGCTGGGTTATCGACGTTATGTAAGAGGTTTGCGAAGGTATTGAAGTGTGTTGCTGTGGAGACATTCTTGAATGTTGGAGGTAGGATTTATCCAGAGGTGAAAGCTGTAGAGAAGAGGATTGATATGCACGTGGATTTGTTGAGAAGGGATGAATTTAGAGAGATGGAGTGTGTTAGTGATATTGCCAAGTACGTTAGCTCTGTTTTTTGGTTTCAAGAAAACGAGCGTGATTCCACCCACGATTTTCAGGATTCAAGCGCAATTTGATCATCTGGCAGAAACGTATTTTGATGGATTCGAATTTGATCTAGGAGAGAAAGAGCTGGGCTATGCGGTTTCATTTGATTTAGATTTGGATATGTTTTCAGCTTCGATAGCATTGGCTAAGACATGTGTGGCTACGATTCTAGACGATGAAGGTCAGTCTGGTTTCATTCTTGAAATGTTCTCATGTTGATTTGGGTATGTGGCTACCTAGATGCTGTGTTGGATTTGAATGGGTATGATGTTTTAACGGAATTATTAGAACCTTTGCAAAAGTTGTTGGATCAGTGTAAGAGTGCGAAAATTTTGTCGAGGTGTGAAAAATTCTCTTTCTTTCTGACCGTTTATCCGAAATGTTGTCATAGGAAACTTGTGAAACGCCTGGATGACTTGATACAAGAATCTGCTGCTCTAAAGGCCTCGATCGTCCCTCAACTCCAAGCGCTGAGCAACCCAGTAGCCGAATTAGTTAATTTTGGTATTTCGGTGCGTTGTTCCGTTCTCTTTCGTTTGGACTCATTTACTGACGATGATCATGGTTCTACTTTGTCAACCTATATCATCATTTAAAGCTTGCGCAATTGATCATAAACCATACCAATGATGCGCGAAGCTCGAAATCTTCTTTCCAATTGACTGTGGTTCTGGGATTCGTAAAGGATACAGCTACGAGTACGGTTATTAAGGATTTGAAGCCGAATGAATCACCTTGGGACGCAGTTGGTAGGGCAATTACTCAGCTTGTAGAAGAAGGAACGAAACTGCTGCCTTTGGTTCTCGAAAATGAGAATGTAATTAAGAGTGAGTTTGATAAGATCCCATCTTCCCGTGATCGTCAAAATTCAACTTTCATTAACTCGTCATCTCGAAATAGTCGCGAGCACGCCACCGTGGATTGCACGTATCGCAGAAGTGAAAGCTGCACTCGAGGTTAATGTTGAAGCGGAACGCAGAGTTGCGAAATTGAATGATGAAATGCAAGGGTTGATGCGGACGTTGAAGGGTAAAGACCAGAGCATTCAAGAAGCCTCTGTGAAGATTGAGTGGATGGAAAGAAGAATGGAAGCCGCTAAGAAGCAGGCGGAGGTTATTGGGGGTTTGGAGGATGAGTTGATGGATATGAAGAAGCAGAAGAGGGATTATGAAGAGGCGATGGAACACTTGCAGGTGGATTTGGATGTGTTGGAACAGGATAACGCGAAGTTGAAGGCGTTGACTGCTGGACAAGAAAAGCAAGGTATGTAGCGAGTTTGTTTCCCATGGAATCCGCTGTTAATGCTTGTGGCGGTGGCGGTCTTCTGTAATGTCAAGCAGCATCAGGCGTGCAACCAATTGAGACAGAGAATATCGCAGCTGAAGGGAGCTTGGAGACATCGTATCTACTAGAACAGGTACGTACATAGATGACTCTACCTTTTTGAGAGGGTTCAGGTTCGAGTTCTCTTGGATAAAGAGAGCGAGCGAGCGCTTGGTCGAATTAATACTAACGCGGGTCCTTTACTTTAGGTTGAGGCACTCCGTGGAACAGTCCGTTTCCTCCGAACCGAGAATTCATATCTCAAGGGTCAAGATCTCCTTCGTGAATTGGAGGCTCTTCCTCAATTATACGTCCCTGGTGTTCCCCGAATACCGCCTACTCCGCCCCTGGTTCCTTCTGGATTGTCAGATACCGATTCAGATGACGATGATCCGGATAATTTAGCGCGAAGTGGGAAGCATGTGACATTGAGAGCGTTGACGACAGAAACGAAGATGCTGTACAGAGATGTTATTCAGTTTTCGAGCTCACCTCGGGTAGTGGATTTGTCGGTGTTGAATGCTAGGAGGAATGAATCGAAGAGTGGGAGAGGGTGGATGCCGAAGAAGAAGACGCCTGCTGCTCAGGTTTTGGAACGGAAGATGCAGGCTGAGAAGTTGAGCAGGAGGGTGCAGGGGTTGTTGGAGCGGGCGAGTGCCTTGGGAGGGAGAGTATGATAGTATTTAATGTTCCCTATTACAAGTCTTGGGTGTATAATATATCAGGCACGTATACTTTGTATACAGTGATAATGTGAGAGAACGGTCGAACGGGCCGGAGCTTAGTTATGGGCCATTGACAATAGACGACAATAGACACGACAGGGTCCTCGTCCGCGACATCACACCCCATCTTCCATACAACACTGCCTCGACGTGCTCCATCCAACTGTATACCCGTCGTTGACCACGATATACCATCATGGCCAGAACAGGCGATCAGGTACATTATAATGTCAGCGAACCCTGAAGAGATCTTTTACTGACCTGGCTTTTTTCGAATGTGTGTGTGCGTTTCAGAACGGTAGGAGAACAGGTGGAAGGAAATCATATGCGGGAAATCGTGGGGCTGCATCACATACTACGGCGTCGTGGCCATGCGAGATTGATGGGTGCGGAAAACAGTTTGTGAGAGAGGCAGATTTGCGTCGGCATCAGCGTACGACCAGGGTCCATGCGAATCCCAACTAGTCAGTGTTTTTTTTTGCAGGTTTTTTCTTGGTTGATTAAGAATCGGGTGACTGATGTTTTGTTGTTTTTGGATATAGTGTGTGTGGCAAGTGTGGGGCTAGTTTTACCAGGGTGTGTTCTTTATTATTTTTTTTGTTATGGATGCCTTATGGTTTGATTCATTTGTGTGTATATGTGTAGACGGATGCATTGAAGCGTCATGAAAAATCCAAGTGGGTAGTTGATTGGTTGTGATAACGTGGACTTCGCTGATGACTTGGGGTTGTACCAGGAATCATGTTACACGGGCACCGTCCCAAAATTCTAGCACGTTTATTGAAGATGGCACGACGACTGCGTCAACAGAGACGAAGGTCACTACCGATACTTCTCCAGAACTGTCTACACGAAGCAGGAGCTCACGTAGTTTGTCTCCTGGACCTGCCCGTGTGAAGGAGAAGGAGCGTAAAGAAAGAGAGAGAAAACGTGTGGATCGTGTGCTACCCCCGCTGCAGGTTCCTGTGCCTTCGGGATATTACAGACATAATGTTGCTACTACTTGTATGTCCAGCTTCAATCCGTTGTTTCATGATTTGCCCTCTGAAGCTGATGGATGATGTACCCTCCTTTCTTTAGTCTACGAAAATTCATCAGTATTGTCGAATCCATGGCCCACCACATCGTTCGCTCGTCTACAGACCCAGTCTACATCACTTAATGCGATACTTGCCTCGCCTATCTCTACACCACGTCTACATCCAGCTGATTGGTCTCTTCTGACGTCTGGGCAAAACAAAACATCTGAACACAACGATAACGGTTGTGCACAAACACCATCCCCGCCACTAGCAGCATCGGTGCCATCACCAATTGACCCGAATAACAAACATGATGCACCCCATTATCGGTACCCTCGTTCTCCTCGTATGGTCTCCCAGCTGGTTCCGGAAAATCTTCCATCCACATCACGCGAACTGGCTTCCTATGACCAAAAGGATCATACTCCCCGAGGGCGATTGGACACCTGCCATGCTACTTTGCCTACGAGGGCTGACAGCAATTCTGACGGCAATGAGATTGCCGCTTCCGTAAACAATGCTATAGGAAGTGGGGAAAGAATCCCTTTGACACCTTCACTGTCACCTACATTGCCTGTACAACTTGCTTCACCACCTATAGTTGCATCGACGGAGCCTATCCTCACCTTGGTCACGCTTACCGATGATGATGCTGATAATGGAGATGATGGTGCTGGTAATGTTTCGAACTCCTCGGACTCTGATGGAACCGAAGAATCTGACGAGGAAGTTGACCAGCTGGAGTCTACAGACTCTGAAACCGAACACGTTAAATCCGAAGATAAAATAGATCCTAATCCCGCGGATGTTCGACCAAAAAATCTGGTGCCGATAAAATCTGTGGGAGAAGACACTGGAAACCAAACTTCTACCGGTCACAGTATTCCGGAAATTGATATTGAAGCATGTATCGATGCTGTTGCTACAGGAATTACCAAGGAGGAAGTGAAAGCAGCTATGGACGATATGCGTAAACAAGAGCAGGCGGAACAACAAGAGCAGAGACTACGGCAAGAAAATCATGATCACGATGGCTCACTTGGGGCACTTGGTATGGGAATGGGTATCAACATTCGTGCGAGTAACACGGGTGTTGATCATGGTGGGTTACCCTTTCTCAATGAGATCGTGTTATCTTCCCCATCTTCGGCTCTTGTTGGGAATGATGCTGGTGTTGTGAATGATGCTGCAGGTCAGACAAGGCAGGGTCAAGATCATTCTGGTAGTAGCGATGTCGACCCTCCATATGTGCACCAAAGTCCCGGTTCCAGGACAGGGCGTCAAAGCTCAGATAGCGACGAATGTCACTCTCTTTCCTCGTTTTTGGATGGTTCTCGTGATAATTTTGAATCAGATCTTCATCACCATCGCCTGGATCGTCGACATCATAGCAGCTACGAAAATGTCGATGAGAACGAAGAGGCTGAGTCACGCGTGGGTAGAAATGAAGACCTGGATATCAAGATGGTGTATAGTGTTGTTGATGTTGATGTTGGTAGAGATGTCGGTATTGGCGGGCAGTTGTTAGAAAAGACTGTGAATGAGAGGGTGAGTGCAAATGCGATGGATGTAGATGGCATAAATGATTCGCCGGAACCTAATCCTTGGCACGGTCGTAATCATCTTCATATTCACGATGCTTATGGCGGTGGCAATTGTGGTGGTCAGTACTCTTCTCCTTCGTTGGATTGGTCGCCATCTTTGTTTACATTGGAACGATATCACCGACATTCGCATTCTCGCCATCATGGTCTCTTTGATGAAGATGAGGAAGATGGGGAGCACATGCTTCAACATCGCCATACTTGTCATCAGCATCATCCGAGTCAGTGGTCTATTATGATTTTTCTTTTTGATTTCTTTTTACCTTTCACCGAAATCGTTTCATTTTCCCACCTTCTTCATCTTCTAACCTGTCTAGTTCCGAAATCATACTCATTTCCCCTTCTTAGCGGAGCTCTTGGCGCAGGTGACGATGCCTTTATGAAAAAGAAAACCCCCATCTGGCTTTTGCTTCGATCTCTGGCACCTCTTGTTTCCATATGGCTATCACGCCACCTACTCCATATCGCTTAGGCCCAGAGAAACTTTGTGACACACCTCATGATCTTTCGGTATGCATGAATGGACGCAGGCTCAAATTTTGGGTTCTTCATTTCATTTCCAGGAGAAGAATTGCCCTTTGCGACACCACACAGTCTTACGTATTCACTCACCCCCACGCACCTCCAGACACATATAGGCTTAACACACAGCTCAATCACCCCGATAAAACCCTAACACAGAACCTACAATTCACCTTTCATTTTCTTTTCCGACCTTGGCTTTCTGTGGCTGCCCATGAGGATCACTGAATCACACGTCACGCACGCATGTTCGATGGCGTTCTTCTCCTTCAAGTTACTGTTGGTCCTGACCATTACTTCCTTCTCCCCACCAAACCGGTCAAGTTACAGCCGAAGGTAGTCTCACGCTTTTCAATTTACCGACATGTGATGACTGGATCAGGATCTTGTCCGTATTTGATCGTCGTTGAATCTATTCCCTTGCTTTGATGTTTGAATCTTTTTCTCTGATTACCTCACATTGCTTCTGGACGTTTAGCTCTCCTTAGCAGTCGCTCGCCTTGTTATCTTTTCAATGATTTTGTTTTCTAACCTGTTCTATCCTGCTAGCCTGTCCTTGTCTGTTGTGTTAGTTTACTATGTGTTTTGACATGCTGTCAAACTTATGAGTTGCTTTCGTATCTGTCTCTTGATCTCATAGTTTTCTTCCTCTGTCGTTTCGTTATTTATAGAATCGCTCATCTTCCACTTTACTAGGTTTAGTATAGTTTGTAGTTAAACCGCCTTCCTTGCATTATCCGTGTACCTTTATACATGACTTGATCATAGTGCAGTGACACCGCTTATAGGTGAGTTTCTTATCATTGTTGATAGAAATTTTGGTGGCTGCGGTGTTTCATAGTATTTTGACAGGAATGCTGACGATGTCGTTTTACATCTTATCTTGCAGTCACATCCAACCTTTTATCGCACTGCTGGTGTTGTACTTGCTGGAGACAGGTGTCATTGATTTAGCCAGCTTCTCTCTTACTTTCCACTGTTTGTTGTTCTGAATCTTTCCTTTCTTAATATTCCATTGTGGCTGCCGATCACTGAGAACCCAGAACCGTACATTACATTGACAGAGAATATCTATGCGAGTTATTGCTGTTGAAAGCAAACTGTTGGGCCACTACTGTATGTAGTGTTAAGAATTAGCACTTGTCTTATTCACCCTAAATGTTTTGCTTCAAAGGACCTGGACTTTAGGCCACTTGTACTGAGCTCCGACCTGAATAAAATGTTGGTTTGTCAATGTATCCCCTTGATGTACAGTGACATACCTCTTGAACACACATCCCACCGAGCTCATGGCCGGCAAGGACACACTCTCCAAGTGTCTTTCCAGAAACGAGTGCACCAATAAATCCACCAGCAAAAGCATCACCAGCACCATTGGTATCCACAATTTTGTCATTACTCAACGCCTTTACAGGAATAACTTGAGCTTCGGCATTTGGACCAGCAACGAGGATAGTGGATTTAGCACCATTTGTGAAGACGACGATACGTTCACGAGCTTTATTGGATTTTTCATAGCCTGCAAGTGCTTTTGCAATGCCTATGAGATCAGTCTTAGAGCCGGAGTAGTTGGTAGCGGTAGCGAATGCTTCGGCTTCGGTTTCGTTGCCGAAGACAATGTCGGTATACGGGAGGACTTTTAACAGGTTTTCGGTGAAGAATTGGGCGATGAAGGGAGCAGAAAGGTTGAGAGCGAATGTCTGATTAAGAACCAAGTGCACATGAATACATGATCAATGAAGAGATCAGCTGGGAACTATGAGGATGACATGCCTTGTTGGCTTCGGACGATTTTTGGCTGAGCCATTCAACGGTTCCAGTGCCATGAGTGAGGAAGAAACCTTCAACATAGTAATAAGAAGCAGATTTGATTAAGGGAGCGACTTGAGGGGATTCGAGGTGTGATTGATCAAATTTCTCGGCAGCTCGGAGAGTCGTAACAAGTGAGCTGAAGAATCAGATCAAATGGAATTATGAAATTAATCGGAAGAGTGAATTGAAAAAAAGCTGTACCGATCATGGCCGGTGATAACAACGGCGCATGCTCCTGTTCTTTCACCTTTCTTGACATAATAAACTTGATCAAGCCCCTCACGAGCATTAGCTGCTTTGAGCTGCTCTGCGAGATCATCATCGCCGACACAGCCGGAGTAGACGACAGAGCCCGGTGGCAGGACATACTGAACGAATGTATGATGTGCCAGGTTTGTCGTTACGGATAAACAGGCGTACCGCAGCTCCTCGGGCAGAGTTCTGAGAGGCACCCCCAGCGACGTAAGTCACTTCATAGTCTTTCTTAATTTCCTCATAGCTTTTAATCTAGGTCAGGCCTATATCAAAACATAATGACAATCTCACATAGGAGAATGCTTATCCTCTGCTAAAATGGCATCATTGGACTTGAGTTCATACTTCTCAAGAAGCTTTTCGCCACCAGTGACCTGCATATCAAGCAGTGGGTTACCCAAGAAGAAACATGAATAGTTTTGTGCAAACATAATTCCGTGAATATGTTTGTGGTAGAAGACGACTTTATCGATGTAATCTATCTTATCTGATCAAAATAGTCGTGGTAACATCCTGATAAGCGCCATATCAGAGAAGTTCAAAATTTGACAGCTGACACAGAACTCTCCATGGAAACTGAAATTAGACTCATATAAGATCAAAATCGAATCGCTGACATGCAGTGTGGAGCTTGGATAGCAACCTTGTACAGAACAGGGCACAAAATAGCAGGTATACTACGCTCTAGATAGAAAAATATCGCATGCAGATAGGAATAGGAGATATGCTCTTAGATCGAGGGGATATTGACTAGCGTAAGGAGATGTGCTTGGATGCCCAAGTCAATTGAAGAAAGAGAAAGGGAAGTTAGACATCCGAGATAGTGTCTCTTGACTGACAACCAATAGTAACTTGAGATAGATACCGAGAGTAAAGAAATCAAAGCTTATAGGGAATCTCGAACCCGAGATGTTGGGGGTGAGTGCGGCGGTAGCTCAGTTCGGAGTGACGAGACAGCTATATTCATGATCTGTGACTCCTGGGGAAGTTCAAAATGAGGCGAAAGCGTGTAGGAGTCATAGGATATTTGTGTCCATGAGGGTGTCAACTTCAAGGGAGGGTTCATAGGGGGTGGTGTCTCTGCCTCGGACTCAGAAGATCCAGTTGTGTGGACCTCAACAAGTGTTGACCCCAAAAGTGAAGGGTACAATTCTGACAACTTGATGATAGGATGTGGGTCTTCGCTATCTTGGTTGTGTACTTTGAGGTGCTGAAGCAAATTATCATGTCGGTTAAAGAATTTGCCACATGACTCGTGAGTACATTTGAAGGCTACATAGGTGCATTGGCTCAGATCAAGACGAAGATATTTCAAAACTTCTTACGTTTCTCGTGAGTGTGGATGGACCGTATATGTCGTTTGAGGTGCTCTCCTCGGTTAAAGCACTTGCCACAGCCTTCAACCTTACATACATACATTCTCTTATCCTTGACATCTATTGGCGCATCGATAGCCTGCTTGGTAGGTACACGGCGGCCCCTGCTTTTCTTCGTCAAGTTGGGGACTGGAACCGGAAGTGTCGCACGGGAGCGTGGACCACGACGATCGGGAACACATCCAAAGGATACAACGCTCTCAAGGAAAGTCAAGGGCGAGGTCGAGCTGAATGGAGAGGGATTCCGCGTTGTTGACCCGGAATCGTCCCGTGAGGTCATAGGGGACTCCGTTCTATGTCCCTCCTGATTGTCGTCGGCATCCATTGGTGGAGATGGGGGCTTTTTCGTAGCGGTCCTCAACCTCTTACGAGGAGCTATAGATTTCTGAGTCGAGGATGTATTGAGTTCTTTGGGCAATCGGCGCTTGACGATATTGCCTGTTTGCGAACGGGTCCGTGGTCGAATGGAATCTTCCACTGCAGCAAAAGCTATTTGTGTCTCGAGAATTTCTGGTCCATCGACCTTGGATATAGCTTGAGTACAAATATCAGAAGAGAATATGTGGCTGACACTCACCATGGTGTCAACTTGATTTTTCTCCGGAGTACTTTGTGGCACACTGTCGCCCATGTCTGACCTCTCGCGAGAAGATGAATTTATGGATGGGACTTGAACAGGAGCAACCAGCGAAGACAAGGGTATGGAGTTTAAAAATGAGAAGAGATTATAGGGGTGACAGAGGAAGCTTCTGGTTTCAGCCCCTAAGTCAGTAGCAAACTTTTGAAATTTTGCACGTGGTCCTCGCATTCTGCATTAGTCAGCGTCTGTCCCTGTCACCGAGCAGACTGCATTATCTGTTTTTTCAAAGACCCTGCTAGCCCCATTATCACTATATTCTACTCTCCCCGGATCATTCAACACAGTCAGATATACTCCCCACTGGTAGACTCGCGGCTTTTACGCAATGACAAGCTCTACCTATGTTGCTTATCGATATAGAGATCCTCGTAGCTGCTCCCGCTGAAAGACAATCAACCTTGAAACTCGTCTTACTTTGATGGATTGCTTCTTTCAGCATTTACACTTCGATTTTCACGATACTGACCACCTGGTTTGCTTGCCGAGTTGATATTCACCGACTCCTTCACCTACTGTTTTTTTCCTCCTGTAATCCGGTCCAGCTGCGGAGCAGAAAAATCATTCTCACGGATGACTGTATAAGCATCTGAGACTTCACTATGATATCCGCTTCAAGGTAAAGAGTTTCTTGAGCCTTATCGTCCGCGGAACCATCATCAGCTGGTCGGGTGCAGGCACCTTGCTATGCTAAAAGACCGTAGAAACAGGGTAAGCACGACATCTTCGATTATCAACGCCCCTTTAGAATTTCAATAAATTGTCCTAGACTCTACAAATGCGGCCTTGTGGGTGGAGATGCTCTTTCTTCTCTTGTGACGCGTCTCGGAAAATCTTCCACCCCCCTGTGATCACCCATTCCTACTAATTTGGTGTTCATGTACAAGCCTCCTGTGATCAGAGACATATGTTTGACCATTTCTGCTCCATGACTTCTCATGCCTCTCGGGAGAATCCGTATCATTTTTGGTGACTGGCCGCGACATACACCATCGGAGGACAAGGACATCAGATAGTCGATATAGCCATACTTCTATTATCGTAGCGCATATCACCTGTTCGACTTACCTTGCTATTTCCGGTGGCTTCAATTGCCCGAGTCAAGTTATCTTTCACTGTTTTTCTTCCAGCCTCAAGCTTCCGCTCTGATGGTTTCCCGGATATCAGCTTGACATTGACTCTCAGCATCAGCTCAACTCGGCACTCACGATATTTGAACTGGAATTCCGGTCGAAATTACGTCAGGAAATGTCTGTTCTGTATTGGTTTCTGATGCTGGATTTTATGAAGGTTGGCGCTTTGACACGTTCACTCTACCGTCATCGTCACCATGCTTGGCAGTTTTAAATTATCTACGTAGGCTTGTTGCGAAGCGGCTCCTCGGCATACTCATATCGCCACGACATGAACCTATAGAGGGGAAGCAGAGAGGAGATGTGGTTTTAGGCTGCGAATCCCCGTTCTCTAGCGCTGTCTTTGTAATTATGACGTTCGAGGGCGATCACAGTAGGGATGGCTCGACAAAAGATTAACCATAATGCACAAACCGTATAGTTCCAGGTTCTATTTCTTTCATTGATGATATACGAAGTACGTTCTCCATTTGACATTTCAAGGTTGCTCCACTCAGTGACTGGTGTAATTCTCAACCACCGGATAAGGACTTGAATGGCACTTGACCTTTTTCAGTCAACCGAAAATTTGACACTATCCATCCTGCAAGCAGCCGTGAGGAAGCCATTTCGGGAATGTAGTTCCGAAGGGAAGTGCTTCTTTCTGATCTGTATATTCCATAGACCTAATGAATGATATTAAAAAGTTCTCATAATATAATAGGCCCTCGCACTGGAAGAATGTATCATAATTGATGCCGTGCATCCTCATTGGCTATGTCGGTCCCAAAGCTGCCATCAACCCCAAATAGTGAATTAATTATTTGTTTCGAGGACACAATGTCAGAAGGTGGCCTGGGAAAAAATGGTACAATGTAGAACTGAATTGTGGCATTTGCTTTGCTTTGGCTTTGGCTTCGCGAGATTAGGTTCTTGTGATTGCCAACAAAGTTTTCCCTTCTTCTGCTTGAGTTCAGGCAATGTTGACCGTAACTGTGGAATGACAGTGAGCTTCTGGAGTACCTGATCTGGTCCTATTTTCCACATTTGTCCAGGTTCTTCTAATGACCATTGCGACTGTTAATTTGACTTTTGGCAAGTGGCGCCTCCTGCGTACTTTCTAAGACAAAAATAGCTTCGAGAGCTGATGAAGTGTAGTTTGACGCTATAGCCTTGGAGACGTACCCATTGCTTATTAAATTGGGTTACAGAGTGGCAATATCATTGGAAGTGTTTGCAGTCCATGTCAAAAGTCAGGGAAGCTGAACTGGATTTCTGGCAGAACAATCGAGAAGGATTGATTAAACAGTGGTTGCTGTTATCTTTACGTATGGCTGTTCAGAAATTCACACTGATACCTTTTTATTTTAACCAAAAAGATCATCGAAATTCTCCTGACCGCAGGCGTGACGACCAATAGAAGCTTTTCATGATCCCTGATTATCTTGGCTGCGGAAATATCTGATATGATAATTGTTCTTCCCATAGGCGCGAAATGCTGAAAATTCTGTGTTTTTTAATGCCTGGTTTATGGTATGGGTACGTCCCACCAAGGTAATATGACTCATGGACGGGGTCCGATTCACTTTTATTTATTTATTTCCTTTCCTTTTTCGACGGATGAGATAATTTCAGGCCAATTAAGCTTTGAATGACGATAAAATACATAAATACTTTTGTAACGTCCCATCAAACGTTGAATTATTGATGATCCACCCTTCGGAACCATTTACCCCACTTTAAGACTTGACTACACAGCAACTGGTTCGTTCCATCTGTATTTTGCTGTGAAGATGATGTCTCAACAACATTGCACTTTGGAGGGAACAGCCTCCCCTTCCATTTGGACACTGCGCAATGAACCGCAACTGTCAGATATTTCTGCGGAATGATACCGTTAGAGAAAAACAAAACACGAGGGTATACATGTCACAAGGCTTCTTTATTTTTTCTCATTCAAGAGGCTTTTTGTAATAGCGCCCGTGGAAAGACTGTTCGAAAGTTCCGAAAGCTCAATCCAAAGCTATTCATCAATTTTAAGCACTAGTGAAGGTATAAATCCGATTGCTGCGGTAATCATTTGCGCTTGGATATCGCAGCATGCAAAAATGTATGCGTGTGTGATCTTATTCTTGTTGTGGGGCCATTATTATTTTTGACATCGAGCTCAAGTTGTGGTTGGTACAAATTCTGACAAGAAAGAAAAGAGAGAGATTATTAGATCGCTTGCCCGTGATTATTTTGGGGGACTGACTTAATCTCTAAATGATAGTGGCGTTATTTTTTATGGACGTAAATCCATGGGGGTATCACACAAAAAGAAGTTATCTTTGCTTGATATTGAAAAATGGATAGACTCTCAGGCTTATAATTTGGCGCTTTGAAACATTCTCACTACACGCAACAGAGATCGAAATTATGTAATCAGTGGGCGCAGTAGTAGTAGTGTAGTGCGAGTGCAGTGCAGTAGGACTACTGCCACTGCCAAAGGCAGATGATGGGGATCCGCAAGTTCAAGCTCCTGCCCCATCATGTGGACTACATTTTGATATCATATGATTTCACACCTAGTCTACTATAGAGTGCTGTGTACTTTGCCGCAGACTGCATGTGAGCCTCGCTTTACAAATTGTTGGCCAAAGATAAATTATGTAACCAGTCTATGACCTGATATTATGTCATAAAACATCATCGATCATAACCCGAAGCAACAGGCAACCCGAACAACTATCAAGACGGCCATTTTCAGTAGATAATCAAGGATTGGGATATGTTTTTCTTCTCTTTTTCATTTTTATCAGTGAGTTGATGAGTGAAATGTATCATCGTGATTGATCAGAAACATTGTTATCTGATGATGTCATATCAACGATACTCTCCCCATTGAATTGGGTACCCGCAGGAGATCGGCGAATCTGGTGCCAGGAAAATCGTCATGCAATTTTTTTGAAAAATCTGGAGCATTCTATGAAAGAGGAAGTCAGTGATTGAGTAAATCAATTGATATGTTTTTAGCTTTTTTTAAAAAAACTTGGTACTTCACGTCGATGGTGAAGAAAAGCTGTTTATTGTCATCCCGATTGTGAAGGCCATGAGATAAGAGGTGAAGTTTACTTGAGAGATCCGATAATGACGAACTTTTTTTGGTTTCGATGTCCCGTAAATCATCCATGGAGGATGATTTATGGACGGGACAAACCGGGCATGAAAAATGTAACCAATAACCAAACTGAACATGTCACATTCCTCAGTGTTTGAGTGACACAGAAAACAGTCCTGTCTTCGACTCATACGAACCTTTGTTGGTCGGCTAATTAACAAGAATTCTGGATAAGCGCGACTCGAGTGCATGACGGAATTGACGAAAAGAGATCTGTGGCGACAAACTTAGATAGTCGAGTCCTAATGCTTAGACGTAGTTTAGCTTCCGGTCCGAGAGAGGTTTGCAAGAGAAGTTTGCGAGCCTCGTGCAACCTAAATTTGTGGGTAGTAACCAGGTTGGAGCTACAATTAATGCAAGAACATGCGAGGGGTCAGGAGTGATTCCAGAAGCCGATGATATTTTGTTGAGATTCTGTCAAACAAGAAACGAGGGTGTATTGGGACCAGAAGCAGGAAACATAGAGAATGGTGGGCTCGTATTGAATGAACCTCCTGAGCTAAAGAGACAAGAATTGGGCGGAGAGGTGACGATGGAACGTGCAACGACGACCGACGTGTTTAATAATGAAGCTTCTGCCGAGTTGTCGGACATGGGTCATGAAGACCCACCATTGAATTGGAAAAAAGACGATCTAAATCCAAGTCTCTCTCAAGCAAAAGTAGGGAATAGTTGTCCCTGACGACGGTGGTCGGGAGTGGATGATTGATTCTGGATCAGGAGGGGAAGAGAAGCAGAGAGAGCGCCGAGAGCTGTAGGACGGGGGCAGCAGAATAAGGAATCGAGATTGGGGTCATCTGAGATGGGGGAGATCGGCGAAATGATGTGAATTGGAGCGGAGCCTGAAATTGACGAGAGGGGAGTGTGACGAGAGAAGCGGTGGCGGGCGGCGGGAGGGAAGCGCATTTGGGGAGCAGAAGATCCAGATCTGGCCGATATATAGAGGTCGTGGACATGGCCAAAGCCCGGGACACATTCAGCCGCCATCGAGATCGATCTGCGCCTCGTCCACGCTGCACTATAACAACGAATCCTTGCTCGCCTCCCGTCGCCGCGTATTTCAAATTCTGACTCCATCCTTATACTGCCCCATGTCCGAGTCTCTCCTCTGCTATCACCACCACCACCTACTTTACCAGGTCCGTGCACCCTTTCTTCTCCCCCAGCCCACCCCGCTCATCCCCTATCCAGCATCCACGCTCCATGGACCATGTACGTGCTTCCGCTTCCCGCTTCACCCACAGTCACTCATTGCACCAGTTCGATGTCGACTGGAGTACCCTGTCAGTGCTCCTGCATCCTTGTTATCACTCTCTGACATGTTCTATATATAGTACATCTTATCCCTCTGTGCGGCCGAAACAAGGCTATCCAGACGCCATGAACGCCTATGCGCCAGTCAATCTGGATATCGCCGGTCTAATGGACCCTCGCAGTTCCCAATTCAACCATCGTCCTCCTTTCTTTCAACCTTACCCCCAGTACCCGCCCGAGTCCTGCTCTTCAAATTCTTCCTATCCCGGCATCCCTGCTGCTGTGCCCACCTCTGAACACCATGAATCAGGTTCATACGCTTGTCCCCCCACCGACGACCTCAAGGCTTCTCTCGGCCTTGACCTTGGCATCGGCCTATCCATGCCTCCTGCATCCATCCACCATACCTGGGACTGCGAACCCAACATTGCCGAGGGAGAATACGGCGACGACGATGCCGAGGGAGAGGAAGTTGATATTTCAGATATTGAACAGCAATTTCCATGTCTCCTCACTGCCTCTCCCGGCCTTCCCGAGGCTGACGATCAAGCTCCGACTCATGAATCTGACGGTTCCAAATACAGCGAAGAGGACTCATTAACCGATTCGTCCGACGACAGCGAGTTCCTCCCTGGCTCAAGTCTCCTCAGACGTCGTCCACAGCAACCCACCGTCTCTGCCTCTTATCCGTCTTACACTTCTCAGGGTCGCAGTCTTCGCACTCGTTCAGGTACAAGATACACCCCCTACCCTAGCGAATTTTCCGCAGCCAACATGGTAGACTACTTTGACCACGACTCAAGTACAACTACTAAACGACTGAGTACTCCACTGTTGGATGCTGACTTTGATTTCTCAAATGTCAATTTCACCACTTTATCCGCTTCCTCCACAACCGTCTCTCGACGTCGTCCCCGTCCTTCAAATTCCCTACCTGTCCCCGTCCCTGTCCCTAATCTCACCAAGAAGTCTAGAGGTCGCAGAGTTCCGACCGTTTCATCCCTTGAAGATCTCAGAAGTGCTTCCAGTGGTGCTGGGAGGAAGCGCCAAACAGCTGGAAAAACTGCCCGCATGTATCTGTGTGAGGTCGAGGGATGTGGAAAGTGCTTCGCAAGGGGTGAACATCTGAAGCGACATGTCAGAAGTATACATACCTACGAAAAGCGTAAGCGCGTTATTCGCTTCCTTATACTTTTTTCTCACCGTCATGCTAGCCCACCGATGTCCCTATCCAGGTTGTGGCAAGGACTTCAGCAGACATGACAACCTTGGCCAGCATATGAGAGTACACAAAGACTTTGCACCGCCTCTTTCAAAGGTGGAATTTAATCATCTTCCAGAGACTGCCTAGACATAAAGTCTTCTTTCCAATGTGGACGCACGTGGCCACAAATTTGGCCACGGACACTGAACATCTTTTATTCATCTGTTTATCATCATGTATTCTCCCTCAATCATCTTCCTCCATTCGCTTATGTCATTGTTTCTTGCCAACATCATGCCTTTACCTCTTTTCGGGATTCTTGGGTTACTTTATGAGGTTCAAAATCGCCATCTCTTCGCACCTTCTGTTCTCCGCTGGTTCTCCCTTGGCAATCAGTAATGACTTGCACACATGCATGACCTGATGATGATGATGATGGCTTCTGACTTTGTATATCGTATCTTTCTGCCTGACTTGATGGGTGTGGTCACTCTGGACAGTTTCTTTCCAGAGTTGGGTCTGAGAATTGATCGATTATTATTATTCCATGTGGTCCTCGGATTCCATCTTGACTGATCTTCCTTTCGAATGCTTATCCGTAATTTTGATCGATACTAGATGTGCATGTGGGTTCTTTACCCACACCATTTTAGATAGACGCGTAACGAATTGATTCGCCTGGAGTATAGGTATATATGTATGTGTGTGGTGGAGAAGGAAGATGTAGACGTCAACGTGAGTGTGTCATGCACTGTTCATTTGTTCCAATGGTTAAGTGAATTGAAAAAGATAAGGAATGTCCTTTTTAGATTTGGTATAATGAGAGAAGACTGAGGTTGAAGGAAGATCAGGTACAAATGCGTTTAATTCGTAGTGATCGAAGAAGGGGAGGAAAAGGAAGAGGGAGAAGGAGGGGATTGAATCATATGACGGATGTAATTGTGCTTGCAGTTGGGATCGAATGCATACAGAAATATTGTTTCGGTCTGACCTGAGAGACATGAATAACTCCCCATAAATGTGGTTATTTGGTAGCACTAGTAATCAGTGGGTGTCGTCCAGTTGATGGATGTAGTCCAGGTGTTTCTTTTTTCGGAGGAAGGATTTTAGAGATTAACCCAAGGTGATCGAAGCACTACTTCTTTTTTAATGGTCCAATACTCAGAACGCGAGTACGGTACAAGTTGAGAAGAGTTAGTTCAAAGTAGGGAAAGGGTTTTTACAACCATTTGGGTTGTTGATGGGCATGTATAAAAGCTCTTGACAGAGTAAGTATCAATTAACGGTGAAAAAGAGTTTTTCTGGTTGAACAGACAACTTCGTGTGAGAACAAACCTTCTCAAAACCAAGTATAGATGTAACAAATACATTCATTTAGTCCCTTTCGTATGTAAAGAACTAACTCGTGAATTCAGTTCATCAATTGTTAAAATGTAGTGCCTGATTGAGTCTCCATATAGATTTATGCGTATGTTTGTATATGTATATATCTGTGTGTGACAGGAAATGCTTGACCTTCCAACTAGTTCATATCAGCCTGTAACCATGGTCAATCGAAGCTCAAGCTTTCTCCTCGTTCAACGAGGATCTGGAACTGAATTGTGGACGATCTGAGGAACAGGTCAGCCAGTGGCGGTTTTTTTTTCAAGTTAGCTTCCATGTCCAAGGCTCCTCCCTGCTCGGTACAGTGAGGCGATAAGCTGTCAATTCACTTTGTGAAATCAAAACTATTCATTTTGGAATGGTTGATCTCTCCTCCTGGCCCTCTCTCTCTGCCTCTGCCTCTGGTCCGGCTGCGTGGAGTGGGATCTTAGATAATGTGAAAATAGGATTGGGCTAGACGAATATCCTATTCAGAGCTTGCATGATGACCTTCTATCGTACCGGAAGTTGAATGATTCTGGTGACTCAGTCTGCTTTCCGGCGCGCCTTTTTCTGACCCTGAGGTCGATTCAAAACAGAAGAGCAGCGCGAGTGGTCCTAGACAATGGGCCATTTTTTCAAAGCGCATATGTTTATATCAGAATGGCAAATCAAAGATGAGCTGGTCATTTCTGTTCTGATAGAGGAAAGTGAGAGCAATACCAGAAAGGAACCTTTGTGAGAGAAGTAGAAATCAGAGACGAGGAAGCGGAGATCCATTCAGATTCAATCATCTAGGAGAAAATATTAACAACCTCACAAAAGGGTTCCGGGCTCCCTTGTTTGTTTGTGGTGGGAATAACTCAAATACCCGTAGTCGCTTCAAATCTGTTATCATAACTTCTTTACGCCACTTGCTCAAGGGTTGTCTCGATTTTTACGGACCCGGTAGATAGTTGATGCCAATAACAAGCTTTTTTTCGCTTCATAACAATCACGGCCCACTGTATTAATTTAGCCACCGCAATAATTCCAAAAAGAGAGACTCCCTCTTGCCTTCCGAATATCTCAGTTGATATAAGTACTACTTATTCTTGTTTTTGAATCTTAATTTTTAAAAATAGAATTTCAGGTTTGGGCTTTTTTCGGACCTCCATATAAAGCCGACCTTTGTTCTGATGATGTTGGATTTATCAAGAGGTCGTTTTGAGAGGATGTTGCCAATATTTGCTCAACATGATATATTAATGAGACCAGGTTTATTAAAGTCTCTGGGGTGAAGAATTTCTAGTCGTGAGAAGAACTGTGTTTGAACACCGTGTAATAATGAATCAAAAAAAAACTGTGCATGAGAGTCAAGAGTAAGGTCACTGAGTTCGCCAGGTGTATTCTAGCAATGCAAGGTTATTGGCTGTCATGTCGAATAATGGACTATTGTATTTCACGCGACAGCTCGGACAATTACTCCTTTGTTTTTTTATTGTACTAATACAATGGACAACGTAGTTATTGTGCTGTAATCACTATATACAGTACTGGAATGATAGATAACTGGTGCACATTTGCCGCGGTCCAGTTTGCCTCAGCTATATCATGTCATCCCATAATTCATTAAATCCTTGACTTTCATGGCATTTCATGATACTCATGAATATCCAGAGTGCTATTACATGATTATGCAGGATATAATTCATGAGATGTGATAGCGACATTGGATACAGAGTTGATACAAAATCACAAGAGGAAATAATCAATTTGCAAAAGTGAAGCATGGACTAGCAAACGGGGAATATGGTGAATATGGTGTCCCTAAGCCTCGTCCGTCATTATAGCAAAGAATTCTTGTTCATTGATCTCTCCGTCCTGGTCAAGGTCGAACTCGTCAATCATAGCTTGTCTGAGTTTGATGTAAGAGGTAAACCATAGATAGAAGCTCAAGCACGACGTACAGTTCTTCATCCTCTAGTCTGTCCCCAAACTGCTTGGCGACCCGCCGTAGGTTTCGAAGTGTGATCTTCCCCGTATTATCATCATCAAATAATTGGAATGCTCTCTTGATTTCCTCCATTGGATCACGAGCAAGTATTCTTTCTGTCACTGAGCAGCTGGTTAGCCGTGAAGCCGAGTTCTGTCGCTCGAATTACATACTGATTCTCAAGAAATCATCATAGTCCATCATTCCTTGATAGTCCTTTCCCTTTTCACTATCTCGCAACAGTTTCAAAACTTCCGCCTTTTTCAGATCAAAACCCAGTGCCCTCATTGCGACTTTGAGTTCGTGATAGTCGAGAAGTCCATCCTTGTCGGCATCAAATAGCTCAAAGGCTTCCTTAATTTCTTGTTTCTGTTCTTCACTGATTTCTGGACGGGAATGGGCTCGTCGCTTGGACTTTTGAATGGCTGATGAGGAATACATTGTAGGAACAAATGAAGTGTTGTGTTTGTGACGCGCACCGCGTAGCACGTGATACAGTGACGGCAGTCAGCTTCTGCATCAACTTCTAAGGCATCGGATTTTAATCTTATGGATAGTGTCTTATCGCACTTTCATCCTTTGTTCATTTTTTCACACCCAGTATATGCCGCTTCCCAAATATGTGAGTTTCAAATAAATCTCTGAAACGAGGTCCTCTAACCTTGCGCAGCAGCCGAATAACCTAGCATCAGATTCGGATGGATCCGATTATGGAGCACACATGCTGGATGAAGAGTGGTGGGAGATAGCCGAAAGCTTACTAGGTGCATCTGTCCTTTTTACTTCTTGAGGGTGGCAAAAACTGAAATTCTCCAGATACCCTTGACTTTCCTGACATGGCTCAGCCGCATGAGCTTGCCACTCAACCCAAGCCGATTCGGGTCTTGAGACGAATAATTTGTCCCTCGATGTCGGATCGTGAGTGCCACCGATAAAGTACTTCTCTGTAGTGTTGAATATGCCTCCAGCCGTTGTTTCTGCTAGCAATCCTGATCGTCCCCTTGAATCGATTCGAGCTGCGCCACAAGAACAGAGGTCTGGGTTTGACCCGCCCTTGATCGGTGAAAGAAGCTTGGCAGATGCCCTCAGTGAAATGACCATGTCCTCACCTTCCAGTGCGTCAGCTGGCGCATAATGAATTATATTAAGTCTCTCCAGCTTCAAAGGTGCCTCATAGCCTGCAATCGGGTTCAGCCGCCCAAAATCAGGTTTGCCCGCTCTCAAAAATTATACGATTTCAATTCTGAATTGTGCGCTTACGCTTCTTAGGCGAGAAAGCTACTCCTCCCCTTATCTGCAGACGATGAAGGTTTGAAAACCTATGTTTCTTGTAACTCATACCTCTAATCTTACTTCCATAATGTATCGCTTCAGTTTGCGACGGGATCTCTTCTCCCAGATGCCTAGGGCCAAGCAGGTCTTCTATTAAAGCGCAAGTCCATCCAAAGATACCATCAGTCTTGCTTGACGATGTGTTTGCAGTACGGCCAATCTCGAGGATGCCCAGAGAGGAACAACGAGGCTCACCTGCCAAAGTGATGCCTCTTCAGCCAACTCTCCTTACCTCTCGGTTTTGCATCGCACACTCTGAAAAAACCCAAAGACTAATGGATCAGCTTGATCTTTCATGGGGTGTACAATATGAGCTGGCTCGAGGTGTTACTCTCCGGAAATGGGATTGGGACGAGGTTTACAATACTTTATGTGAGAAACCTGGAGTATTAGTAGGGTCTAACGTCGATGCGGCGGCCAACGTATGTGCAGTTATGGAGGATCGTGTCATTTCCCCCGACCCGAACTTATCCCTCTGGTGAGCAATACACTATCTTCTCGCTATATATATCCCATAACCTGTTTATACCTTATACCAATATGTACTCAATATGTACTAAAGGAAAGAGCTAGATCGTGAGCAGGCAGCTATCCTTGAAAATATTGGGAGAGGTTTAGGTTTGTTGGGAGAGTGGGATGGTCAAGAAAATTGGTATGGGGGACGCATACAGCAAGTGGCAAGACTTTCAAAGCTACGAGCCTGGCCAGTAAACGGATGCGCTTACACAATTTGCCTTGAAGCTATGGAGAAGCGACGATCCCACCGCTTTGCTCGTTTCTGTGGATCACGGCGAATTGTACAGATTCGCATCCCTGAAAAGTATATATTCGAAGAGGCCACCCAATTAAAGGAATTCTTCCGGCAAAGGTTTGTTCTATGTGGGCGTATCTTTGTCCCTTTCTATGCAAAGGACCACAGTCTCTATCTTGTGGAGACAAATGAAGATTGGGAGAGGCAATCGCGGGAGGCCTTTGGTGACCAGCATCGTAAATCCTTCACAGAATTTGTCAACTGGCACAATCCACCTGAATGCAACCAGAAGCAAGTACGTTACTTGTTGTGCCTTAGAAGCACTCATTTATCATCTTTTAAGCCGCTGAGTAAATACGTGAATCGTTTTGCACTCGGGCTGTCAACGACTATTCCGGTTCTCGAGTTTCAAGAAAAGAACATATTTCTCATTGATGACATATGTGAGCTTTCTTTATTCTGTCTCTCCCTTGAGGGTTGTAAGTGACCCTGAATTGAAGATGGTGACGATTACAAGGGGATCAGCCCGTCTGCAGAAGAAGTAATGACTGACGGATGCGGTTTGATCAACCAAGCCGCCTTGGTAGTTATCAACGCACAGTTAAACAAGCCCAGCCTACCTGTCGCGGTTCAGGGTCGTATTGCAGGAGCGAAGGGTGTCTGGCTTCTTCATCCCACCGATGATAGCCTAGAGCCCAAAATTTGGATCAGAGAGTCCCAAAACAAGATTAGATACCTGTGTCTTGATCGTCCCCACCGTATGTTTGAGCTCATCGCCTCATCCCATCCCTCAAATCCTGTCTCCATCTCGAGACAGAGTATAGTAAATTTGTCATTCAATGGCGTCCCCGATGAAGTCCTTCTTTCCTGTGTCGAGAAGAGCCTAACAGAGGAGATCGAACCTTTGCTAAGGTGGGAACATCCTCAAGCCAGACTACATCTGTGGAATGCAATCAACAAGAATGGGAATGTTTCAAGATCAAGACTTAGTAGGGCTACTGTTGGTGTCAGCCGGGCTCTTGGCTTGACAAGGCGAGTGTGGAAGGAGGACGAGTATGAAGAGGGGATTGACAAGAGTGCAGAAGGTGGAAGGGATAAATATAGTGGTGGTGAGCATGACATTTTTTAACAGGTTTTCATGTCCAATTGACAGTCCATAGCTCCCTTAGGATTGCATGAAACTGCACTTGAACTTCTCCAAGCCGGCTTTCACCCTTCAACATTCAAGCCACTGCGCGACAAGATACAATATATCGTCACGAAGACCATTGACACCTACGTCAAGAATTTTCGTATCTATCTGGCTGAATCTCTTGAAGGCTTTATTGTCCCAGGTATCCAATACTATGTTTTGTAATCTTCAAATTTGATAAATCAGTTCCTGCAGACCCTCTTGGCATTCTGGAGGAAGGAGAAATCTATTACCGCTCCTCTCAGGGTCTGGTCGATCCCCATACGCAAAGGGACTTTCACACCTTGATCGGCAATGTTATTGTGCGTTGGAGGTTCATTCTGTATAAGAGCCGAGTACTGATTCACCCTCTCAGCTTGGGAGGTGAAGTGGGTTTCAATGAACACCGGCATCACTGCTGATTTATCACAGGTATCCTATACGCCTATCCTCAGATATGCAGAAGGTCACTGCCGTGGACAAAGCAGAGTTGTTTCCGTGGCCTGATGTCATTATTGCTTCAACAAAGGGCACTCGTAGCCTCGCATCATTGCTGAGTGGTGGAGGTATGTCACTTTAGGTTCATCTGTTCTCACTATCTATATCAAGTCCTCTTCACAGACATGGATGGAGGTGAGCTTTTCGATGTATGGCACAGTTGGCACGAGCCTACCACTTGCCGTCAGATGAACTCTTTATGATACGTGACTCGGAATTGGTCGAGCCTTTTCAGAACAAACCCTTTGTCAAAAGTCCCCCCGACCTCATGAATAACTTCCGGAAGCATGTTGAATCAGTGACTCGGTTTTGTCGTTACGCTGATATTCTGTCGCCCGACCAGCGCCAAAATGCATTTCAAAGAGCGTTGCTCCTGAGTTTGAGTGGAGATCGGAAGGGCTTCTATTCCTGTTTTCACGATTACGCAGTCGAAAAACATGGCTATGATTCTAAGGAGGCCATTAGACTCGTTTTTATGTATGTTCCAGGACTGTCTCCTTCATTTGATGTACTGAAAGAGCTTCCTTCTAGATTCAATATACTCCTTGACGCAAGCAAATCTGGTTTGGCCCTTGGTGAGGGTATCTTTGAGCAGGATCAGAAGAAGTTTAGGCGTCCGTATAATTGCAGGGACATCAATTCGATAGGGGATTCTGGGTTGCCAAAGGCAGCGTCCGTCTTGACAGCCGATCCCTCGAGTGATGCCTACATTCTCAGAAAGCTTCACGATAGGGCACGTGAGGTAGGAGAGAGTTTCATGGAGATATTTCGAACATCATCTGGGGATTATCCTGACATCCAGCTCATTGGACCATACGAAGCCGCTAATAAATTTGCTAACGATGTGTCTGCGAAGAGTGGCCATCGGATGGGACGGCAGTACCGGAAGGGGTGATAGAGAGATCAGATGGTGACTTGCCCTCACTACATCCCTCCATGCAATCCGATGCTCCCGAACCGTTTGAGACTCAACTGTTGTTCTTTCGGGCGCTGCCCATCTGCAACAAGCGATTCATACAATTGAAGCTGCCGTCATTGAAATCGAGGGTATTAAGAAGCCTGCGGATTTTGATAGCCCTGACCTTCGTCTCTGCTGTCTTACCAATGGCCGATATGGTGGTGTCGAGATTGGGAATCCTGATGGACCCCTCGGAAGCCGCCATGGTACCAAGTTGAAAGTGTACCGTAAGGTCCTCGCAGAAGCCACTTTTCGAGATCAGGTTCATGGCCTCTTGAAAAAGAGCATCCGAGATTACGAGAAATTCCTGTCCCATTTTGATGGCGGGGAAACTGCCGTACCCATACCTGACGGTAGTATTGCGGAACAGGTCGAATTCGCATTCGTCATGTCCGAATCTATGCGTCCAGGCCATCACAACAATCCGCCGCCACCTAATAGGTCGGATGTACCTTCTATGTTAGCGACATATCACCCTCTCCTTATTGAATCACATTTTAGTGTCCTTATATGTTATCTAATGCTTGGCAATTTTGACCAGCTCCTCCACCAGTTTGTAAGGACTGCCGCGTTCGTGGACAGTGTTGAGGGCTATCCTATTTTCCTCTCCCCGCGCTCAATTGGCCAAGCCGAGTTCGTTGAAACTCTTGTACGGCTCGCTGCAGGATGGAGGGACGGTTGTCGGCCTCATTCTCTCTCGGGTGACCACAGAGGGAAAGCGAGACTTGTGACCGCTGGAGCGATTGAAGAACTTCCCACTGCGATCACGCCATCTGTTTCGACTTGTTCGATGGCGTCTGCTAGCTCAATGCAATCGACCGCCTCCGCTGTATCCCTCCCAACTAACTCCGTGACTCCTTTGGATCCATGCCATCTCACCGGCCCTGGTTCGAGCAAAAGCCCGTTTATCGGTTCAGATGTTGAATCATCATCATCTGGATTTCCCCATCCGGATATGAGCACAGCAGTCAGCTATGCGCCATCCACTTCCGCCACTCCTTTGTCTCAGAAGAACAGTCGCCATGTGCAGAGCACTCCTTGTGTTCCCTCCTCCCCATTTCGTTCGTCGCAGCTTCAAGGGCCAAGTCGAGGGGAGAAAGCCGATGGTGAAACTGATCAGGACTTGTCCCGAACCGATGCCCTTGACTGTATCCGCATTCTCTTGGCTCCTGTTGTCAAGCACCGAAGGGAACAAGCTGCTGCTGCTGCTGACAAGGCCAAAGAAAAAGGTCTTAAGAAACAGGCATCAATGCCCATTAATATTCCATTGCATGGACCTCGAGTTGAGATAATCTTGGCTTGGCTTGGTGCTGTTCATTTACCTGAACTGGATGAGGCTTGACAGGTATCTCTCATGTACTACTTTATTAGTTTGTTGCAGGTTTAGTGTATAATTTTGCCCGGATCTTGAATGCGAGTTCACATATCAAGTATTACTAGATCTAGAACGTTTGGGTAGTAAAGAATGTAATGGGAGTGCTATCCGAAAGTAATAATGGTCGTCCGTTATATGATGTCCATGTCCAGGAAAGGTATTACGAGGTCCCTGATTACTCAAAGGTTTAGAATTAGTAGATGGCGCTAAAAGTACCATAGATAGCGCCGATAAGACCAATAGTAAAAACATTCCAAATACCCGGAGACAGCCGCGGTAGATCACCGTTGAAAGGGACGTAGGAAGGAGTATCAGAGGTACTACCTCCAAATGAGCTACCAGTTCCGCCACCAGTAAGGTTAGCGCCATTGGGCTGAGATAGATGAATCAATTGGAAATATCATCAAACGAATAGCTTCAACGTACCCCAATGGGACGCGAACTATCAACGAAAGCACATGTGCTTGATGTGCATATACATGATCCCCCCTGGGGATCCCAGAAGGGAGTCGAACAGTTAGCAGGAACTAATGAAGCGACATTAGTGCATGAAACCCAAATGGACGCATGCACAAGGCACTCACGGCGGAAACGAGCATTTTGCCCGTCGGGAACTTGCTGAGGTGGATTCGGGTTATCAGGTGTAGGTGCAACCTCCGGGCATCCATACTATAATACAGCCATCAGTGATTTTGAGTAGTGTGCAGCTGCAAAGATCAACGTACACAGGTATAGAAGGGGAAGTCGGGAAAAGAGCAGTGGGAAAGAAGACCTTTCTCGTTCTGGGGTATACCATTGCAGATCTGTGTGTTTGGGTCTACCTGAGGAGTTGAGCACTTGAGCGATGCAACTTGATCCAATTGAGACACAGGGACAGGATGTCGGACCCAGTCGAGAAGTTGCTCGTTAGAAACAATCCAAACTGAAAACGATTCAGCTCAGAGGCATCAATGTGTTGAGTAGAAATGTACCATCCTGCTGCACTTGCGCCCAGTCAAGGAAAGCATTTATCATATTGATTGTCGAGTTACGAGCATCAACGCCAGGATACGTCCTCTAGGTGATTTCATGAGCCCTTGAAGCAATCAGATAGGTAGAAAAAAATTCACTGAAACATGTATAGGGTGCGTGTAAAGACCGATTGGCTGCCTGTTGCCAATGTAATGAGCAGTGAAAGTGGCTTTCATGTACTCAAATGTGGCAGTATCATTAGGGCTCGTTTCACCATTGGCATTATCGCTTGAGACACTGTTAAAATCCAGTAAAAATCGGATGGTACATGAACTCACAGCCAAGGGTCCATAAGATGAGGACCATTTATACCAAGATTGTCAAAGAACGCATACATAGGAATCTCCCAGAAACCAGGTAATTTGAGTGCACCCTTGCACGTCTGTTCCACATCCAGACAATCATTGGCCATTCCATAATCGAGGGTATACGGCCAAAAGGCATCAGTACCTGGATCAGTGACAGGGATGGAAGCTGCTGCACTGGAGTCGTAAGTGAACTTGGCTTTATAAAGGAGTTCGAGAGTCTGGCGAGTATAGTTGAGATAAGGAGCACGGAAGCCTTGAATGGAGTTCATCGGGATACCAGCTAAGGCATTCAGGGCAATAAGATTTCCATTGATTTCATCAGCGGAAGGCGATCCAACGTGGGTCATCCTCGTTAACCGTCAGTAAGATATGTCCGTAGATATTGGAGGAACATACGTGTGATCGGCAATCTCATTTCCGGCAACATACCAGTCTGCAACAAAAGGTTCAGCTAGGATATCATCAGATCAAGATGAGAGAGGTTTTACCCGTCACGAGGGTGTAGTTGGTGTAGTTGAGTGACGTGAAATAGGTCATCTTAGGCGTGCAACCGTTGGGATTCTTGCGGTGAGCCAAAAACTGGTTGACAGCATCAAGTGTGTAGGCTTGGACAGCGTCATCTGCCGTAAACACGATGAATTGTGGCACATCAGACTGCATATATGCGCTTTAGTTAAGCATTTTCCATCGGTAAACCAGAAATACACACTGGTTGCAAGCCTCCTGGTGGACTTGTACTTGCACAATTACAGTCTGGTAACTTGCATTTGGACGAGTCACAAGAATATCCAGCAGCAGCGGCACTTGAAGTAGGTCCAGAGATAACACCCTCGTCTTGAGCAACGACGAACAGAGGTGCGAGTATGGCAACCAGAAGAAGTTTCAACAGCATCTTTCGTTAAGGAGAACGAGGATGACCGGAGACAATGCGTTGGGCACGTCCTCGCCAAGGAGGAAAGTAGAGAGGAAGAAAGAGGAATAGATAAAAATTGAAGATCGGCTAACCATAAACCGCGAGTTGTCATGCTGTGTTGACTAAGCAAGTAACGGCGGTGTGTCGCCGTAACGTCAACGGAGTAAAATACCGACCTTTACCCAGGTCTCAGGACTTGTAGAATGAGCACAAACCTCTCGCATTGTGTTTTTTCCTAAAAATGTATCTGGCTATTATTGGTACTCAGCGTTCCTCCCACCCATGGACCCTGTTTTTTTAAGAAGAAGTGTGCACGTGATCGACGACTTCGCAGATCGAATCTCCTTCTTTCCATGAAAGGAAACTACACTTGATCTGTGTCAAAGTGCTCTCGGACAACCAAACTCCATTGTTGCTGTAACTGACGCCAGCGTCAAACCCAACAAATCACTGCTGTATCAGTTGCTTATGGCTGGCGTAAGGTATCCAAGTCAAAGCTGCATGAGGGAATATCACAAACTAGTGGCCATTCAATCGGGAGTTGCTAAGACTACCTCTCTTGATGTTGACCGTATCATTGTCATCACGGACTCCCTTTCCTCTGCGAAAATATTCTCGACCCCTCATATCAGAGTGAATCCATTGCCATTGCACACCTCCTTCGACCCTTTTTCAACTGCAACAGCAGCAAAAAAAATAGGATTCTTGGACTGCCCCAGTAAAGCCAGATGACGTCCTGCCAAAGTCGACGACAACGCCAAAAGCACTATCGTGCCCAGCACCCCATCTCAACTCACTTCGTTAGATGCCATGAGGGAGAAATCGAGCAAGGCATACACTGATCAATGAATCACTACCTTCAACCGTGGCCACAACAAAGGCCACCAATTCTTATAGCTTAGAAAAAGTGTATCCATTGTACATCAAAGGAGGGGGGTAGCTCAAACATATTGGGTCCTCGGTTTCGCTCTGTGCTAGAGCCACAAGAGCCATTCTGAATCATACTCCGATCAGGGAATTCAGGGAGAGGTTCGATAGGCTAGAAACCCGAGCTCACATGTGAGGTGCTATCACGAAGTCATTGAGTGCTGCTCCTCTATTTCTGCTTTCTCTTTTCTCTTTCTCTCATGTCTGTATCAATTACAAATGATCTGGGTTTTTTTTACGTTTCTCGTTAGGTCTTTTTTCTACGTAGTTTGGGCTGTGTTATTGTACGGTAATAGCTTTACCGCAGACTGCGATCGAGCACCGCGCTACAGACTTATAATTTAAAAAGAGAAAACATGATTTATTTATTTGGATCTTTATAGTCGAGAATTAGAAAAAAAAGCAGTATAATTACCATCGCAGATGAATATAAGATTGTAGATCACAACTGAGGGTATAGAAAAATAGACCAGAGACCTAGTGTTTAATTCGAGCTGTTCTTGTACTGAGACACTTCCTACATCTTTGGACCACGTTATGATTTACAATCTGTTTGAACACCTACTCAGCCCTTTCCAAAACTGCTCATCTTTTCAAAGCTGTGCCTCCGTTACTGTGTGGCTTCTGTCACAAGCTTCTTGATGGCATCCAAAAATGATTGAGACGAAGCACTGCCGCTACCCCTGAGAAACAAGAGTTTGCTACTTGCCACGATGGCGGTCTTGTCGCTGTTCATTTCAGTCCTAGTTCTCATACCGCTCGTAGCAAGTCAAGGTCACGTCTCGTCTATCGCGGGGTCTACCCAGACTTTCGAATTTCCTCCGCCTGGCATCTCAACAGTCGTCAATCCTGACCCCAACTTTTCCAATGGCTCAGACGTCGGTTTCGCTGGTCCTACACCAAGTGATATTTTTTTTCTTGCTTGAGAAGCAAATTTCTCGTAACTGACACAATTGAGAACAGCTGGAGACGCCTCTGCAGCGATGGCTACCGCTCCCAGTTTCGGGGCCATGCAAAACCGGTTCCCGCTCGTCAATCCCATCGCATCCGACGCCAAAGACGCCAACACATTCGACGTGATTCGTCATTTCGGGAGTTTGCAGCCGTGGTTTTCTGTTCCTTCGTCAGCGTATGGGTTACCCGATGCGTCGCCTGTCGTTCCCAATGGGTGTGATATCGTTCAGGTCCATCTGCTTCATCGACATGGGGCTCGTTATCCGACATCGGGCGCCGGTCCTGCTTCGTTTGCGACGAAGTTGCATGAGGCGGCGAGTTCGGCGGCCTCTTTTGAAGCTAATGGGGATGTGGAATTTTTGCGAAACTGGACTTATAAACTTGGTGCAGAGATATTGACGCCTTTTGGTCGCTCGCAGTTGTGTGTTTTTTACTTTGTTTTGTTTTTCATCTGTGGATCTGATCTCTTTTCGGTAGGTATGATTTGGGCGTCGGATTTCGCGTTCGATATGGTCAGTCAAATAAGACATGTGAACTTGCTCGCGTTGACGGTTGGTATAGGAGAGCTTCTGAAAGGGCTCAAAGATGTCCCTGTTTTCAGGACTACTTCTGAATGTGAGTATCTGACTCTGCCCGTGGAATAGTCTTGACCGTCTTTTCCCAGCCCGCATGGTTGACTCAGCGTGGGTGGGGACGCTGTCTATTTATTCTGAATACTCACACGTTATCTCAGGTTGAATTTTGCTGCTGGATTCTTTGGTTTACCTAACTATGTCCAGGACTATCATCAGCTGATTGAGATAGAAGAGTCGGGCTTTAATTCGACACTTGCGCCCTATGACAACTGCCCGAATGAGAACAACGATATTCATGCATTTTTGTCAGACCACTTTACTACGGAATGGGAAAATATCTATTTGGTGGAAGCGCAGAAGAGGCTGTCGAAGCAGCTTGTGGGATTCAATCTGACTATTACTGATGTGTTTCAGATGCAGCAAACCTGCGTTTATGAAACCATGGCACTTGGTTACTCTCAATTTTGCAAGCTGTTTACTGAGGAAGAGTGGGAAGGGTTTGCGTATAGAGACTGTAGGTGGTTATCAATTCTTCCTAGCTGTGAGGGCTCATTATTGTGCAGCACTGTCGATGTGGTATGGTGCTGGTCCTGGCAGCCCTCTAAGTGCGGCCCTAGGTATAGGCTGGGTGCAAGAATTAGTATCTAGGTTGACACAAACGCGGATCACGGATTTCGACACGAGTGTGAATGAGACGATTGTGAGCAGCGAGACACTCTTTCCACTGAATCAACCCATCTATGTGGACGCGACGCATGACACTGTGATGTCTGCCAGTGAGGATTCAATTTTTTTGTACAGACGGGACGGCTGAAATTATTTCAAGTCTACGTTGCGATGAATTTTACCAACTTTATCAGGTCAGGACCTCTGCCAACGACGCATATTCCGAAAAATTTGGTGAGTTGGTGAGAGGCTATTCGGTGCTGGATGCTGATTTAGTTTAGTCGTATGAAACGGACAAAGTTAATCCCTTTGGAGTGAATCTTGTTGGTCAAGTCCTTTCTTGTGGGGTGTCAAAGAACGCGACACATATCCGATGGATAATCAATGACGGTGTGGTTCCACTGGAGGGGATCAAAGGGTGCGGAAGGGACAAGGATGGTATGTGCAGGATGGATGCGTTTATCAAAGGGATGAAGGAGAAGATTGGAGAGGTTGATTATGATTTTAGCTGCAATGGGAACTATACTATCCCAGTTCCAGACTTGATTACCGATGGACAGCCGGTAGTGTGATTATTCATGATTATCTAAGCAGCATTTATAATTGTGGGCTTTGAAACTAGCGATTGCAATGGAAAGCATTGGACGGTGGAGTGTGAGTGTAGCCGAGTCTCTCCACCATGGATCTGCCTACTCCCTCTATGTCAAAAGTATTTATTTATCCTTCTCTCTGGTCTTGTGCTCACTGTTCACAGCGCCCACGCACCACCTCACTCTCACCCGCTCTGCCATGGAAATACTCGAGCTCGATGCGACTCTCAGCGAGCACGCCAATGTCCCTGTCCTACCCCTCCCAGCCCTCCCAGTTACCCCTCCCAAACGCAAGTCCACCTTTCTCCACACCCTTTCTCGTCTCTCAGCCCGCAAATCCACCGCTGTCTCCCCAAAGGCTGAGATAAACGACCCGTTGGCATCGTCTCCCTCAGCCACCAGCACCGGCCTTGCTGCCTATTTCACTGCCATAGCCAACTCACCTGTGCTGCGCCATACCCGTGCCTGGAAACGTTTTGTCCGCGTGCGCCCCGACGACCTGGAGAGTGTCCGTCCCGAAAAGGCCATCAAGCGTGTGAGATCAGATCTTGCCGCCCACCTCCACGACGTCCATCCTCCTTTGCAGGACACCGTGGCCCCCGAGGACTCTCTCCCCACCCCTGTCCAGTCCCCCAAAGACCTCGACCATACTCTCTCTGATCCCATCAGCCGCCATGAGGTAAAGAAAAGCCAAGGTGACTGTCCTCGCCAACTCTTTGCCTCTCCCATCCTAAATGTTCTTTACAGACTCCACTCAGCTTCCTACTCCACTTGAGCCCGAGAATATACCCGTCCCTACAACCCCCACTGCCGCCGACGCCCACCTTCAACCTCAACCTCAGCCTCCACAACAGCGCCTTCATCGGTCTCAGTCTGCTGACCCGGACAGGTCGTCCCGTCTCTCCCGTGCATTCGCCCAGTCAGTCCCCCCAGCTAGCACCATCGCCACCGCCGCTGCCGAAATGGACCTCGGTAACTTGTCCTCCGCCACCGGCGATGACTCCTCCATCTCTCCTTCAACCTCTAAATCCAAAAAGCGTTCAAAGTCCACAGCCCGCGAGAAAAAACTCAAGGATAAAGAACCCAAAAAGAGCCAGAGGAAAGTCGTCATTGACGACTTTGAAATGATGCGTGTATTGGGCAAAGGCTGCGCTGGAAAAGTCCTACTCGTCAAGCAACGCGCTACCTCCGAACTCTACGCACTCAAAGCTATCACTAAACGTCATGTCCTCGCCCACCAAGAGCTCCAACATACGCTTACTGAGCAAGCCGTCCTCAAGCGTATGGCTGCAGAGGGCAAAGATCCTTTCGTCGTCAAGCTCTGGTGGAGTTTTCATGATAAAGAAAACTTGTTTCTAGTCATGGTACGGTCGTGTTCATGTCATCAAACCTCATTACTTAATCCAACTCAATAGGACTTTCATCCTGGTGGTGATTTAGCAACTCAACTCGCACGCTGGGGGCGTCTAGGCCGTGACCGTGCAAGGTTCTACGCTGCAGAAATCGTAGAAGGTGTAGAAGGTCTACACGCTGCCGGTGTCATTTACCGTGATCTCAAGCCCGAAAACATTCTCATCGGAGCAGACGGCCATATCGTACTCACTGATTTCGGTCTTTCGAAAGAGTTCCCTCGTCCCTCTGCCATCGGCTCAGTATCCGTTGCTGGGACACCACAGATGGAGTTGACAGCTAGTGCCGCGTGGATGAATAATTATACACAGCTTGGTGCAGATGCGACTGGTGCACAGAGTGACAGTGGCTGGTCTCGCCCGGGGTTGGGGTCACAGGACCAAACAACGACATTTTGTGGGACTGCAGAGTACCTCGCTCCAGAGGTCATTCAGGGCTTGCCGTATTCGTATGAAGTGGATTGGTGGAGTTTTGGGACCATGTTGTATGAAATGTTGACTGGCATTGTGAGATTCGATCATCTCTTGTCTATGTACATGGGCTGATGGGTAGGATTTCAGACCCCATTTTGGGCAAATAGCCATTCGGATATGTATGTCCGGGTATTGCAAGACGAGCTGCATTTCCCTGAGGATAGAGCAATGGATCAGGATACGAAAAGCTTAATTCGCGGGGTGAGTGGGTTCTCCTGCTTTTTTCGGTAATAGTCTAGTTGACTCTCGCATGGTACAGCTTCTCCAACGAAATCCCAGTCTCAGAATCTGTGAACCAAGAATCAAGAGACACCCATACTTTTCGATGATGTACGTCTCTCTCTCTCTTTATCTCCCATATGATTTTTGATCAACAAGACAAACAGAGACTGGTCTCACGTATACCATAAACGCCATATATTCCTCCCATCGACCCCTCCAATGCAAGCGATACCCAAAACTTTGACGATACATTTTTGGACATGGAGCCCGTCCTGGATGAATACCAAGACGATCAAGAACAGTCTGAACGTGACCAAGGTGGACAGACGACGGACACAGATGCAGATGTTCATACTGATACTGATAGGGCAACCGGTACTGAGACGGAGGATGGAGAAGATACGATCACGACACCTTCACAGTCTAGGAGCTCGTCGATGAGATTGGTGCAACAGCAGAGTCAAATGGTCGGGAATGGTAATGCGGTTGTTCAAGTGGTGGCAGGGGAGAACAAGCAAGAGCAGAGCACGGTGGATGTCTTTGATGGATATTCGTTCAAGGGGAGGCATTCGGTGCTTATCGATAGTAGTGATGAGGAAGAAGAAGACGAGGAGGAGGGGGAGGAGGACTACGAGGAAGTGAATGACGAGGAATATTCGAGATCGCGTATGACGAGTGTCACTACTGCTGCCAACACGACCACATCGACCACAGCAGCGACGGAATCTTTAGAAGCAGGAGACGATCTGTTGTCTATCCTCGGAAGCATGGATTCTCCGTCTGACACTGTGAAACCCGCGTCGATTGATGAGCAAATGCTGGAACATGTAGTTCTACAGGCCGATGAAAAAGAGAAAGTAGAGGAGGAGGAGCAGGAGGAGCTAGAGCCGAAGACACCAGAAGCGAGGCCTATTGATTTACCGGTTCAACCTTCGTTTGTGCCTGCCGAACCTGTCATGGCATCTCCCGTTGTTCCTGCCGTACCTGTCATGACGTCTCCCGTTGTTCCTGCCGTACCTGTCATGGCGTCTCCCGTTGTTCCTGTGTCTGTGATTGTGGATACTGCCGCTGATCCTGTCGGTGGCGAGGTGAAGGAAGTAGAGGATATAGAAAAGTTGATGGCTACTGCGAAAGCGCTAGAGAATAGACTTGAAGAAGGAGGATTGAGGACGCCTACAGAGGATAAACCTCTCACTCCTACTCAACCACCTTTGCCTTTGCAACAGCAGAATTCGGTTACGACGACGACGACCAACACCACCACCAAACAGAAACTCCAACGTCGCGAGCGGTCTGGAGTTCCAGCTCTCGACAAAGACTTACCTGAAGACACCGAAGCGGGTGAAGATATCGAAGCTGTTGATCATAATGAAGATGATGACTGGGACTTTATCGATACCGTTGATGGAGAGGATAGGAATGGAGCTAAAGGGACGAGTTTGTTCGCGAGAGGTGTTGTCGATCGGTACAGGTTGGCTGTGTTCAGCAGGAAAGCTTCTACGCCGTCCAAGACGAGTGCGGGTGGACGTGGTGGTGGTGTTCCGTCGTCATCTTTAATCAAACAGTCGAGGCATCAACAGCAGCAGCAACAGAGGCTGACGCCGAACAAGACGTCACCCACATCTGACAACTCGAAGAACGCTGCTGCGAATGGCGGGGATTTGGAGAGCCCGATGCAGAAGAGAGGAAGAGGTGCTCTGGCTTTCACGAGAGGACCGAGACAATTTTTGCAGCCCAAGAATACGAATGCGAATTCTCTCGTGTCGTCGTTGGGATCGGAATCGGCAAGTGCAAGTGGGAAGCATCATCATCGGGAGGTGAGTAGTACGCCGACGAAGAGCGGAAAGCCGTCCTCCTCGATGATGGATCGACAACCGCTTTTGATCAAGTCGTCCAAGAAGAAGGGCAAGTCGTTTGGACCGTTATCGACGACGCTTTTGAGCTCGAACCACAACAACAACAGTTCGCAATCTCGGGCTAGTTCAGATTTGAAGAGGAACGCGTCGAGTCCGACATCGATGTCCCCGGATATGACGGCGTCGACTGGTTTGATGATGATGATGAATGCTGGTAGTGGTGGTGGGTTGTTGACGCCTTCGTTGAGTGTTGGAAGTTCGGTTGTGATGTCTTTGTCGCCTTCTTTGAAATCGAGAGAGTCTGCTGTGAGTGTTGGTGGTGGTGGTTTGGAGTCGGATCAGTCATATGGGCCTGTTAATGCCACAGCGGGTAATGGAGGAGAACAGGGATTGAGAGTGCATGTGGGAGACGAATCTTCAGGCGGTGGCGGTATGAATGTGTCTGGAGGAGGCGCTGGTGGTGGTGGAGAGAAAACCAAGGCGACGAACAAGTTGAAGAAGTATAAGGAGGGAGCTGAGAAGGTACTCATGTTGTTTTCGAGCGCGGGATCGCCAAAGCAGCACCATCATGCATCGTAGACTTTAAACTTTTTTTCTTTCTTTTTCTTTTTCTTTTTCTGTTTTGGTGTTGGAGCTGGACTTTGTGTGAAACCTTTGCGAGAATTATAGGAATAATTGCTTTGATGATTGAAAGAAGAAGAAGTCTTATGTTCTCTTATTATAATAACAACACATTATTTTCTTTAATTTGCGTTACTTTTTTCCTTTCCTTTTCTTTCGTTGAGAAAAGAGATTTGAATTTGATTGTGTATATATATATAGACAAGATTTGAGATTTTTGTTCTACTCTTTGATAATTTGTATGTCAGTGTGGGTTGGAAAATACAATTGATTTGCAGAAAGTGATTTGGGGAGTGTCAGAGGAAATAAATTATATGGATAGATATGGAATCAAACCCTATATGTATAAGCACTTCCAATCGCCTTCAAGACATTTTGTCTCCTTGTATCAATAGCACGCGGAGGATCTCCCTCCAGATATCCCCGGTGATATTCATTGAGGTGTCGTGAACTTAGCTGTAATACAGCTAAAGGGCTTGCGAGGGGGGGCAAACGAGGCTAGCAAAAAAGACATATCAATAGAAGAACTGGCAATAATGACGGAAATAGCTTCTCTTACTGGTGGCATTGTGCCATCTCGAAATGGCACAATCTCAAGGATAGCACCTTCACCTGATCCCTGAGCAAGATTGAAATGCTAGAATATGTGAGTGATTGACTAGTCGAATTGAATGAATGTATCACTCACCTTTCTGGTCATGATACGTGTACTTCGCATCTCCTGCCTCATTTCCTGCATCTCCAGTCTCATTTCTCGCATCTCCCTTCCCATCTCCTGCCTCTCCTGCCTCTCCTGCCTCCTCCTGCCTCCTCTCCTGCCTCTCCCTCATCTCCTCCCTCATCTGCCTCATCTCCTCCCTAAATGCTTCTAGCATCGCTCGTACACCTTCACCATCAATTGGCCCTGTATCAGTGAGTTGGCCATATCAGCATTGAATACTGATATCTAGAGGACTATCAACTCACCCTGTCTTCTCGCATATAGGGCATTTTTGTACTCTTGGGCTTTGACCAAGGTTTCATCTGTTACTTTAGCTAGACCTGGAGAAGTCGCCCATATGGTTATTATGTAACGTCAGATTATATGCGTATTATATGCGTACCATGAGGCATCAAAAGGTCCGAAACAAGGCAAGTTGCATTTGTGAGATCCCGCAAGGATGGAGGATCTTCAGCAGGCGTGATTTTGGTCAAGACTGTCTTGACATAGTGGTCATCGTCTCCAAAATCGGGTAGTGGAACAGGAGCAGCCATTTCTGAGAGATGGTAAGAGGAGAACCAGATATCTCAAGTCACAGCTCTGTCACACTCAGTCATCATCCTAACTAGAGCAAAGCCTTTTTGATAAATTATCTCTCTTTGAAGCTGTGGTGACATATTTAGCTTTAAACTAATGTCTTGTGCATCACTGATTGGTGAATAAAAGGATCAATTGGTGATGGCGTTACGGCGATGTCCATCCGGGGTTAGTTTGAAATCCAAGCCACGAGATAAGTTCGGTCGTGATGTCTTTGTCGCCTGAACACACGTTTGGCCAAGTATGTGAATCGTAGTTTGGAATGCTACAACAACCAAAGGCGCCACCATCAAGGATGCGCTCGATTCCTTCTCAGCCGGAGCGGGTGCAACTGCGTCGAAATCATGCTGTGACTCAAGTATATGGCGATGCAGATGGTAGATATGCTTTTTTAACTCAGGCCGAGCCGGAGTTTTCTTTGGAAGTATATTATATGTGGAACCATTTATTGGGTTGCATTCTGCAAAATCCCAGATTACATCTCTAGCTGCGAGAATTCCACGTCAATCACACGTGAGGAGGGCGGTGGTGCCTTAAGGATCACCTTAGTAGACTACTGGAGACTCATGACTGTCGCGTGCCTTTGTTTAGATCGGTTATAATGACATTTAGAACCGTGACCAATGACGACTGTCATGAACCTTGCATCGCCATCTGTGGCGGTCAAAGGAAAACAGCGAGCAGACGCTCCGACAGAACGAACACCGCTGCTGCATAATGGGTCGACCTCACAGGACACACCCCTTGTGACTACCCACCGTCATCTGCACGATCTTTACGCTCAATCTTAACAACAGTGTTCCTTGTCTCCCTCTTCATATATGGGGCATTCAAATGCTGTCAGGATACCACCCGAGCATGACGAATTTCTTACGCTTTTGGAAGTCAAACTGCCTCTAACTGAGCCTCCATTGACAGTTCATCCCTCGCCATGGTCAGACGAGTGGCTGACCCCTATAGTGTCCGAGGTGTTTGTTCAGAATGTCACTGCAGAGCTGGACTTCCTATCCAAAAGCTGGAAGACAGGGTCCCTCGATGCCATTATATGCCTTGCGCAATTAAGGATCACAGGTGACGCAAAGCAGCTGGAAGGCAAGGTTCCATTTGAAGATGATTGTGAGTATTGGTGGTGGTAGCGTGCGTAAAGTCGGATCGGTCGTTTGGGCCTGTTAATGTTACGGTGGGTAATGGAGGAGAGAGTGCATGTGGGTGACTAATCTTCAAGGCGACGAACAAGCTGAAGAGGGAGCTGAGAAGGTACTCATGTTGTTTTCGAGCGCGAGATCGCCAAAGCAATATCATGGCATCATTAAGAAGGTAATTTGTCGAGTGTCAGAGAAAATCAAGTATGCATGTATGTATGGTAGATGGGTGAGGTTCACGTTGTCACAATTGGCAGGATGGTGGTTGGCGAAAAGAAAAGGGGAACGGGAGAAGCCTCAGCATCCACGTCTCCAATCCAATCAGGCAGGTCCATCCTCCACGCCGGCGAGCCACGGAAACGGTGCAAAGTGCTGTATTTCTACAGTCACTTCTCCCCTGCGAGGTACCTCACCCTTCCTATTCTGACGAGTGCCCCAAGCTCGGTACATTGGGTAGGTTTTGCTGTCGGTGCATCGCGGTGCTGGGGTCGGTGGAAGGTTCAAGTTCAAGGAGCGCCTTCGTATTTTCTGCAATGAAAACTGCTCTCTATAAATGTGAGAGGCCAGAAAGAGTGAGAGTTGATTGTTGACACAATTCAGGTGCAATGACGTAGACTTGCACCGGGATCATCCAGTGGAGTGTTTGAGGTCTGGAGTTTTCACAAAACCATTGGAAAACCTACCTCAATCATGTCTCCACTTCCAAAGCTAGATCCCGCTCTGGAAAATGAACTCTGGTTAAATACAGATTACATTCGTGCTTATGAAATCTGTCTTCAATACGAAGCAGAGCTCGCCAGCGAGGACAAAGCGCGCCAAATCAGGATATTGGGCTTCTTGTTGCTCTATGCAACCAACGATGGAGTTCGCGCGTACCTTGCCGAGTCTATTTTGTCTTGTTATAGTAATCCAGAGATTTTGGTTAACCTTGGCTGGTTCTTTGAACAAAATGTCATTTTACCCTGTGAGTAACCCTTTTGGTAGCTCATTTTCTGCATATTTATCTGTAGTAAACTATGTCCAGTCAGGAAATACCATGGTCGAACATCAGCAGCTAACACTCATCCATCAAAACACTGGCAAGACATGAAAGCCAAAATCACTGAAGCTCCGAAAAGTCATGCAGATGCTAAATGTCTCGTTAGTGTATTAAGTTAGTGTATTAACCTGCTACCCCAATGGTCTCTCACCACTGTCACACAGGCCCTCATTCGAGATAACTGGAGATGTGCTGTCACAGGATATATTGATTGTAACGCTCCTGTTGAAATCAGTCCAGAGCTTACAGGCAACCCATGTTGTTGCACAGAGTGTGTCCACATCATTCCAGAGGCCACATTCTTTGATGTTAAAGAAAAGTCTAAGAAGGTGTGTGTCTATTAATATGATATGAAATACAACTTATCTACAACCCAATGTCTAGTTTGACTATGCCTCTTGTATATCAACTCTCCTTCAGCTATTCTATCATGATGTCAGCAGTTTCCGTGGGGAGAAGGTACATTCTCTGATTAATCTACTAACTATGGGCAAAGATTTCCATGAACTCTTCGATCAATTGTCCCTCTACTTTGAAGCTGTGGTGAGTTTTTAATTGGACTTGTGGGCATCAATTCATGTTACATTAGCCCGGGAAAGGGAATTATTACCAGGTCAAACACTTTTGCAAACGGTGGCCCTTTACCGAGCCCCTTTTCGTCCAATTTTTAACCAGCGACCCTCAATATCTCCCTGTTCCCTCTCCTGAGCTATTGGCTTTGCACGCAACGTGTTGTAAGGTAGCCCATATGTCTGGCGCCGCTGAGTATATAGACGATGTTTATCGAGACGCAGAAAATATGGGCGTGTTGGCTTCGGATGGTACTTCCAATGATATACTTAGCTTTAAATTAATGTCCTTAATGGTTGATGTCCAAGTTTAATCAAGTCATGCGCGCATCACTAATCGGTGAATAAAAGGATCAACCGGTGATGGCAGTCCGGAGATATCCGTCCAGGGTAAGTTCGAGATCCAAGCTGAGAGGCTGTCAAGGAATCCACAACAAACCAATCAATTCCCTGTATTTATTACATTTCTTTTCACACACCATCTAAACCGCCTGCTCCTTTGCCCCTGCCTTTCCTGGCCTTCTCCCCCTTGTCTAACTTACACACTCACAATGTCTGAGCAACCACTGACTGACTCCACTCTACCTAAGGCTATGGTGGCGCCGGAGGAGGAGGAAGAGGACCGTGTCAATATTGATGAGCACCAGGACGAAGATACTGAAAATTCTTCTGGTGATGACGATGACGACGATTACGAGGAAGAGGAGGACGAAGACGAGGAGGTTGTTTCGTCCTCTTCGATACGACATTTATTTTTTGCTGAGAGTTTGATACACACAGGGAGATGCTGGTGAAGGAGGCAATGACGACAAGGTCTATCTACATTCATTGACTGTCTTTTCTTCGAGCTGAACGAACATTTGTTCTAGCAAAATTTGACAGCATTGCTCTTGGGGAACGTGAGTGTTTTCTCCCACCGTACGCCAAATGTTGACCACGCGCTGCAGCCCAAAGCTGATGATGAAGAGGAGGAGGAAGAGGAAGATGACGATGACGATGACGGTGACGGTGAAGAGTATGTCGAGGACAATGGTGCTTTTGGCACAAAAAAGCGGCCCATTGACGAGGTCGTTGGTGACAATGACGTTGAGAAGGACCCAAAGAAAGTCAAGGCATAGGCGCCATCATTTCCAGAACAGCTACCCCGCTGTCTGCCTCTACTAGCTTTCATGTATACCTAGATGTTTTATTCATAATGCTACTGATTCAAGGTACGACCTCAACTTCATCCCATCCACCTCCAACTGCTCTCGTAGTCTTGAACCTCCTATTGGGGATAACAGACATTGTCAGATAATCCACTTCACTTGGTTCGATGGCGACCAGAACAAAGTTTCTCAGCGCCGTCTTCCAGTTCTTCCATGCTTCTTCGCCGTCACCCTCTTTCGGCTCCTCCACTCGTTCCGGCCATTTCTTCGCTTCGTCTTGTCCGCCCTCTAGGACACTCCCAGGAGCAGGACGGCACCAACTCGCTTTCATATGTGCGCTCATGCTCTTAAAAATCTCGACCCTCTTGGCCTCCCAATCAAAATTGGCAGGCATAAGCGCAGCTAATCCGCCTTCAGGATCCACATCCGCATTATTCAAAAGATGATCCCGCGTAATTTTGGAAAGCTGGTGATCAGGTGATGTAACCAAGCTGACCCGACCTGTGATGCGAAACTGCTCCGACGTCTGTTCAATCCACCAACAAGATTCAATATTGGCGTTGGCAAGGATATGATGTACTTTGGGCGTGCGCACGTCCGTCGAGGTTATGAGCAATGGGAGTCCTGGCGCTGTTGGACTATTCAGAAATGAACGGAAGATGTGTGAGCGGGCGCGAGGTACAGGGGCCTCAGCATCAATAGTAGCGAGCTGGAATGCTTCCATTCAAACATGAATGTTATACTCCTATTTCTGTTACGACAGTGGGCGCTTACTTGTTGCTTTCGGATACCGTTCGAGTGCTTTATCAAGGACTTTCTTCCAGCGGGGTACAATGTTGTTGGCTGCCATGGTTTTCTTAGATGTTGAAGGAGAGTTAGTCTCGATCTTATTATTCTTCTGATTATGCTCACTTTAAATCCAGGTTCCAGGTTATTTTTGGTCAAGTCAGCATGTGAAATAAGTTGTGAGAAATGATTATATAGTCTTCAACTCAAAAAATTGTCGCACGTGCTACGTTGTCTCTTCGCTGTCTCTTCATGCACGTGGATCAGTGCACGTAAAAAAGGCGAGATAATTTTCTACTTGTCCATGTATGATGTTCTTGTCAGAAGCTTCGACCTACACCTATCATCATCCACGAACCCATTGACATAAGTCAAGACTCCAAGTTTCTAACACATACTAGGAGCCTGTTACGTCAATGGAACATGAACACATCTCGAGTTTAACCCTCACTGTGCACCGCTGTTTTAGCTGGAGTACAGGTTCACCGAGGGCTCGGGAGCGGTATCGTCTCTTTAGAGTTGGGCATGGACCATCTAATCTTTCTTATCATGTCCGTAGTTTTGAGACAAACATTTATTAGTCAAAATGAAATGTGGTTTGTGGACAGTCTGCTCGAGACTTGATAAAGAACTTAATACCGATCATTACGTTGAGCATGTTTTATTCTAGCCTGGAAAGCGCTTTTTTTCTAATCAGGTCCTGTGTTATTATCATAACAATATTTACATGACTGACTGCAACTCCATGTATCTGCTTTTGTGAAGCATCAATCAACCTTGGAAAATTGGGTTCTTGACTACAAGGCTAATCAGAGGGTCTCGCTTGGTATTCTACCAGATGCGGAATTAAGGTTGGATGCGCATAGAGTCGATCATCATTGAAATGTGTAACTCTTTTTGTACAATTTGTAACGAGTACAATGTAGCTATAATTAGATTGATTGCCCCCGAAAAGCTTTCGGCTCTGATTTAAGGGCATTATATATGAACTAATATAGGTGTGCACCATTTCAAAAAGAAGACTTTAGTTTATAACAAGAATTTGTTCGTTGCTTCAATCCTCAGAATGAACACAGAAAACTCGACGCTCAACTCAACTGCATGATCTGTCCATTCTGCATAAGCATTTCTTCCATACCCTGGCCTCTCTGTACTTCGTTCACCACTATCCCCTGTCCCATAGTCCCCAACGGTGCATTCTGATGCGTAGCAGCATTCATTATCGCCTGCGAAAAACCCAATGGTGACATTGACTGCCCAATATTTGTACCACCTAGCGTAATCTGTTGATGCTTGCCTATCTCTCCTCTGATTGTGTCCAGCATCTTCTTCAACCCCAGCCTCTCATTCACCAATGCCACTTTCGCGCTTTCCAAATTTTTCCTCTTTTCTTCCAAAACATCTTCTAATTCTTCAAATTGTGTCATCTTCACTTCAAGTTTGGTGAGCGTGAGTTTGACAAGAGTAGCGAGGGTGTTGTGGATCTGAGCGTGCTCAGCGGAGGCGAGAGAAGAGGCAGCTTTTGCAGAGGCAGAGAGTGCGAGGTAGGCTGCGCGTTGGGCTTGGGAGTGTGGAATTGCATGAGTCGCAGCTGCGGCGGGCTTGGGTACAAAATTATTTGGGTCAGAGGAGTCAACTTTCTGCTGTGATGCAGGTGTATGCTCCATCTTATCTTCGTCTTTCCTCTGTTTATGTCCTTGTCGACTTTGTATGCCGGTATTGTCAGCCCCTTTACCACCTTCGCCATCATCAAGTCCTCTCGAAATACTCTCAGACGCCACACCGCGACTGACAACACCAGCGAGGAAAGCAACGACACTCAAAACCGGGTTATCAGCCTGATCAAAAGGGATTCTACCGAACCTGAGAGGACCCATACTCCCCTCTGTGCGAAGATATGAATCCTCGATGGGGAGTTCCAGAAATTTGCAGATGCATTGTTGGGAGGAACGAGTACCGACGTGCTCTTCAATCTTGGACCAATCATCATCATACATCTCGACACCTTCGAGTAAAAGCAGAATTTCTTGGTCTGACCAATCATTGTTTGCGGAGGAGGCACCTGGAATCCCAGGAGGTGTTGCAGTGAGTTTGACGAAATCGCCGGAGAACAAATTTGAGGAAAATCGACCATCAAGGTAACAGGGAGCACATATTTCTAATTTTTCATCTTTGAGGCAGTGGTAGCGGACTAGAGAACAGTCAGCACCGCATGTATCACAAGTGTGAGTATGGGTTTTTAAAATTGGTGAGGAGCCGCCTGCAAGCGCGGTAGCATCAGACGCGGACAGAGCACGAGAAGCTTTTGAGGTGGTTTGGTAGATAGAAGAACGGAGTTGGAGAGATCCCGACAGAGCTTTGCCACTGGAAGGGGGCACAGGGGTACCAGGCAGACGAGCAGTTGGAATGGGAGGCCGAGTACCTGGATGGAGGGACTGGAGGCCACGGGGTGTGTCGAGGGTGATACGGAAATGTCCAGTAAAAGGTGGGGACAAGGTAGAAGGACGCCGGTCAGGGTCAATCTACTCCAGTGTAAGTGAGCGGTGACAGAAAAAAAGCGAAAGGGCGTCATAAACCTGGTAGTTAATTAAGCCCCACTGCTCGAGAAAAGCATGGACACGCATGACAGCGCAGACATCGCCAGCAAGGTTGCGACGACAGGCAGTGACTGTAAGATATTCTGTTGGACGCAGGCGGTAAGTGTTGACCATAAAGTCGCGGTAGTCTTTATATATGGAGGGCGTTTTGGATCTGTTACGGGAATTGAAAAACTCTGGAAGAGCGCGTCGCTCTACAGGATGAATTTTGTCACTGGCATACCAGGCAGCATAGCTAGGGATAATAATTTCATGAGTCTGAGCTGCCAAGTACTTGCGAGCTTGATCCTCGAGACGAAGGCGAGTTGCCTCGAGTTGGGCAGGGTCGTCATCGTCGGCAGCGGAGTCTACAGAATTGTCGAGACCGTCAGCCATGAGGACATCTGGGCGCTCGGTGTTATTATCATCATCGTCGTCGTCGTGAGGGCGGAGGTCGGGAGGTACGATACGGTCGAGCTCGCTGTGTTTGCCAATATTGCTGGCCTGGACGGGGACGAGGTTGGTACCCATGGTAGGAGCGTGCTGAACGAAAAGGTGACCAACGAAGGGCACGAGATAGAAACCCCAGACAACAGAACATTTGACAGGACCCAATCACAGGAACCATCTACTTATATTACAAAAGGACTGATGTAACAACTAAGACATTCATCCACAATGTCGTATACGAGTCCAATCTACTAGGGGCTGTCTCGCATGGTCAATATCCACCTCAACGACAGAACACAGGGTTTGGGCTACAACGTAAACATTACTCAAGCCAGCAGTCGATATTGTATCCCCTGGTTTGAACAATTTCTTCGTCCCTTTCTGCGTCCAAGAACTCACAACCCTGTTCCAAACGTATATGAACACCTCTCTCGGCAGCTTCAGCATCAAGTCATAGAGTGCCGGTCGATACGAAACTTCAGTCTGCAGAACAACTTGAGCCTCACCCTCAAGAAGGAAGACAATTCGCTCATCCTGGCCCGAGGTGTCTAGCGATGAGCAAAATGTCGGAGTAGTGTCTGATCTCCCAGATAGGGTATATCCTGGTGGATAATGAGTCAATCTTGCTCCAGCAAGTTGGAGCTCCTCCCAATCCGATATTTGGTTCCGCTTTTCTTCCACAGCCACATCACCTCGTTGGAGGACAGAGGGCACATAACCAAATAGATCACAAAATTGCGTATACAACCGCTGATGATCTGTGGAAACATGCCAATTCGATCGATCAGTGATATCTTCAAACTTCGTACTGGGTTCTGCCCCACAACCACCCTCGGTTTTTTGATTCCGACACCACTCCACAGCTTCAAATCGCGTTTCGAAGGCAACTATTCCCTTTTCATCAATGTCACTCACGTTGAATATGATATTCACTCCTGCACGTTCGAAATCTGCACATACTCCACTACCCTTGCGTACGCCGCAAAAGACCAACCTTGTATTTCTTGGTGTCATGTCGCGCACTGCGCGGTCGAAACACTGGGCTGCTGATGTCTCCAGGCGGTGAACAGTGGTTAGATCTATAATTATAACCCGTGTATGTCGCTTTTTGTCGAGAAGCTGCGCTTCTAAAGAGGGAATGCTAGCGAAAACTGACTTCTCTTGAGTCACACGCTAGTTTTTGCAACCAGGGTAATCACTCACAGACATATCCAGTCAGGGCAATCACCCGGACGTTGACTTTGTCAATGAACTCGTCACGTATCAAGATGTCAGAGCTTTCAGCACACTCTATATCAGGAGTGGAGATTGAAGGCGTGTGATTCAATGGTGAGATGAGCTTGGGAACATGAGAGTCATTGGTTCGATGAACGAACTGCTGAGCCTCGTTCCATTCCTCCCATCGCATTGCACGGGCACTCTTATGCGAATTAGCTTTCCAAATGTTTCGTGGAAAACTGAGCGTCGTACCGAGTCTACCACCCCGAAGGCAAGATATACCACAGCTGCAGCACCAATTCCAACTCCAAAGCCCTCTGCAAAACCAATGAATGTACAGGACATGAGTGTTCCGATCACGATACACCATTCGAGAAGGATCAAGCTCTGGGCCGATTCCCAAACAGCTTCGAGCATGAGCTCAATGCCTAGGAATAATACAAGGGCAGATGCTAGAACGGTAGGAACATATGGTAGGAGGAGACTCGCTGTCAAGAAGAGTACGAATGTCAAGAGAGTGATCAAAGCGCATTCAAATCGTCCGCCATGGGCCCGAGTGATAAATACAGAATAAGAATATTGCTTGTGAAAAATTTTCAGCTATTGAAGATAGACACACGGCACATGCACGAACCAGAATATTTGGTACTGTTCCTGCAACACCTGCCAAGAGATTCGCAACGCCCTGGCCGAATAATTCGTGATTCATATTGTAGGGAACATCAAGCGTGAAACCGAGGGCTGGAACGTAGATAGGAAGGTTGAGAACCCCAATGACTACAAGGAGCACGATGTTCGTAATCGCATGTCTAAGTGCCCACCATTGAACGTTCGAGAAGTCGAATTCCCTCCAATAAATCCACTGAGTTCCAATGCCCCGCTGATCAGGAAGGCTCTCGACGCGAAAAAGCCAACCATTGATGATTAAGTGTTCCAGTGAAACTTTTTGGGCCCCGGCGACAATCCAGAAGATAGTTGGTATTGCAATCAGATAAGCAGGGACATAGTAGGCATTGTGAACTGCTCCTCGGGTCCATCTATCAACAAGTTTGGAACGCTTAGTCACAGAGAGGACAAATGGAGGAAGGAACGAAGCAGCGAGAATTGGGAGATGAGCTTTGCTGAAAAGGACAGAACCCGCATTGGACAGTGTCAAGGCTGGAGACGACTTTGGTAAAGGGAGCCCAAGTCCCAGGATAAATAGTGATAGACCAATAGCTCCGATTGCTCCTGTAAGCACGGTCTGAGGGAAATAAGCAACCTAATGAAAGTAGATTAGTCAATTAACAATGTGGCCAATAGTACGCACCAAGCCTCCGAGTTTCAGTGTACCAAGTAGAATGAAAATGAATCCAGTCAAAAAACTAGTCAAGGCATACGCCGCCATCACTGTTGGAACAAGAGCAGGATTATCTGCACCCAGTACGTCCCGAATATCACTTGCGACGCCTCGCAAGAAAGGCAGAATTTCAATCAACATAGCTCCTAAAGCCCCAGGAAAGCGAGAGCCACCCAATGTCATGGCGACTTGAGAAAGTATCGTGCTATGATCATGAAGCAAATGAGGATTTTACTAGAGAATGCCGGAGATACCTCATGATGTACATAGATAACCCTTGGATTTGCAGATTTTTAAATTGCGTCTGTCCTGTGCCTTCTTCTGCAGGGAAGACAAGGAGGCCGGTCGACACTGCAAGAACAGTCAAATGAGGGAAAACTTTAAAGTTCAAACGAAGATACCTGCATCAAGAACATTGAACATCGTTCCAAGTACGACCGCCGGAATTGCACGATAAAGTCGTCCTGGGGCATTTTTCGCAAGTCGAGATGAATGCATCTTGAGGACGTTCATGTCGAGAAAGAAGATGAAGAAAAAAATCAAGATCCTGCTCGGTACCCATGAATTTGATCGCATTAAGCCGTGGAAAAACTACATAATGAAGAATGCCAAATGCCTAGATACAAAGGCCCACTTAGAAACCGGTCAATTCTGCAATAACACAACGTAAAAATTAGAAGATTTGACACATGGAATGAGAGTGTACGGGAGCTGTTTGAATGTCCGACCCTGTCGCATTATTGACCATCAGGGTCCGGATATAATGTCGTGCCCCTAAACGCTCCAGTTTCTTGGACTACCATGCATCCGTCTTTGTTTGCTAGCTGTTACGGGGGCATCCATGTAAGTTTCCACAAGGACGTCGGCCGAAGGTTTGACCGGCATTGATTAGTCAGCAGAATTGCGAGGTATTTTTAGATCAATTTCAGCACGGGCATATTTTATCTGGAGTTACCACAATTATGACACTTTATATCCAATTGAATACATGTGTGTTGTCATAATTGCACCGCATAAGTCGGCTTTGAGTGGATTAGCATATAAATTTATCGAAAACCCGAACTTGGATATAAAGAGAGTCGTTGCCTCAGAAAAATTGTCACAGGTTACAATGATCCCTACCTTCACTTCAAGTTATATTGCCTCTGAGAATTTGATGCCTCCACTCGGTTTGACTCCACTAAAAACACTACTGCTCTGAAGGAAGCCATTTCCATCACCAACCGTCACAAACGGCGAGACAATTCGAAGGCTATCCTCGCCATCACCAACAACTATATCACCTGCTTTGCCTGCGCCTCTCTATGTAAATACATAGAGCGCAAGTATACAGAAGTATCCCTCACATGGTGGACTGCATACATCTTCGCTATCCTCATCATTGCTTCCCGCCTTCGTGCATTTGAGAATCTAGTGCACGAGGCCTCCCACAACAATCTTTTCTCAGTCGCTCGTTTCCACGACAGGCTTGAATTCCTTTTTGCTTTCCCTGTATTCAGGGTCCTTAAAATTTACCGCACGCAACACATTGACCACCACAAGTTTATCGGTGATCCAGTCCTCGATGCTGATATCACCAGGATGATGCATTATGGCTTGGTATCAGACAAACCTCTTGATGCTCGTAAATTCTACTGGCTTGTGTACGGCCTTCCGTTCACCGGTTGGCTCCACTACGAGTATATTATCACCACATTTGCGGAGTTCTGGACGACCCCCAATTCATACCCCTCCAAGATCCTTTACTGGTTCACAGTCCTTGCAGCTGTTCATTTCTACGATATTTGAGGAGCTTTCTTTCACTACTTTGTTGTACCCTGGATCCTCATCCTTCCAATTACGCGATGGTGGGCAGAGATGAGCGAGCATCTCGGCCTCAACATGACAGATCATTTCGGTAATTCGAGGACCAACGATGGATTCTGGCAGAGATTGTGGATTCATCCTCTCAATGATGGGCTCCACGCCGCGCATCACCTCAACAGCCAAATTCCATTTCACCGTCTCCGCGATGCACATGATGACCTCATGCGAAACAGCGTGGAATATCGATCTAAAAACATTATTTCCCATGGTCTCCGAGAAACATTCCATCAAATCCTCACACATCCGACCATCATTCGCTCCAAATGAGTTCGGGTTGAGCCACAGGTATGGTATTGAGTGGATAATCAAATCAAATCAGTCTCGTGTGCCTGATGACACATTGTAACTGTAGAAATGCTCGATCATCAAAATTTCGAGTGCACTGATCTGATGGCATGTAAATCATTTCCAACTTAGGTAGCAGCTATTTCATACAATCTTCTTCTTTCGACTGTCCAATAGCTTACTAATCCCATTATTGTTTTTATCTGAGAAGTAGGAAAATCTGTGTATGAAGATTTCCCCAGAATGCTTCATGCCAAGATGCCGGGTCTAAATTTTGAGGGGTCTTCCCAGACTTCCTTGGATGTCGTGATCTGGGAAGACCTTTAGACTTACCAGACTTCTTTCTCTAGCCTTTTATGGATAGACGGATCAAGGCTACGTACTATATCCGAAATTTTTCTGATGGTATCTACTGTGGAATGAATATAGGCTTACAGTTTGTTTTGCTGACAATTTCTCCTCTATTATGAGCTGCCGAAGGCCATGCTCCCAGTCAAAGACTGTGGGAGTCTGAATTATCAATTTTGTCTTTCAGTGGCTCCTATCAAACGGGAGAAGCTTTGGATGAAGTTTCTCATCATAGGACGTATCGAAAACAAATTTACTACCTAGTAGAGTTTCAACACGTCGCGTTGCAGCGCGAAACATGCATCTCGTGCATGTGTGACATAGGTGACGTCACATATAGGGATTACGCATTCCTATGGGAAGTGGCAACACGAAGAGGTCATATGCAACCGAGTCCTTGATTCTCCGAACTTAACAGCCTGACATTTGACAAAACAGAGGCAAACATGATGACAGCCTTTTTCATTCAGTTTCATTCAATTTTTGATTTGAAAAAGTTCATTGAGGGAGCTGCGACACCACGATGACACATAACAATTAGAAAACGAGACTAGAAACATAATAGTCTTAGGATCATAAGCCAAGCAATATACATGTTGATGCCAAGATAATTCCCACCCCACCTCCGATGCCACAGGACAATCTACGGAACGTTGCACTATCATGCATCCTTCGCAGCCACTCCCTTGAGCACTTGATGAAGACCTGTAAGCGATCCTCACACTTTTACTCTTCTGTATCCTTCAATTCAACTTCGGTAGGAATCAACTGGAGATACCAGGTTAACAATATCGTTTTCATGCGTACAAGAAATGTTGAGGAGAAAAATAGTGCCATTCAGTGGACTCTCGGCTCAATGATAATTTTAGAAGGGGCTCGACAGGGGCGTCGTCCTTCAGGTGTAATGATGTCGACATCATTCAAGCGCGAGGGATCATCAGAAGGTTCCAAGCGATAGCCCGTTGGGAGGAACTGATTAAAACCACTCAGGAGGTGATGATATCCTGCAAAAAGCTCGGCCACCCGTTCCATCACTTCCATAAGCTCTAAACTTTATGTCCAAAGAAACGTAAGCTCGACTACCATACAGAAAAAAATTGAGACTCACGTTCTCTCTTTGAAATGCCTCATCAGCTCGACAAACGCGTCGTACACCTCACGATTATAGAAGAACTGAGTTCTCACTTGATTCAAATATTCATAAGCCCTCTTGACTGGTTCTGCATCGGTGCAAGAGGAGGATGATTGAGAACTGCTCATGTTCTTGGTTTTGAGGGTATGGGAACAAGATTGGATTATTATGTCAAGACAGGAAAAATAATTTAGCGCCGACAGTTGATGGAAGTTTTGCCGGAGTCGGATCTCGGAAAGACATGACGGTCGAACAAAAGCAAGAAACTTGTCACTAGAGTCACATGAATGGTCGGTCACATTGCTTCAAGCTCTGACATCTAACTACGATTTAAATTATCATCACCAGCATTTCCACCAAGTCCGCTTCTTGTGTCTACTATCTTCCTCCTCTACTTCGTTCTCCCTGATAACTTTCAGAAAGACACTCTCCAGCGAGGCCTTCTCCAAAGTATACTCAGTGAAATCTCCACTACTAGATAACGTGTGAAAAAGTTTGGCCAGAGACATGCCTTGTGCCGGTTCAATAGGAACTTCGAAACGGGTCGCAACGTCATCGGCCATCCTTGATCCAGGAAATCGGGACATCAACTTTCGAGCCTTGACGACTTCCTCACGCGAACGACAGGTAAAGTGGACTTCGTACGTTCCGTAGCGATTTGAAAGAGAATCAATCGTCCCAACAGCAAGAAGCCGTTTTGCTAAGATTCCGACCCTTGTGGCTAACGCTGATGCTTCTTCCATTGAGTCTATAGGAAGGAAATAAGGTAAAATCAGTTGGAAAGAGATGTAAGTACATACGGGTCGTAATTATCACTGCTTTCCCATGAGCTACGTTCCTCAGTGTCTTCCACATATCACGTTTCATCTTTGCATCGATACCAGTTGAGAACTCATCGATCAAAATAACCGAAGGATTGCCTACGAACAGATCAGCAGCTTTCCTAATTTACCATAGAATGACTCCTACCAATTAGGGCAATGGCTAACGCGAGTTTCCTCTGATTGCCGCCGGAAAGCTTACTGGCGAGGCGATCCGCATACATATTCAGTGCTGCACCTCGCAAGACGGTCTCAATGCTCTCATCCAACTCGGGTCCCCTCTTCAGGCCTTTCAGACGACCATAAACAATGAGATGCTCTCTGACAGTGAGCTGAGAATCTATGGCAGTAAACTGGGGGCAGACACCAAGGCTGAGGCGGGCTGTCCGAGGTTTATGGATGACAGATGTTCCATCAATGAGAATATCGCCTGAATCTGGGACTACATCTCCTCCTAAAATAACATCGGTATCTCGGAGGTGCGGATTGACTTAAATATACTCACGAATCATATTAAATGTTGTCGTCTTCCCGGCTCCATTCGGTCCAAGAAGTGCAAAAACCGTATCTCGGGAAACAACGAGACTAACATCATCGACAACTTTATTTCCGTGAAACGTCTTCGTGGCATCAAGAACACGTAGCAGATCATCTGAGTTCAAGGCTGCTTCTGCTTCTGCGGCCACATCACTCTTCTTTTCATGATCAGCTTTCTCGTTCCTCACGCTCGATACCTGTTCGCGCTTTCCTACATTACGTTTCAATATCGATCCGGAATCAACCCAAACAAGGATTGCAAGGAGGACGAAAGCGTAGACGAAAAGATACAGTATCGGACCTCCGAAATGTTGGATGGAGCCAAGAGATTTCGTAGTCACGGGTTCGCTGTCATTGCAGAGAAGAGAAAACATATTGATTGATACGAGGGCGGCTCGAACCTGGGAGGAAACAATTGATAAAATACGTGCCTAGATAACGAAGATGGACGTACAACACTGCAGACAGGGGCCGCAAAGGAGACGGTAAAGTGTATGATAACCATCAACTTCTGGGCATCACTCGACTTGGCGTAGGTGGGTACTAAAAGGTAACCGGACAAATACAACTAGGTACAGCTTAGAGCAGTTACATGAACGATAATGAATATGACGTACGACAAAGATGATGACCTGATACCCCGCAACGGCAGCAAAGGCAGCCAGGGGCGATGTGACAGCCAGGGACACACAGTACGAGAATAAGGCACCTGTGATTCCATAAAGAACCATGATGAACCACTGTGTAAGAAGTCAGCAAACAAAATAGAAATCACAAACATCCAAACTCACCATTTCTCCAATACCGTGGAACTGATTCGACGCTGCTGCAAAGATGATGATGATGATCGTCGTCAAAATCACCGAGAATACAGTATCAAACATTAGATGCCCCAGCCACAATCCAATCGGGTCCGACAGTCCATTTGATAACTGCATAGCCTGAACAGAAGATCTTCGCTCTTTTGATACATACAAGGCAAAGAATGCAGGATACACTGACTAACCAAAAATAGTGAATACCAGTTCACAGAAGCTCGACCTCATCAGGGACTCACCATAATAGCGCCAAAGAACGCAAGCCATTTCAGTGAAGTCAAAGTCCCCGCTGCTCTATGTGGAAAAGGTGAAAAGTCTGTTGCGATGATTGTAGTCGGAGAAACTCCTCCAGCGCTCTGGGTTTGGTTCAAAGCCCGTTTGTAAAGCACGTTGCTTGCCATATTCAACATTGAAAGCCCCATTACTCCAGGTGGAGAGGCCTCCCATGAAACTAACGTATTATCTTCGTTGAAGTCAAATGCAATACCTCCGAGAGAGAGATTTCGGTAGTTCTGGTTGATGTAGTCGGTGAAGGCCGTCACATCAGGCTCGTCCGTCACCCTCAATGAGTTGGTAGAGGAACCTAAGCTCTTGATGATTCCAGGAGGGGCGTTTACCGCACGTGAGGAAAACCCGAATGTGAAAGGGATAAGGGGTGAATCTGGAAGGTATAGCGGTATGGAAGTTGAATCCGCCAATCTTGTTCCGCAAGCCACGGGTTGATGGCCCATGAAGACGAGGGGTATGCATGACCCAGCGATTGCAATCAGGACAGTTAACATAGGTGTCAGCCAGCTTCGCTTAAGAATCATAAAGCGCTTGTGGAAAATTGTGAATGCCTGTCGGAAGGGAGAAACACGATGACCAGAAGCAAGCTTCATAGGCGCATTGCTCTTCTGAACCAACGCCGGTGTCGCTGGACGCGAATCCGACAATGCATTTTCTAAGTCGATGTGAAATTGATTTGGATCGTTCTTGTCCATCAAATCGAGGAATATATCTTCTATTGTCGTACCGACAATGTCATAATTCTGAACACCGTAAATCATTTTCTCCGCCTCTAACAACTGAAGAACTTGTTGCACAACGGTGTCGTCCTTGGACCTGAGGGAGCAAGACAATTGATAAGGGGATATGATTGAAGGTACCATATGAGGAGCGATATTCCGGATGCGACCAAGCAGGTCCTGACGAGAGCCAACATCTGCCCCGGTAGCGTATTTAAACGTGATGACGATTGAGTATCCTTTTCCAAGACTCCGTTTGAGGGATACAGGTGTACCAGATGCGACTAGCTTTCCAGGTGCCGCGAGAATAGCTATACGGTCGGCTAGAAGATCAGCCTCATCTAAGAACTAGAGAAACTATGAGATAACAAAAAATTTGAAAGCGGGACAGGACATACATGCGTAGTGAACACTATTGCTCGATCGTCTCTGAAGGATGTCAACGTTCGCCAGAGAGCACGACGACTCAGTGGGTCGACACCCGAAGTACATTCGTCCACAAGTACAACTTGCGTTGATACAGTATTAGAAGATAGTCATCGCATACAATCCAATCAACTCACTATTTGAGCCACCTAAAAGCCCTATCGCAAGCTGCAACTTCCTCTTCTGACCTCCACTTAGTGTATACGCATTTGCATGGATTTTCTTGCCCAAGTCACAATCCCTCAGTAACTGTTCTAAATCTTCATTCTTGTGGGAACGGTCAGACCACTTGACAGCTTGCCACACTCTCAGAGTCTGCATACACGTGAGTTCCGGAAATAGTACATTCTTCTGTGGCACAATTCCCATAGTCCCACGAGGAGGCTGAGAGGCACCACCGGCGAAGGTGATAATTCCACTTGTTCGTTCCATAAGGCCACCAATGATTGAGAGCGAGGTAGATTTTCCGGCACTTCAAGTAATCAGTCTGATTAATATTCTTGATATTGTGGGAGATATTACAAACCCGTTTGAGCCAAGGAGAACAAAGATACCCGTCTTTGGGATATCCAAGCTCAAGTCATCAACAGCCGTGACAGCTGTTTTGGATGAGAACCATGAACTCTTGAAAGTTTTCTTTAGGTGTTTTACGGAGATGGCCAAATTATCGTCCAATTTTTGTTGACCCTCAGCTCCACTCTTCTTCCAGAATTGCCACCAACTCTTGTGTCGTGAAGGGACATCGTAAATTGTCCGCTCGAGGACTACGGCCAAGTAGGGCCAGAGAAACACATTGATCTAGGTATATGCCAGTCAAAACACAGTTCAAATGCAGATACACGGAATCAGCATTTACGAGGGCAATTATCAGCAGCGGCAATAATCTGAGATTATTATCCGGATCGCCTTGGAGGGCATTAGTAGGATGTAAGTGATTCTCCCATCCCGCTATCGCCCTGATGGCAAAGATATAGAAAGCAGGGGGGAAAATAAGAGTGAAAATGACGGCAGTACCGTCTTGGGCATGTCCAAGGACCAAGGCAACCACAGCGAACAAGATGGCCAAAAAGGTCGACACAACCGCAGCGAGCTGAGGCGATTTCCCGAAGGGCGCGGCGACGAAGAATGCCCATGAAGCAAGTGACAGGGGTAAAAGGAGGTGAACGACCAGGATCATGAGGACGTTGGTTTCCGAGAATATGCGGTAACGCCAAATGATCCCAACAATTATCCATGCAGGCAAATATACCAGAGAAATGCTCAGGTGCCAGGATCTGTGGCAGTTAAGAAGCATGAAGTTGAAATGCCGGAAACTTTGCTTACATTATTCGCGCAGAATCCAGCAAACCCATGGCCTTCATGTGGGAGGTCAACAGGCCCGCCCGCTCACCAGCAACAGCTCCTGGAAGTTGGTAGGCTATACCAATGTAACAAATGAAGCTACGACTAATCAGCAGAGAAATTGCTTTCGAGAGTTTGGATTTACAGCGATAGAACGAGTATATCCCTCAAACCTCTCACAAAACCTAAGGGGAATTTATTTCACAACCTCTCGATCATAGATTGAACCTACTTAGTCGAGTATCTGTAGATTGTTCTTCATTTGTCTCTCGAGTATAAGGCCACTCTTGAGGTGTTTGGGGGGAGACACCTGTTTGCAGTTCGATGATTGCCTGAGAAGGTTTGGGGTATTAGTCTCTACAAAACTAATTGACATGGAAATTACGCACCTTATCTATCGCCCACTGCAACGGGAATAACACTTGTTCGTAATCGCTAGTATGTTTCTCAACATCGATGGACATGAGCCCACCATCTGCTCGGATCGTATAGTTGATAGGTCGATCGTCAGTCTGGGATGGTATGTCGTTGAATGCGATAGCAGCATAACAAGTTGAACGGAGATTGAAGTTTTGCGGGCAGGCAAACGGAATGTCACTTGGGGAGGCAACTTTCTTGAGGCCATCCCGCTGCTTTTCTGAAAAGCCTGAGCTGATGTGGTCCATAATTGCTTGAGGTGTCGGGTTGCTTGTGCCATCCGTTCCGTCAGCCCATAAAAGTGCCGACCCATCGTATTGTTCTGTCAGATTGCGGATAAGAGCAGGCTGGCCTAATCCGTACTAATCAAAGTAAGACGGAAGGAGTTTGGCTGTCAGAACGGAGTAGCGTACGTTGTTGGGTTTCTGAAAGAAAAGTTGCGCATTAGCGAGGAAGGCTCCATAGGCAACTGGGAGTATGAGGCAGCGTATCAGGTTGAGCTGGAAAAAGTTAGAAGAAAACCCAACCAAGAATGGATGGACACTCACAAACCAGTGTTTCGAGAGGACGATCCAATTTTTCCAGATCAAGGGCACGCAACTGGATCCAAAAGAGGCCAGCCATTGGGGTGCCTCACTTGAAAATACACGAAACGAAAAATGAGAGGCGACCAATGAGTCAGACGTATATAAAGGATCGTTGAGGGGAGATAGAAAACAAACAATGGAAATAGAATCGCAGTTCCTGGCTGCTGTGCTGCATTGACCCGGCGCTGCGGTTGAGCAAGTGATCACAATGCCAAAATAGAGACATCCCGGGAAAATATCACAAGTCATGTCCCCTTTTGGATCAATCTTGGAGGCTGCCCACGTCGTCCTGATCACGCTCCGGCGCCCGGGAGTTCAAATGCAACACAACGGCGAAAGCCTGTAGGAGGCATCTGGTGAACCAAATAAGTTTGTGATCAAGTTGATCACACTCTGACTCCCACCATGTACGCCACAACTTCAGCCAAGGTATGGCCTAGCAATATCCGCTTCCTTGGTATTTCACCTCTGTCAGAAAACACAAGCTCACATCGTAGCGCTACATGAAGAAATTAATGCTCTACAGAATAAATTAGGGTATCGACATTGCTGTGCGTCCATGTTTCGCACTCAGGGCATATTCTCCCTTCAGCGTGAACGAGAATGCGGATACGATTGTCAAAACCCACATCAAGCTTCTCCACCAATACAACGAGGCCAAAGATGCAACGCAGGTTAGTATCAAATCTCCGATTGATGTCCCAGAGTTCAACTTTAGTTCAACTTTCTCATAGATTCTCATTGGTCGTGTATGGTGAAAACCAGTGATTCTGTTGATCCAGTCCAACTTATCTTTACCAGCTAGCCACTGCGAGGGGCTCCACAGTCAAGCAGATTCACGAAGAGTATGATCTCAAGGACTCTGACTAATGTCTGATTTAGTTACCGCACTGCCTCTTAAACCCGAACGTTTTCATTGATGCCTGCGGCTTGTTTTTAGCACCCACAAACACGGAAAAATTGATGGATGTATAATTTACCACTCATCGACCATGAGTATACTGTACAGGAAACATGCACCTGGCAACACTAATCCGTGGACCTCCAACTCCCCTTCTCTACTTGTAGCCCAGCAGTATAACTCATTTATCCGTTTGGAGCGGTTTTTTGAGTGTTACAAATCGTGCAGAACTGAAAGCAAGGCAAATTGATTGAAATTATTAGCTCAAATACCGCATACAGTCAATGGTCCGAACTTTATCTGAACCATTGTAGAGGACTTGCAGGAAACTCACAGTTCTTGAGAACTCAGCCAGGTTCTACAGACTTACGTCTACTCGCTGTGCTGTCCAATCGTCCTACCAACCAATATCAGGGTCGCGGAACATGTATGTCGTTTTTCACCTGAGACACTGGGAACCACTTGACTTTTCGGTTACTCTGGCTTCTGAACCTCGAGGCTCAACTTCAAGCACGGGCTTGAAATACTTATTTTTCCCAATGGCCTTTTTCTCTTTGTATTCCGTTAAATTTTTCCTTCATACACAGCAAGCAGATATCTCGGCAAAACATTTGGCTGGCTGCCTCAACAACTCCTGTACATCAGATTGAGAAATCCCATGTGGACAAAGCCATAAAGATCCAAATGATGTATCTCATCCGCAGGCCCGAAAGAAGGAACAACATGAGCCTTATCAACCACCCCAACATCCTTCTGGTCTATTGGCTCCCAAGATAAAGATGATCGGTCGAGTCTTGTATCTCCGTGGCCAATTCGAATTGGATATTTCCATTTTCATGGTTCTATCGGACCTGTTACCTGTCCGCAATCACTAAATATATCTCCTACTGCGTAGGGACTTCTTTCAAAGGCGCATTTGTTCTTTACCCTTCCGCAGTAAGGATGGAAATGTCATTTGATTTTTTACAACATAATACAAGGGGTTGCTTGTCCCCTCAAGGGAAGGATCATGCATTGGCGGTCTGAAAGGTGTAAGTAAAACCCCTCTACACATGCTACATTGATGACGTTCATAGCCTAACATGCTGGTAGATATGATAGGAAGACTGCACTCAAACACCATAAAAAGAGACCAGGTTGGACATCATTGCGCAGCTCAGTTACGGTCGGTAAAACACTTCGATGGCAGACCCCTGAATCGTTCACGCCAGAGTTCTCGAAGGCTATGATCAGCCCTGATATCTACGCATCATGCTCGAGACAAGCTACCATATGAGGGACCGTGAAACGGCTGTTCCGATGTCTACACGCAGTAGAGTGCTTGATTCTCATATGATTTTCCCAGGGCAACTTCCTTTCTTTGGATTGTTGCAACAGGGAGGAGCTATTCTTGACGACAAACGGCCAGAAAAGCCCATTTATTCATAAAAGCAGTGTAGATTAATGGAACGATGCAGTAACGGTGTTGGAGGACCGACCAGAATGGTCAAACCGATCTCCATAATGAGACCGCATGGAAGCTGTGATATCAACGATTAGTGCCAAGTACCGCCTTCTGCGCTTTAACAAAATAATCCAAGGAAATGATAGCTGTGAAGTGTCTGCGGGAGGAAACCTAGGTTCAGCAGTCAAATGGGTATCAATTGTTTGCTTGTCATGAAAAAGCGGCTACATAGATTCTACACCGAATATTGACTGCATTTGGCGCTTATGAGATACAATCGTCACTGATTGTTAAACGAGAGCCAAACATCGTATGTCTCGACATATCTACTGGTTCAAGATGGTTTGATCCCTCGTTTCCCAAACCGTCAGATAGAGTCGTCCAAGATGTCTCATCGCCTAGGCCCAGAAATTTTTTTTATTTCACAGCATTGTAAAAAATGAGTGTTGGTTTGATGATCGATACACGACAAGATAATAAAGCCAAGATGGTCTGATGGATCACAAAAGTTGTAGTTCGGAGTAGGATGGAGTTTTGGAGAAGTTCAATATTCCACTAATAGAGCGAGCAGTCAATTGTCAACGAACAATGCTTCATTTGCTCACCCACAAGTGAACCTGCTGTCACTTGATATCAGTATGGTGACATTAAACAAAGACATCAATATTTAACATTTCTATTCATAGACATCGAGTCACACCACCAGAATGACGTTAGCTTGGCTAGGGGGGTATTTAGGGAGTGATCAATCATCCATGAACTTGATGAAGACTCGCTGGTTTCTTATGAACCAAGAGCCTTTGCGGACTCCTGTGTCTGGAATCGACGTTGACCTGAGTCTCTCGTTTGTCTGACTCATCGGACTACCAACCAAAAGGCATGAGAGTCACGTTTCTACAAAGGTACAGTGAGACCTCCATAGTACTAATTCATGGGGCTACATTCAAGGTCTTCAAGGAGTTTGGCCAGTCAACCATTAGAGACAATGATATTAAGACTTTTCCTCGCATAAATGCACAATCTAATTTGGATCCATTTTTCTCAGACCGTTAGGTCACGTGCTGATCATACGCCTGCCCTGATATTGACCACAAGTCAGTAAATTGATTGCGCTAGAAATCAATTCGTTCAACGCTCACACTAGTGAGCATTGTCTTTTAAAATGGTCCGTGTTCAAGTCATTCATTATTGACCGTGCATATCGATCCTTGTCCAGGTCGTTCTAGCAGCGTCGATATGCACAAAAGGCGGGAAGCGTATGTCATCTCCAAGCTGACTTACCTCTCTTCTTATTCTCGTAAATCACAGCTGTCATCTCCCGCCAATTCCGTGACATGACTCGCCCACGGATTGAGTCTCTCCTTGCCTCATTTCCTAAACTCATCCCTGCCAATACCCAGCATACTTCTGTCGAAACAGCAGAAGTGCGTTTCGTCTACCAACCCCTAGAAGATCTCTATATCCTTCTGATCACGAATAAAGCATCAAATATACTACAAGACATTGACACTTTGCATCTCTTCGCCCGCGTTGTCTCTGATCTGTGCAGAAGCACAGACGAACGAGAGATCCTAAAAAATGCTTTCGAATTACTCGGTGCCTTCGATGAAATAGTCAGTCTAGGGTATAAGGAGAATGTGAATCTGATGCAAGTCAGAAGCATTTTGGAGATGGAGAGTCACGAGGAGAAGATCCAGGAAATCATTGCGAGGGTACGTCTTTTTAGGTCTCCGTCTAGTTGGCCAAGCTGACATGGATAACTGCCTCAGAATAAAGAGGCAGAAGCGAAGGAAGAACTCAAGAGACGTGCAAAGCAGCTTGAGATGCAGCGTCGCGAACAGCAACGTCGTGCAGCTGTTGGTGGAGGAAGCGGGAGTAGCTACATTGGAGGTGGTATCTCTGGATACGCACCTGTAGCTCGATTTGAGGCCCCTGAAACTATGCTAAACACACCTTCCCAAGTTAGCAGCATATCTGCGACAACGCCGGCACGCACACCTGCCTTCAAGAGTAGCGGTATGAAACTTGGCGCAAAGAAGACGAAGCAAGCTGAGCTATTAGATGCACTTGGTGGAGATGTCCTGGCTTCTACTGTTGGTGTTGAAGTCTTAGGTCCCTCAACACCAGCCATACCTGAACCCCCGGTGCAGCAGAAGATTAATGATGGGCGAGGTAGCCTCCCTGAAGTGGTTCCGGAAAAGTGAGCATTATCTTTGCTTGGAAATGAAAGATGTCCGTCATTGAAAGTATAAATCAGCATCCACATAGTCATCAAAGAAAAATTGTCATTGCAACTACTTCATGATGGTGGTGTACAATCCATGGAGCTCAAGGGCGATATGAATCTTCACATAACTGATTCAATGTTGGCAAACATCCGCATCATCCTAGCACCTTCGACGACAGACTTTGGTGGAAAGAGTCTACAATTTAAGCAACATCCAAATGTGGCGAAATTCGGACCGGGTCAGGAGCGTGTTATTGCTCTCAAAGACTCGTCTCGCTCGTTCCCGGTCAACCAAAGTTTAGCTGTTCTAAGATGGAGATATGCCGGGACAGACGAGAGCAATGTACCCTTATCTAGTAAGTCCTTTCGATACAGCGGGTAATCTGACTCAGTTCAGTTCCGAAATTTTTTTAGTCAGTTGCTGGCCAACACCCTCCAACGATGGCACTGTCGAAGTTAGCATCGAGTACGAACTCGAAAACGAACACATTTCGTTGTACGATACTGTAATCTCCATTCCTCTACCGTAAGTCAGCGAGCATTCCTCGTAAGCGGAGCCGATCTGATGCAAGTTTGCACAGCGACGGATCATACCCAAGTGTTTCATCATACACCGGTGAATGGTCATTGGACCCTTCTTCACATTCGCTGTCTTGGTCAATTCCTCACATCACGGCTCATGGCGATAGTAAAACGGGTTCTTTAATTTTCACAGTAGGCGGGGATGATGCAGCCGTATTCTTCCCTGTTGATGTCAACTTCACCGCTCAAGGCAGCCTTGCGGGTATCGAGGTAGCCAAGGTCGCTCAAGTAGACGGAGATGAACCATCTTTCTCAGTTGACGCGTACATAACCACAGAAGACTTCCTTGTGATATAGATGAAGAATGTTGTTTTTCAATATGTTTCTCTGGTCTATAAACAGACGGGAAACGTCATCAGACCATCGTACTGGAAGACCAAAGGAAATGTCATACTGTGCTTCGAAGTCTGGAGAAGAAGCAGGATCTCGTGAGTTACGTGCGAAAAATTGCAAATATACGGTGACGAGTCCAATCAACGAGTTATTATTAAGTCATTGTCGTTGAACAGCCTGTCGCTGCCGATAATCTGAAACTCCCGAGTCGCCGCTTATTACACGTCACTCGGAATTGCTGAGCTTGGACATTGCAATATACCATGTCGTTTTAGGAATTCCTGGTAGTTTTCTGGGAACGGCCGAATAAGATCGTGAAGCGTGTGGTGCCATTCACTAGGTACCAGGAGCATGTAACACGTTGAGATGTCCTACCGAGGAGATGATAGGGGCACCTATAACTCCGAGGTTGGTCCACTACATATTTCTCTGTGGTATAAGTGTTACGAAGCAAACACATTGGCCATTGCATTTGTTTTCAGTCCGTATGCTGGAAGACACAGTTGACGGATATGATCTTCAATGGTGTTGGGATTTGATCATGCCGACACCGATGACTTATGCTTTGCCGCATGTGTTCAACTTCATTCTAAGTCCCCACTGATTCCCAAAGTTCAAGATATGTCACCCTAACTGGTAGACGACTGAGGTCGCTACTGGTGCTACTGAGGTATATATCATATTTTAGGAAAAGTATAGTCTGAATTTGGTAGAGCTCGGTTACTCCACTTCATCTGTCCAAATATGCGTTAGACCGCTTCAAGAATCCCAAAGACAGCCCTTGCCAGAAAAATTGGGACATATAATAGTGACTTACGATGATTCCAGGTGGTATTAGTTTTGAGGATATGAAACTGCCGGTGCACAAAAGCAATTGGTATTGATGGAATAGTACCTTTTCCAAACGTCAGGTGGACCGCCGGTGCAACTCTGCCGGGTGCCTTTTGTTTCTCTCCCTACAAGCTTCGCCACAACTCGGATAGGACAATAAGTCTGCATTGATTGCCCGAAAGGAATCTAGCACATTGAGGACTACTTCATTGAGTCAGGGCGATTCAATATTACCAGTCCCGCGTGCGCTTAAGCGTCGTCTGTCTATTATAAGACTTCTTTCTTGCTGTTCATTTGCCACTCTCGTCTTCTAACCACAACCACGGCCACAACTCTCCCAGCCTGCTCATGGCCGATTTCACCCTCGTTGACCCAAAAGGCTGGGGATACGATTTGCACTCGGTATTCCCTTTCTCAGCACCGACGAGTAGCCAATGTTGACGTCGACCGTTCGCCGTCAGATTTATTCTGCATACATTGGATATTTCCAAGCCCACAACGTTCCATGGTGCGTGCAAGTGGTAAATGTAGAATTATGTAAATTAGTGCTGATCACCCGATTTGTCATTTGCCGCGTGTAGGTTTGACCGAACATGGGGACATCTCTTTACGTCGTTCGAGGACTTTCTTGCCTTCTCATGGCCTACAATCACAGTAACAGATGCATATACTGGTCGAGCACATATCGTGACGAGGCTGAACTCGATTGGTGCATTTTTGAAGATGATAAAAACAAGGTGAGTGACCTACATTCATCTATATTTATCTCTCTCAACGCTGCGCACCCGCCCTTTGGTTCATTGATACCCTCAACATTGAAGATTCGGGGAAACCTTACCCCAAGCCCCTAATATCCTCCTAGTAACACCTTTTGAGGTGTCTTCACGCCATTTACGCAATATCTCCGATTATTCAACATACAGAAAGCTCTACTCAACCTTACCTGCTGCCGTCACCGCTGCGCAACGCGTGCGTGTGCGGGCCGGCCACTCTCAAACAATCAAGGAGCTCTGGTCTAAGCGGGACAAGACGTTTTTGGCTCTAAGTTTCGTGTGGAGTGAGAGGAATGAGAAGAGCTGTCTAGAATTTGGGTATGCGGCAGTGAGGTGTGGACATATGGAGGCGTAAGCCCTTTTGAAAGGACATCCGCCTACAGGATGACCAAACACAATTACAGATCTGGTCATTGGCCTCCCATTCCAGACAAAAACTATCGGTGGGCTCGAATCCCATGTTTGAGTCCGTTCTTGCTTATGTTGTCATTGATAGCAAAGGGCACTATATTGTTGAAGAATACGTAGACAAAGTAGTTTCAATAAGTATCCACCTAATCAACCCTGGCAGGTGAGCTTGTACTTACACCTCCTCTCCTGCATTCATGCGCCTGACCAGAAGTTCTTTTGACAGTACGCAGTGAGTCTTTATCTTCCAGCTCCTTGTGAACACGCAGGAATTGGTCGAGTCTGAGTTACTTCTACCCCACAGTTTGGCGAGAGCCAGTTGACGCCAAAAACCAAGCTGCCTCAGATAATTCAAGCTGTGATAAGGTGAGCTGGTTTTCACTAGTGTGAATGAGGCTGTGGTGCAAGGCCAGGTCCGTTGTGCCCATGCGGTCATAACATTTCAAACCTACAAGTGCACTGCCATAAATCAATGATTGATGTCTTGCTGTCCTGTTTTACTGACTCACATGCATTTTGACTCCCCATTGAGCAGTAGTTTGACGAGTCCGGAGTCGGAGACTAGTTCAAACTCGATCGTGCTCGTCGGATATGGAGCACATGCTCAGCCAGCTCGTCTGGAAGAGATGAAGATCAGTGAGTTTCTTTTTCTATCTTGCACATTCCCTGGTTCGAGTATTGTGGACTTCGGACACCCGAAGCCCGATCATCGTGCGCCCATTACCATATTTCGAACTACTGCCAGTGGTCACTAACGCGTCTACTCCTTCCTCTGCCTCCTGCAGAGTTACCACATAATGTGCTTGTCATCGATATGGCAACTTTCGAACGGTCATTGTATGCTACGGGTGCCCATGGCATCATATCTGATCCAAAAACTGAACGTCCACGGACATCAAGCTGCACGCTGAATCTTGAGGGTCTTTTGCGTAGCATCCAGCAACCGCAGTCTCACTGTCCACCGGTCTCAGCAAACAATTCGTCAAGTAGTCTACCTTCCTCAACTACTCCTCGGTTATCTCCACCTGTTATAATTCCGCAATGTTCGTTGGTGAACTCGGGCAACGAGGCATTCATGATGCTGTTTGCCTTCCAAATGCTTCTCGACCCTCTCGGAACGCGTATCCCTACGGTTAGAAAGGGGGCATTGGGCAGTCAAACGCAGGGACAGATATTAGCTATGGCCAACATGGACACTTTACAAGCGATTAACATGAGGAGGCCTCTGGGAATGGGGATGCCTGGCATGCTGACACAGGGCATATCGTCAATGCCCATGTACGGTGTTTCTACTATGCCGATGGTTGTTGTGGATGGTGTATCGGGGCCAATAGCCACTTCAACTTCCCCACAGCTAACACAGATCCCGAACAACAAGAGTAACAGCCAGAAAGAGAAGGCTAATTCAAGGTCCAGGAAAGTCCAGCGTGCGGTTTCCGCTTTTGACTTGGGTGGAGAATCCTGCCAGCTTCAGGAATCGGTGAAGAGGATTCATTCTAGCGATCCAACTAGATCATCGAATAGCACCCCTCCTCTGCTGGTTCCTGTCGGACAACAGCAGGAAGGAAATGAGCAGGGCGCTATGGGGACTGCGATTGGGAGTTTGTGGGATCGAAAACCCTCTCCCCTTGGCTTGGGGGAACGTCACCACAGGAACAGTTCTCTGTTGCGCTGAAAAATGAAGTCACCCAGTGGATTGTGGACACTGCTTAGACAACCTTGTTCTCGTCTCTTGGCACAGACATTTCTTTCCGTCGATTTTGGATGTATTTCACTGCTGTCGTAGATTTTGATCGGGAAGTTTCTGCTTGGACCTGGACTTGTATCTGACTGGTATGCATACTACCTTGCATTTAGTTATAATTTGATTTATGTATAACTCTGAACCAAAATTAAGACAGGTCAAGGGGAAATGCCATCCAATGGTTCCCCAGTTCAACACTGGCAGCACAAGACCTGGATAGAATGTATCAAGGTTGACATTACGAAAGATCCCTCCGCTGTCGGTACTGTTGATAAGAATCCCCTGTGACTGCTGTCAGTGATCGAAAACTCATAGGGTTCAACTCCTACCAACATGTCTCTATTTGGGTCTTCCCGATCCTTCCCTTCAAAGGAAAACCGGTCTCGCTTGTCTCATAAATCAAAACACGATTTCAGACAGTGTGTTCAATATCCTTATCACTCGCATCATTCAATTGTCATCAGGCGCCATGATCACTCCTTAAAGACTGACTACCTATCTATTTTATCATCTGAACATGACCTATGACCAATTCAATCGGATTATTTATGTGTACACGACATTTGGCTTTTCGGCATAATGAGAGTTTCTCGAGTTTGTCTTGAGGAGGATGCCTATATGCTTTTTCGTCTCTTCTATTATGTCCGCTGGAAAGGTTCTTTAGTGGAGCGTAGACGAACGCACTTAATAGATCGCTTTTGACCCAGAGATAGGGCCTACCAGTCGGGAGGTGGGGATAAAAGGGGGAGTAAATAAGACACCAGTAGTCATGACGCCATGTATTGTATCTTTGAAAGATCAATGCGTTGATCATGATCCAATGAACGTCAGTTCAGATCTATTTATCAAGTGTCCTTGGACGAAACAAACCAAGAGGGAATCGGCTAGATCATGAATTTGATCTGTATCGAATAAGTCAACAGGAACGGGCATCTTGTGGCACTGATTCAAATCAAGAGTTCATCATCGATCCTTCGTTCTTTTTTGAAAGAAGTAATTAGGATGCCGAGGAGATACAAAAAAAGAAGAGAAAAACTGCCCCATCAACGCGTAGTCGGGACCTACTAGCGATGTTAGGACAAGAGAGGAAAATAGAAGGAAGTCAAGCCAAATAAACCAATCTTAAGAAGCCTGATCTAATGGCATTGAATTAGAGCAAAATTTATTGCTCGTTAGAAGGCTTCTAGATCATACCCTTATGTTGGGATTGAAAAATCTTTCCTCAACAAGTCGACAAACAAGACATGACGGAGTAGCGGTGTTGAGGCCCTGCTGGGAAGGTGATTGCAGATATGCGCACGTTTCAGGGTGCAGTGGTACGTACGTGATACTTTCTCAACATGAGCTGTGATAGCCGCCAGGAAATTGGAGAGGCAGACTGAGCGAGCCTGTTCGATGCCTCCCCAACTAGAGTCTGCATGACTGTTTCGCACGGTTACTCGCGACTAACCAGTCCTCATGTGAGAAGAGACAGATGGACCATATATCGACTACCGTGACCATAGATAAGGAAGCCCGGGAGAAGCCTGCCGCGAAGATACTCGATCATGAACCGTGACGAAAGCAGAAGCCGCGAACCGGATGTGATATGGAAGGTGTATACCCATGTTATGATACCCTTTCGATTCTCCGAAGCCGGACTTATTTGTTCCTCCACTTGACGAGGCATGATTCTATTGAAGAATCGATCCGGTAGTAATCTTGTAAACACTCCCGAATTAGATGTCAGAGAAAAAGAAGACATCTAGAATCATTCCAGATTGGCAAGTTTGATCAGGTCCTTCTCAGTCCCAATGGAACTTGTCATTCATGGCGGAGGAACTCCAGGTTGGGTGAACATGCATTACGCCGATCATCACAGAATACAGACGGTGGGGAAACCCCACACAGAAGATCAATGTTGAATTGTTATTCAAGCCAGTACAGGGTGAGTAGTACTCATCCGGCGTCAAGTGTGTTGACTCCACCGCATCCGAACGCATTAATCATAAGTCTATTCGTGTAAAGCCAACCACAGGCCGCAACCAATACGTCTGGCATTAATTAACGTAGAGTCAGTTCACGAGATGTACAAGATCGAGATCCTGCCTTTCGCGAAGATTCGCGGAACATGACAAACCGCCAAACAAAAACTCCCAGACTTCCTTCGTACACACTCACAACCCCAGTTTGATTTCATTATTCGCATCTCAAGCCTTCATTTGTTCTCCAAGAAATTCTGATGCGTTGGAGCAACTATTTGTATTAAGGTGCGCATCGATGCAGAAGCATCCGGGGAGATAAGAATATCAATCCACTGTTACTCCTTTGGCTCTGAGGTCATTCTTAGCCTCTGAGATTTCCTGAAAAATGAAAAATGAGACCAGGAAAAAGAGATAAAGGTCAATCATGAGATGTACGATGCAGGTGAGTCGATAGCAAATGGAAGAAGGGGGGAAGAGATGGATTAAATCATGACGACGTGATATGAGGTGACACGAGGAGGGCTAGAAGAAAACGGCTTTCTTCGAAGAACAATTCAACCGTTCATTCCGACGGCCCACAAAAACATGAATATACTAAATAAGGCTTGGTACTCACACTCAGTAAATCAGCATAAGCTTCCGGACAATCTCTGAATGTGTATAGCCCCCACCCCAAGGACCAGAGAGAATAAGATCCGAACGAAACAAGCAGCCACCAAGGAACCTTATTGCACAAGTCAAGCCAGTCATTGAATACGGTTGCAGTGTTGAAGAATACAGGGAAAGCGCGTTGCAATTCCATGGGCGACATAAGTGAGATTGCTTGCAACGTGGGCAACGTGAAAGACGAACCACTGCGAGTAATTGTTCGACTGTCTTTACATGAAGCCAGGGCAAAGCAATAAACTGGAAGAAGATAAGGAGATACAGACCAATAGCCAGACTCGCATAGAGCAATGCACGATGCGCGCGAGCCATTGACGTTGGGAATTAAGAACGTGGCAATCCGAATCAGGAAACCATGACGTTTATGAGAAAAATATACATTCAGTGACTAAAAAAAATTACTGGCTCAAGATATAACATTATTGGTGCTGAGCAAGGTAGAGATTTGGCCTTGTTTAGCCATAGTATCATCGCATCCTGGAACAATGTGGGTGGTGTCCCGCCGATCAGAAAAAGGCGGCTTACCTCCAATATGTTGCTGAGCTATATTTCGTGAAGTTGAACTCACGATATCAACAGAATCATAAAACACGCACCAACAAAAACATTTGGAACTGTACTCTGCCCAGTCTTCGTGAGCAAATAATCTTGTATATCTCCGCCGTCGTTACGTTGATCCAACCTGAATACGGTGAGAAGTTGCGACAAGGACGCACCAAAAAGGACTCACTCGATGACAATGGTCTTAGCTTTCGAGAAGTTGTTCGTGAGAAGTTGTTTGGCCCTTCTGGAATAACTGCACCACGATTTGGAGAAAATTGCAATATCGTTGTTGGTAATAGCTTCCTAGATAAGGAAACAACAAGATCCCTTCAAGTTTCAATCTTGTTGAATTGTCACCCACCTCGACAATATCTTTGGCAGACATGATATGTTGAGTGTGTACGGATGGGGACCTTGTCGTAGAAAACCAAGAGAGAGAAACAGCTGAGGTTGCTCGAGTATAAAAGCAGGTGCGGAGAAACAACATTAACTCCCTACCCAGATATGTAAGCCTCCGTCTTAGTGACTCAGATCACATGCTCCGGCTGACTTGCGATTAGATCATTCAATGCACAAGAGACTAGTAACTAGAGCCCACTAGGGGCCACTCCTACCCGTACCCGTATCCGCATCAGTCACCCTTAAGCAGGTATCAATCACACACGTGATGTACAACTGGTCTCCCTCGTCGATCCTGGACCCTTCAGACCCATTTGTATGAACAGGTCACAAATTTCTATCAGCTCATGCATAGATACCATCAGCCCCGGCCACTGCAGCAAGTTTTTTATTAAAAAAATAATCATCTGCAACTGCTGATAACTCATTCCACAGACATCATGTTTCGAAACAGAGGACGAGAATGTCAATATGGAGGATGCATCGCAGTTGAATTCTATGTCTAGTATCACCTCCGTCAACACTGAAGCATCTACATCCACTTCTATCATTCAATCAGTCTGAATGCCAATGTATTCCCCATCTGCATGTCATCGTGCTGGTGCGTCGGCGGCGACGGCATGTATTGTCTCAAAGCAGCTTATGATGTGGGAGTCCTTCCCAGAACAAGGCCTGTGTCTGCATCACCTCTCAGCTTTGTGACCGCCGCGGTGAGTAGCTTTTCTCAAATCAGTTTTTATCAGTCAACATATAAAAATTTTGTTAAGGATGTAAATTCTGAGGGCATTTTACAGCTTTAGACACAACCGCACTGTTGTCACTGTTCAACTCACTGACTCATTTGACATATCTGACTTCAACACCGCCTCGTATCCGAGAAATTGACTATGGCGTCTCGTCAAGCTTTTACAGGGCTTTTGTTACTCGCACCCGGTCCCAGAAAACCCGTCGGCAATTTATGGCCTTCTTCCACCCTCGTCTCGTAACAAATACCCACTCTCAAGAATATGCTTCATGTCGCTTTTCCTTAGCCTTCCAATGTGTAGTGAGTATTGGTGTCAGAGGAAGCAAACAGATTCAGAGGAGAGTCATACAGACACTCAATGGGGCTGGGTGTATTCTTGAGGCTTGGTTGGCAAGCAAGAGTTTTTCTGTAAGATCTAGCTCAAATGCCAGTGGTCTGTTCCGAGAGACGAGAGAACAACGACTTGCGAGGAGGCTTGCCACGATTGAGAATCGTTTTCAAGAAGAACGAGTCGTGCTAACAAAAGCATTACGACGCACGCAGATGGAACAAAGTGCCGCCCAACGGCCCCCTGAAAATCAACTCCAGACTAGATCACAAGATGACGAGGTCAGCACATTTGTTTATGTTCTTCCCAGACATTGATTAAGTTGTTAGGATGAACCAATGGATACTCTTCTTTCCTTGTCACTCCCATTCGTCCCTCAACTACATCTACTCCAATCTCGGTTTCTGCACCCACCAGTGATACTGATAGTTCTACCTCCAATTCTGCTGCTGTTCCTCCTTTAGGAGTCATAGATCTCGGTGAAATGGAAAGGACGTTGATGAAGATGGACACGAAAGGAGTGAGAGACACCACGACCGCGACCGTGATCACCATCGAACCGGACATGAGAAGGATGAAGACGTGGAGAAGGAGGAAATCCAAGGGACGGGGGATAGCGGTAGTGGATCAAGAAGGGCTCTAGAGTAAAGGTAGTCGTTGACCTACTATTCCCTCGATGACTCTCTCAAGCCTTTACTAGTGTTCCAACCTGAGGTCATACCCACACGGTGGACAAATAGCTGTCAACTGATCAACCACAGTTTAGTCAAGCGAAATATGTCACATTGGCAGCATGTCTCCCTTAGTTGCTGCGACTCGGGAATTTTAAACTGCTCCTTATTTGTCTTTGAGTGTCTGTCTGAAATGCACATCTAGCCAGTCAGTTCAAATACACAACTAAAATGCTACATGCTCAGGAGTCACCATAGACAGTTGACAACTGCTTTATTTGTACCTAGGACATGCTACAGCCATAAATAACTAGTGTAGCACATGAATCTCACCCCAGGAGTCGCTGTAGACAGTAGGGAGGGAGGGTGTTGGAAAGAGCAGGATATATCCATCAGTTAGTGTCTCAGATATATGAAACAGAACTATAAAAGGGAATGGCAAAGGAAATAAACAGAGAAGAGTGAGACATTGACATCTTACATCCCCACTAGTACAGTAAGTACATCAATGCACTTCAATAACAAACAACTTTCTCTAAAGTTCTAGATAATGTTTGTCTCTATATTTATCCATCATAATCAATGGCCACCAAGACATTCACTTTCTTCCTCTTAATGGATCCCAACAACCCACATGTATAATATCCTTCAGGATACCCTCCTATCTACCCTTGCTCGAACCAACAAAGTGTGACATGTGACTAGTTGACACTTGTTGATCAGCTTATGAGCTGTTTATCCGCCATACCAGTATCCAAGCCTGAGAAACATGTGTTTCTGAATCACACTTGTCAAACTAAACATAACGTCGAGTAGAGCACAAAAATAAACTAACAGACCAGATCGGTCGATTTACTACGCTCAACACATACAAGATTTTTAAAAAAATATTAAAGAACCTAGACGCTCAACATACACACTTGATAGAACGGGTTGAAGTTCATGAACTAATGTGCATCAACAAGACCAAATGAAACAAGAAAAAGTCTGATACAAGGATCCAAAGAAACTGTTCTCCGATAGGCCAACAACAGGGTGGTCATTTGGAAATTTACTTCACCTAGAGGGCTACAAAGACTGCGCCGGCAAATACCGAAAGGACAGATGCCACGGCACCTAGTCTGAGATCAAACCGAACAGGAAGAGCGGCAGAGGTGGAGGTAGAATTTGACGCGGTGCTGGATAGCGCACTCGAAGAAGAGGCACCAGTAGCAACGTTAGTGTCGGTATTACGAATAGTGCTCCCAAATCCACCAGTTGTCGAAGCACCGGTCCCTACCAAAGTCGGTCTATCCGGATGATCAATATATATATGATGATGCAAGTGCAAAGATACCCACGCGGTAGTAGGTGCAGTGGCTGTACGAGCAGTGCCAGTGGAAGTTGCCGCAACAGATGTAACAGGGGTAGAGGTAGAACGAGTAGTAGTAGTAGCAGTAGTGATGGCAGCACCAATGGTGAAAGGCGACGATTGAGCAAGTATTTGGTTGACATTATCAATAGGGACCAGGATAATGGTATATTGCTGACTGAAAACAGGTTCAGCCCACCTTAACCTAGATTTGCAAATTCAGTGCTGACTTACTTTGCCGGCACGGCTGGGATTTCGATAGTCAGAGTTCCCTTCGACGCATCAACATTGTTGGCAACGCCATAAACACTGTTGAATGTAGGATTCTGTAAGAACACAGAAAATGTCGAACTACACAATATGAGTGCACACACGGCCTCAATTAGAGAAGATATACCTACGGGTCTCCATTGACAGTTGTCCAAGTAAAGGTCATATCACCACCGTTGTTGACAGCTTGACTCGGCTGGTTCACGGACAGAGCAGAAACGAAGGGAGCGACAAGAGCGACAAGGATGCTAATTACTTCCTGAGAATAGTACCTTAAAGTTCAAAGACCACAAGGACAGACCTAAGCTTGAACATCATTTTAAAATGAAGGAGGTAGAAAGGACGTGGAAGAAGCGTGAAGAGCAGGGAATGAACAAAAGAGTGGGAAGATCGAATTTTATAGAGGAGGTACAAATATCGCATAACATATGCAAATACGTAGCGACATCGCTGTTACTGACTGCGACCCATATTAAGCATTGTGAGAATTCCACAGCATTTTGTAAATCAGTATATCTGGATGCAGGAAATCGAATCAATTTCATGCAGTATGTTGAAAGTTGCACTGACTTCGTCAAAAGGCCGAGTATCATTAAAGCAACTATCCCACACCTCGTTGACAACCTTCTCAGCTGTTTCAGCATTGGGACATGCCGGATTAGCTGTCACAGATTCTACAGAACGTCGTCGAACACAAGCCTATTAGAAAATTATGAACTCAGACCGCAAATGTATCAGTTCCTGTACTCAACCTGATGCTGCTTAGAGAAAGAGATAAAACCTCGTCTTAATTCACGAGTATATCTGCAGTCTCCGCTTAAATTATTTGCTCGGATCTCAAGTAGGCATTCAGTTTTGACTCGTTGTACCAAGCATTGACTTACCTCACTGCAGGCGTGATGCCTAAGATTATTCCAGTCTATTTTGAACCTACAATGGTCATACATGTGCATGAGCTCGTGGACGAGAGTGTGTTCCATATGTGCCTCGCTGAAGAAATGCCCTGAACATAGAATGACCGCGCCTGGATCAGGCGTGAACCCACCAGAACGTGTGAGATCGCATGGTGCACAGAGAACATTCAACTTAGGTACTTCGCATCCACTTTCCTTGAGGTGTTTCAGCATGAATACAACAGCAGGACCTGGGAAAAGTCGAAATCAAGGTAAAAGATGACACAGATATGAAACTGACTGTAATTCATGAGATATTCCTTGGTCTTCTCACAATGACGGGTCTGATGCATTCGGAGGTCTGCTAACCGTTCCTCTTCAGTCACGCCGATTCCTGTCACTAACATAGCTTTTCGCCTCCATCTTTCAAACGCGTTTGAAGGCTGCGGTGGGTCTGATGGAGGAGAAGAGGCAGCTGGTCCAGCGGATTCATTCATCACTTGACGCAGTAGCGACAACGTTCCAACTTTGGTTCCATAATCTTCACACGCTCATCATCCAATCGAAGCTCGCTTTGAAAAGTGATTTGGTGAAATTTTCTGACAAGTGCTATTGATGGCCCATGCATCACAGGTTGAAAGGGTCTCCTATTGGCTCTCGGCACAATAAAATTGAGTTTACTCAGCAGTGGAAAAATGAATGACTCAAGAACATTCTTACTTTCCCAGTATGGCTAGTTAACCCAATCCGGGAGCGAACTACGCTAGGCCATCTGGGGACATCATACATTTATCCCATGTGACCAGGATATGTTCTCCCTAATGGATACTCGTTTCCTCACACTAACGAATTGCGATAATGATTAGGTAATCTCCAAGCAATTATTCCTGAGCGCCTCTTTTTGGCATACGGAATGAGTTTTGTATTAAGCGATAAGCACCAGATGTATGAGTTACGTGTTCTAGACAATCTTGCGTCCCATCCTCTTCCTGTGTATCTTATTTTCAGTCTAAATATAGATATCACTATCATCAAAATATTAATAGGGTTCAAAGAAGCTTTCAGTACTGAGGTCTAGATGGATCCTGTCATAAAATACGCCACTTGATACTCGGGCCTATATTCAAACTATGCAGAGCTCTCCAAATGCACTCTGTTCGTTGGGTATCCTGCTTATGTCTAATGATACTCAAACACGGAATACAACCTCTGTAAACTCCTATTTTTGCAAATTTTCAGTTTGCAAGAATTTTGCGGAGAAAAATTCTGGATACAGAGTTCTTGATTGAATCTCCACTCGAAAACTATCCAGAACCTAGTGCAATCAACCCAGGGTAGTTCGGTCAATAGAGACATCAAATATGACGTAATATTTTGGGGACGTTTTAATCGATGGTATTTTTAACTGTCTTTGCCTACCCACTGTTTCCTGCACTACTACTATCTGAACACGAGAACTAGTCTGCCCTATTTTTGCTGACAGATCATGGATAGACGACATGGTGGTATATTTGGCAACTCGGTGTGCGGTCACCGCGGACTTGCACATATTGTAAGCGAGTAACATTCAAACAGCTGTCAATTAATCAGTTGGGTTCTGATACTTAACAGCGAAAAGTGAGCTGCTGGAAGCTACTTGTCCGCTGAGTGACTAGGCCTCGCGCTCGTTCAACAGACTACAGCAAAATGTTCTGTTTCCTGTTCTGAGAAGATTTTAATACAAATAGCAACTTGTGCTTGTGCATACTTCGAGACAAGACATGACAAGTTGATTGATCTGCATCAACACGTGTAGAGCTGAATTTAAAAGAGGTGATGTAAGCTGGAAAAAGACCCACATTCTTTCACTCCCTCAGCTTCTGCCGTGTATGCCGGTCACACATCGTCTTCCCACTGTCATGCGAACATTCTCCCAGGACTACTTCAGGTGTTTTCAGAACAGTGATCAGATCAAAAAAGAGTCGGTGGCGGGACTTCGCCGAAATCCCAGCAACTCATCCATATCCATATCCATATCTGTCAGAGGGGATCTAAGAGAGCGTGTAGATCCTCATCAACATAATCAAATAAATCGATCCGTCCACACGTTGAATTCTACCACATCTTGTTGATTGATTTGTGTCAACAGTGGTGTCATCGAAATAGTAAGCGTCTATGCTTATGTCTCCCCGATGTCGTAGGATATGAGATACACGGCGTATCAATTGATTTTTCTTCACTTCCGCTGTCTCATAGATCCTTGACTTATCCTCGTTGAGTGGACCACAGCTCGTATATAAGTAAAAGCTCCCAAATACCGGTTGAGCAAGTAGTGATATCGAATTGTTATAGCACAGAGAATTGCTCCAGGTCTCAAGCCATTCTTGGGTCATAATCAAGGACGGTGACAATGCGAAAGGGAAGCACAGTCTGGACCCAACAAGGTCTATAAACTATGAATCATCATGCGTGAACATGAGTTAGCATAAATACCGCCGGTAAGAATTCGAATAATAAGAACAGCAGAAGAGGAAGTCATAGGTTAATTATTAGAACTTGGCTAGTGACGAGTGTTTGTGACCTCTCACTTGAAATCAAGCCAGAACATCTGCTTTCCACTAAATGGGGTTATGAGACATTTTCTTAAGCCAAACTATGATTTGGTTCACTAATCCAGTCACCGTGCATCAGAACAACGTGTCATCGTATCCCCAGCCGAGTATCGAAGCAACCTCGGTGTTTACTATTTGTCAGGACTATACAGAAGACGGAATGCATGAAGGATGTCGGAGTAAGTATTATTGAAACCCAAGGCTTAGAGAGAGAGAGAATAGATCACTTCCTGACGGATCAACAGTAGGCACTCGTCATCTCCGGGGTGACGATAACACCAAGATTATCGCTGCAGCTACGTGTAACTTTCCAGAAACCAGAGACCGATATCGCACTCAACACGGAGAAGGGATGAAACAGCATTAGGATAATTCCCATAATTTCCATATGGACTAGCGTTCGGTCACAAGGTGAGATACATTTGACTGGATTTCGACCTCCGGAAAAGGTCTCGAAAATTCGAGCGATGGGCGATTCTTGAATCTAAATCTGGGGCGACTTAGCGTAAGTGAGACGCCTCGACTCTCGATCAATACATTTTAGTGGTAGAACAATACCTGCCTAGATATCCCCACCTCCAGTCACAAGACGGGTGCTCGTCCGATATATGGTAGCTACAAAATCATAGATGGTCCCACGTTTGTTAATTCTTTCATTCTAAAACCAAAAACTACCTAGATGCGTCATAAAGTCACCCAGGAACCGCCAACCACAGTTAGAGGCATTCCTAGTTCCCATTCCTTCATAAGCAGCACCAAACAGCCAGGGACCACACCATATCCACTGTACCCGAAACCCAGCTCGAGAATGCCGACTATATGGACCGTTCGGCTCAATTATTCATAATTTCGATGGATTTTTCCACCTTGGCGCCCGGCGCTAAACAAAATAGGTCAGATTCGAACATAGTTTTAGCTAATGTCTCACTTCGGCAAAAGCCTTGAGTCCCTCCTAGCAAGGGAGGTGAATTAGAGTACAAACAATCATTCGCTAAGATACCTTGATATTCTCCCCTTTGTATACTCGCGTACTCAAGTCGCTCTGAGCGTGCGTCATGAAAACTTTGTGGTAGTTCAGCTGCTGAGACAGCAACAACCCATGTTTTGTGCTCTGGACTGCATCAGGAGAATTTGATGTGATCTCTTTAGCGACTCTGAGTGCTGCTGGAAGTAACTGATCACTCGGAACGAGAGTATTCACGCTATTATCCACTCGCCGGTGGGACAGAGAGATAAAAAAAAAGGAGTGGATGGGGGACATTTTCCTCAATATATTCCATCGATATCTAGAAAAGCTTGATACGCACAAGCCAAACCGATTTGCCGCCTCTTGACCCGTAATTGTCCTGCCCGTAAGCACCATTTCAGAAGCAAGCTGTCAAAACAGGAAGTCAATTCACTCCAAGATCGATCTAAACATCATCGAAACCACATGCATAGCTCCTCGAATCATAGATGCTTCGGGGGAAACAAAGGGGAAGGAGAAAGAGGATAAGATCTCAGGGGAAGTACATACCTGATGGCCGACTATTTGGGACAAGCGGGGTATTCCTATAAGGCAATAAGCACGATCATGGCAAGCGAATACCGCAAAACAGCGTTAACGGTAGGGACAGTCTTCCGCTTTGGATCTAGCTCACTCACCTCCCTGTGCAGGGACGACACCCCGCTTCACTTCCGGTAAAGCAAATTTAGCATCTTCACTAGCAACGACGATGTCGCAATTTAAAATCATCTCCACACCTCCACCATAGGCACCTCCATTTACAGCAGCGATAATAGGTTTGTTGCATTGCCTTCGAGAGAGGGACCCAAAGCCATTTGGTTCTGACACCAAACCTTTCTGTTCATTACTCACGCCGGCCTGCTGGTTTTTATTCCACCTGAAGGAATTGAATGATGAATGAGGAGCAAAGTCTAACCCGACTTACGCTTTCAAATCTGCACCAGCGCAAAATAGTCGTCCAGCACCAGTCACTATGACGACCCTTCAGACAAGAGTGATATCATAGCCAAACATGTTTGCGCGATAATGCACTCACCAAAGTTCGGGTTCTTGTTCAAACCAGTCCAACACACGTTTGAGATCCTCTGCCATCGTTGGCGTCATAGCATTAAGGCTCTTGGGTCGATTTAAAACTATAAGTAGAACGTGTTCATCTGGAATTGAAACCTTCAGATCCACAGAATGAGGAGGAAGCACCCGTGTCGACGCCATGTATTAGTTTTCGTTCACTATAGAGGAGCACGCAAAGGGCAAAGTTACAGAGGCTGGGAAAATTATTGGGTCCGATCGGCTATCTCCATTACCGGAAGATTACTCCACACCGATGATTGTTATTGTTGTGCGTCGCGTGCGATCATGTGGTTGCGGAGAAAATGCCAGATTCGACCAGGCACATCCAAAACAGGATCTTATCTTACATCACGAGCAAGGCGTACAAGATACGATGACGATGATATACTAGTACATTATTTGGCTCGAGCACAGAAACATTAGTATCCATCCTCTCTCTCTCCATGATGATGCCACAAAGGTGGGGGTCGTATTAAATAGAGACGAACGTAGCGAAAGCACATATTGCGACAAGAATTGTTGATGATGATATGTCAGGAGCAGCCATTGAGAGAGTCTGTTTGACAGAAGAGTAAGCTTCTTTACTCATCAACCAAAGAAAACCAGCGACTCACGAAAATGGCCTGAGTGGTACACGAGTATCGTTCAGCGGAACGGGCAGTTGGGGGAATGGTAGCCACGGGAGCCACAGTGGCAACACTCAGGTGCACTGTGGTCAACGATGGAGCAGGTCTCAGAGACACGAGCGGTGCTCAGGACTGCAGGAGAGACAATGACTGCTTGGGTAGCAGCGACAACAGGAACGATGAGAGTAGTCGAGTGCATGGTTGGCAAGTTGGTTAGAGTAGCTGGGATGGGATGCTGATTTTTGGGATGAAAACAGTTGGCTTTTTATCCTTGTCCTTCATAGTCGAATTGCCGAAAATAACCATAGACTTGGCAATCAGTCCAGTTCTGCCTGCCCGATATTTCAACCCGGTTCACTACATTAACCACAAACTGACCCACAGCTCCGGAACCAGTCCGGCTGCGGACCCGTTGATTTGCGATTCGGTCACAGGAACAAACACGTTTAATGACCTCAGTGACATGTGTCATCCACACTAAGTCTTGTCATGTGCCCCGTCTGGGATCTACTGCAGAACATCAATTAATTGCATTCTATTCAATAAGCGCTTTGATTAATCCAACAATATACTAGTGCTGCAATGTGGTTCCAGTGCCCACATCTCCCCCCTCCCAGAAACCGCTGTCAATCTGCCCCTTCGTCCTTCCTCTTTCTCGGGACACCTTTATACCATTTGGGTACTACATTTGCTTTGGGTATTAGCCTCTTCCTTAACTCGCGTATTCCCCTCTCTCCCTCCTCCTCCATTTCCTTCCGCTTTTGTTCTTCTAATAGTTCTCGCTGTCTTACCTTCTCCCTCACCATATCATCAAATTCCCTACGTTGTTTGATTCGCTGATCTGTGGCCCAGTGAAAAGGTTGAGCCGTTACGGGATGTACATTCTCTTTCCGGTGCGCTTGCGATGCGCCTATCTGAGCATGTAACATCTTGAAGTTGGGGCGGACAACCGAACTGACGTTGTTGCCTGTGCTACTACTGTTTGATAACGACGTCATCGACCTCGTTATTCGCTGACCGTCACAACCTTTGCGAGCCTGTATTCGCAGATCCGAAGCAAAGTGAAATTCTACGGGACGCGTGGAACTTAATATGTCAGACTAGTTTGCTGAAAAGTCAGTATCAAGAGCGACAGTGCGAAAGTGAAGAGTACATACATGTCTGAGTTTGTCTACGCTAGTACCCGTCTGTACCCCTTCAACGTTGTCCCTCTCGTGATACAACTGTCCAGATTTATTGAGATGATCCCTTGCACGGTCTTTTCGAGTTCGAACTTGTGACAGGCGCTTCCCTCGTTTACTAGCACACAAAATACCCGCACGTGTAGAAACAGAATTAGAATTAGATCGAGGCCGCGATATCCCCCCACTAACGGCAGAGGACGATTTGAGTTTTCTTCGTGTTCGAATTCGTGCCCCAATCCTAATAGGTCTCTTCACAACTTGCCCCGAGACGGGCGGTGGTTTCGAATCAGTTGCTCCTGCGGAACTCCCATCTGCGCTTATTGAAGCCAACATCGAAGAGTGTTGTGTTTTTGTATGTTTATTGCCTGCCATGATTCCTTCCATCCTTCCACCCTCATTTTCATCCGTCACATCTAAGATTCCCATACAAGCGCCACTGGTGATAGACCCCAGATCTAGAGGAGCGACGACAGATGCCACCGATGGTTGTGGACCGCTTGACGACAAGCAACTCGTGTCTTTTGTTTGAGATTGTCGATTGTGACGAAATGGTGGCGCGTGTCGCTTTGCGTTCGAAGTGCTAGGCTGCACTGCGCTACGCTTACGAGGGGAAAGCTGAGATATCGTGAGAAGCCTATCCCGATCATCTTCTGGGCCCCCAGAACTGTTCGTGTGGGTATCATCTGTTAAGCACGGATCCAGTTTGATCCTGACATCCTGTGGTTTGTGGCTGTCTACTCTCGGTTCTATGCCTTGGTTGATTGGTCTTGGGTAGTCAACACACCCTTTGCGTCAACAATACACCATATTAATGAGGCACACTTACCCAATGTCATCGTCTTGTGTATTCATGAATTGCTGACTAGACATCACAAGTTGTTCTGCCGCACCCTCACTCAAAACAAATGAGGACATGCAGAGATTAGGATCCAGTGATCTATCGACGTCAGATGAATCCAAGGATCTGTCAGACTTTCTGTGTCGTTTGTGAAGAGTGCGCGTTGCAATAGTGGAAAGGGAGGTGCTGACTACGCTTTTTTTGCCCTTTGTCGCGCTCAGTTTCTTTGATTTGACAACACCTCCAGAGATGAGAGACTATAACAGGTGGGTATGATACATGTCAAAAATTCAGCCGGAAAAAATGATGAGAATCCTGTCAACAAGACGACAGATGCAGACGGGAGAAACTTCACCTGTCGGGGAGGTTTGGAGGTTGCAATCGATCGCTTTGACGGTCTGGACTTGTTGCTGAGGTGCACCCGTCGCGATCCTTTAGGATTGGCGCTGCCTTGCAGTTCTTCCTTGTGCCCACTTGATGCTGCGGAAGATGCACTTTGAAGTAAATCTAATTCAGAATAACTGGCTTCTGGCTGTGATCCTAGGGATAATCGTTTAGGGAATGCAGGAGGTAGTGGTGGAATATTGTTTAGTGTGGAAGATGAAGTCGCAGATACAGACAAGCATGGATCAGGTTCTTGTGGTTCACCTTGATCCTGATGCTTGTGCTTCGTAATTTCTTTCCTCAAGCTCCTTATCTGTTTACTTGATATAGGCGCTTCATTGATCGGTAATGGGTGAGATTCAATATGGCCGTACGAAGTGCTCGGTATTTTGGAGTACGGCGAAGTCTGTGGTTGTTGTGCCAGAGGACTGGACTCGAGTCTAGGCACAAATTCCTGTAAAGTAAGGTGGCATGCAACTCTTGCAGAAGATTCTGGTGTAGTCAGAGTAATATCTGGGTTTGCGTCCTCGAAGAAGGTGTTGTCTTCAGCCATCAGGTCACCACCTCTGGGTAATACAGTTGTCGGAATTTGGAACGAAAAAGAGGAATCAGAGATATCTGGAAGATGCCTCAAGCTGAGATCTTCGTCTGTCAGCATCCTAACCATTGCTGTCCACAGACGTCTTTGCTGAAAAGTAATAGTCCTGGCAGTCGCTGCTAAGTGTACAAGTTGAGATGTCAGGTCACGTCGCGCTGGGCGACGCACGTGACCAAAACTTGTGGTATCAACTAGAAGACATGTATTCCTGGCGGTCCATCTTCAAACTATTTTCCGGAGTATATCCTCCAAGTCTGCGTCTTGTGCAGTAAGCTAGCACATTCTCTTTCAGATAAAATTTGCAACTTTGTGTTTCTAACAACTGCTGACAACCGCAGAAGCGGTTTTTGTGAACTATTATGGTATTACTAATCCTCCATCTTCATCTAATAACCTCATGAAAACGGCCATCGCAATTTTGTATCTCCGAGTATTCGCTACCTTTTCCCACTATGCTGAGTGCTTACGTCCGTAATATCCTCATACAACGTAACCTAACCTGACCAGGATAAGCGCTACTCAAGCAATGCGTAACTGGTTTCTAATAGACCCTTCGACCCTACTGACACTCATCGCAATCAGATTTCACACAGACTATCTACTCAAAAGTCATCTATCCTCTTTGACTTGACTGTGGGACTAGACCATCCATGGGAGACTAGCCAAGCTTAAGCGTAACCATCGGATATGCAACATTATTTTTCCTGCCGCGCTTCCTCCCTTGTCTTTTAGGCGGTACTCCACTTGAACCACATTTCCGCCGCAAATCTCGGATTAAACAGAAGCAACTGGTTATCATGAGTCCATATGGATTTCCTCTGACGAATTGCCGATTTCGAGTACCTTCTTAGCCCTGCTGTATACTACCGATTCATAGGTCTAGAGTTCCACAACTTCCACGCTGAGTTATCAAATAGTATTAATGAATAAGGTTCGGATCCCACGACGTTCAGGCAGTCTAGGTCTTCGTGTGTCCCATACCATTTCTGCAAGATGACGCCACGCAGAATCGTCAGAGTAAGCATGAAAAGATTGTATTTCCGACTATCCGGCTCAGTCATCGGGCCCGCCTCCCAGATAGCGGGTACCTGGCCCATTATACCTAATGAAACGACATGGACTACCACTTATTTTGTTCTTCATTTTTCTTTTGCTCCTATTGCTTTTCCTGATTTCTTGATATGATGTACCAAGCACACATTTTGCATAACTTTGATATCTCATCAGCCGCCTGGAGAGAGCTCAGTTGAGCCTCGAGGCTTCATACCCAAACACTGTGCATCACCTTCTGATGAGGCTTCTTTCTAATGAAGGACTATGCTTGTCGAGCATCCCTGACTCTCAAACCCGATCTGCCACTCCGGGATCATAAACGGCATCTAGACTACCATTCCCGGTCACCATAACCACTGATTGTATGGCATCATGGCCACATTCAAGCCGCAAATAAGGTCCCTTCTGGGAAGTTTGATTGTAATGATCAAATGCGGTCATTCGTGTGGGACGGGCTCCAAGACACGGTGGTGCGAGATCGGGATTTTACAAGTAGGTAGACGCCGGGGTCCCAAAATTGTCTTCTAAGGTGACTATCGCAGTCTGTTCAGGGTCTTGCGACTTGTGCACCAGATGGTCCACATACAAACTCCCGAGATTCGCCACAGCATGATACCACACCACAGTGAATACTTGAAAGCCGAACTGAGTCGAGGAAAAGTAGCTTTCCTGCTTGGCATGAGACTTGCGCGCAGCGCCAACCTGTCGAGTGCTGTTCGATGCAACCATGCATTCCTTGCATTCCGTGTCGCTGGTTTTCCTACCGAAGTTCCAACTGCATGCGGAGCGGATCATCTTTGGATTTTTATTCAGCGAAGTGCAAACTGAGGAAAGTTCACTATCAAAGGTATGTCATCGAAGGGAATAATGAATCGGAACGTGGCGTAGAAATCTCTGACTCATTGCAAACGGCAGACGAGTATCGGACAAGTCATTTTCATCCTTACACAATTTGTAAGGGATGTTTATCTGCTTGGCTGACAACAACCTCGATGTCGACAGATTCTCGGGCAGTAGCTCGTGGACTGCGGAACTCAGCAAGTAATTTTTCCGCCAGGATAGGAAGATAGCCACGTTCACTGTTGTCATGTCCACCTAGAACTTAAACGTGAGTAATAATTAGGTAGATTTATGTGTAGAGCTTACAAAGTATGACGTGCCTGCCTGCAGCGACAGCAGCTAGAACCTCGTGCTACAATCGAGAAGTTAGTTATATAAAGGAACGTCGTGTAAATGTCGAAGGACCTACGTGAGACATTTCTCCTGTGAGGTATACATCTGCTTGCTTCCCGACTAGCATAGACCCACCTGAACCAGCGCAGATAGCAATAGTACGTATAGGCAATGATCGGGATTCATCATTTGCTGGATAACCGACTTGAACTGGGGAAGGCAAAGGAGCCACAGAGTCGGTACAACAGACAAAGTGAACCCAACAGAAACAACGAGACTAACGCTGTGAGAGCTTCAAGTGCGATTTCACCCTTTCCACTAGCTTGTCAAAGCCAACCGGCTTGTGCAGTACCACAAGTCGACCCTCACCACCCTCGCTGGTGCCACTAGGATCAAATTTTTCTGTCACAAGATATTTGATTTCGCCGTGGTCCCCTGCTCCCATCAACCCTTGTGCCAACCAGTCATTGATCCCACCCCATACTGAGTCTAATGCAGAATGGGGACTGTACACGGAGATGCCTTCTGCAGAGCATTTTAAAAGCGATGCCTGCAACGGGTTCGCCAGAGTAAATGACTTTAATCCCGCGAAGATGGTTGGATGATAGGCCACGATGACCGCGGCTTCTTGCTTCAAGGATTCTGATAGGACTGACTGAGTGAGACTGGGCAATATGTCAACAAACCCTTTTCCCTAGTTCAACGGTAACCCAGAGAACTCACTCGATTGTCAGCAGGACGCGTTTTCGGTTCGGTTTCAAGACAGGCGATTCTGAAAGATATCAGAAACGCATTGGAATGAAGCACATGTTTCGTATACCTAAGAGCAAACCAACCTGAAAATTACATGAGATGGAATCTCCGGTGAATGGATGAACCAAGACCAACATTGTCCCATGATTCTGCCAACCGTAGTGGTGCTATTTTTTCCATAGCTAGGCAAACTTGCCTGAGAACAACATTCGACATGATGGAGGGTGATGTACAGATGCTATGATCGTGTCATCTGCCAAATACTTCAACCCAGATTCGCCCGGGGCGATATTTCTTCTTCAACACCTGACATTGGCTCTTTACCAACCATTTACCTGTATCACCTGTATAGCGTGCGCATTATCATGCTGGCCTTATCTCATTGCAGTGAACCAGACATTTTTCTGTAATTCAGGACTACTTATCGGCAAAGGTTCAGTTCAAGTGATTGTTCGGAAAGCAATGGTTCCAGCCTTCCATTCCATTCGTTCTCTCCCTCTGGCCAAGGAAGCGAAATTACGGTAGCTTCTGTACACCTCGTGGCAGACCAAATACTTGCGTCATTATCATACAATCCAATAAATGCATGGCGGTCATACAATTATTGTATAATCACTCATCCACGAGTCCAACGTCGTCATTTCAACCCGGGCAATCTATTGTAGTTATAAAGAACAAGGTACCGAGCTTCAAATTTGAGCCGAAAACCTTACGAGTTAGTTTTGGTACCAGCTTTCTTAAACGTTGGGGCTTTCAATGACAGTTCACTTCGGGAATCACAGACCAGTTCATGGTAATAACTCTGATTTCACGCTTTAACTGCGTGGTACGTTATTTTTGACAATCTGCTAAAGAACTATTTCCTGGGCTAGATTCGGCCAGGCTTCGGCGCCCGAAATGTCTTGAGTGAGCGGTAGCGCTACAATCAATCACATTTCACAACTTCGAGAGGAAACAAAAACACCCCTCAGTTCCGAGGAACCCTCGGAACGGTCACACAATGTTGATCATACTCGGGAGAAGACATTAAATATAAGTTCCATTGTTGATGAAATAAAAATTAGTCTGTAGGTCAAAGGGTTTGTGCTTTGACTCGATCTATGGGATCAGGTTCTGATGCGCCACTTATATATATACGGTACTTTTGGCGCTCGTCTGACCCCTCATCAGCATTAAGATGAGAAAGTGGAATATCCAGAAGCGCCATTTGAGCACTCTCAGGATTGGCTGGATGTTTTATGACATTTGAAAAATGACCATGGGAGCCCGGTGATACCATCAACTTTTTACGCTCAGAATATGAATGAAGTCTTCGATTTCATTTCGAAGTTGTTGCGGAGTTCCAGACGTAGTGTTAATTTGATACCAGAGCCTCAAAAAACGGATTAATAATCTAGACTTCACCGGTCGACTTCGCTGAGAGGTACAAAATAAATGCTGTGTAGAGAAGAAACCGATAAACGCGTACCCAAACACTAAATCCTAGACACACCATCAATATTGGTATATTATGAAGATGAAGTGCTTGGACTCACCATAGTACCAATGATAGCTACAGCATCCGCGAGCATGTGCTAAAGGACGGAAATCAGTTAATAAACATACCAGGGAAAACTGAAAGGGCGAACATCTGAAAAAAGGTTAGTAGAAAGGAAGTCGATGGCAAGTTGTTCTACATACGTCTCATCATGAAATCCGAACCAGCCAAATGGGCAAAACCAGGAGCACGAATACTGCATCGATATGGCCGGTTGGTACCATCACTACGAAAAGATGAGTACAGCATCTGGACATAGTGAACAAACATACGAAACCAAGTAAACAGCCATTTCTCCCTTGGGTGCTTCTATGGCGCTGTAGGTCTCACCAGGTGGCACGGAGTAGCCCTCGCTGAAAAGCTGGGGGACAGACAGGTTAAGGATAAGCCAACTGGAGGTAAAATCACGTACTTTGAAATGATGAATGAGGGCCTCCATGCTTTCTTTCATTGCAGCACGCGGCGGCGGCACAAGTTTATAATCGTCGACCTTAACAGCACCGAGAGTTATTTTATTCAGACACTGTACGCGATGTGAGCGACAAGGGGTACAATGTCCGAAGATGTTACCTGAGAAACGATACGCAAACTTTCTCGCATTTCCTGAACTCGACAGAGGTATCGATCATAGCAATCACCGTTCAATCCGACAGGGACATCGAACTCAACCTACAAAAATTCATGAAAATTCAGGTAGGGCAGAAAGGACAAAAGAACTGACTTCAGCATATTTGTCATAAGGATTGATCTTTCTCAGGTCCCAGGGAATGCCACTTCCACGTAACATGACACCACTGAAACTGTAGTCTAAGGCCTGTTTAGCAGTTACAACACCGATACCAATCGTCCGTTCTTTCCAGATACGGTTACCTGTGACAACTTCTTCAATTTCATCCAATCTGCTACCAAACTGAGTAGCCCATTTGAAGATATCATCAAGCAGGCCATGGGGAAGGTCATATGCAACACCTCCTGGACGGATGTAAGCCGCATGAAGTCGAGCACCAGAAACTCGCTCATAAAATTCCATGAGCTTTTCCCGCTCTTCAAAGCCCCACAAGAAGGGAGTGAGACCACCAACGTCCATGACATGAGATAAGATAGCCATAAGGTCTAATGACCGAAATACTCATAAATCAAGTTAATGGATATGGATAGATTTGACCTACGGTTCAGTATACGAGTGATTTCACTATACATGGTCCGAATCCACTGGGCGCGTTCGGGTACTTCGATATTCAACAGTTTCTCGACAGCAAGGGAGTAACACAGCTCATTGGTCACTATGGTAATGTGAAGTTGGACTGGGAATGGGTTACCGGTAGAGACTCACTCATAGATACATAGTCAAGTCGGTCAAAATAAGGAAGAGCTTGTGTGTATGTTTTGTACTCTATAAGCTTTTCCGTGCCGCGGTGTAGAAGACCAACGTGCTAGTAGATGGTTAGAGTTCATGATCACACTCAATGCACAGAGCACATACAGGATCGGCTCGAATGATTTCTTCGCCATTAAGTTCAAGGATCATGCGCAGCACACCATGAGCGGCAGGATGTTGAGGGCTGAGATTATGGTAAGATAATCCTGTCTTTCCTGGAAATTCATTGCCACAGACCCAAAATTCACTGTATCATCTGGAAGTTAACAGAAGAGTAGACAGTCCAGAGGCACATACCAGTAAAGTGTCGCATTTTTTCATCTTGCCTCGTACCTGATTCTGCAAGAATTTCTCGTGCGGTCATGCCCTGCAAATCCTCTACGGTATGATAGTCAAATGAAGACTTGTCATGCTGGATCTTCTGCTCAAACTTTCGGACATTAGATGTAAAAAAACTGTGCTGAGATGACCGCAGGGATGTAGATGTCCTCGTCGAGCGCGTCAAGGAGCGCACGAAGAGTGAAGCCATAGTGATTGCAGGATGTGTTCGGGCGCGTGACACCTGCACCGTGACAGTCTGACAATGCGGAACAATGTGACCTCATCTAGCTCGTCAGTATGCGTTGTATTCTACTCCTCGTATTATTTGGAATTTCTGGCCTGACCTTGGCAGAAGAGAAACCATGCACTGCGCGTACTCAGGATGGAAAATACTACAATCTTAATAACCTCAAGAGACAGTGAGCCTGATGGCATGGCGAAATTAATTGACCAAGGCCTTATGCTTTCTTATACTCCAGGGAGGATTTCGAATTGAAAACCTCGGGCGGTCATGCATTGTCAATAAATGTCTGTCAAGGTGTATCAACAGAGTTATGGGGCCTCAAAGATGATATCAAGTCTAGCGAAGTAGCAGCCTTCGTACACCTGGATCATGGGGACTTCGCAATTGGGTAGGTCATGGCTGAATACATTTCAATCACCGTATCCAAGAGCGAACTACCGGATATTAGCAAGGTCAACACTACATTGGCTGTTATTGACTCGAGACCACGCCTTGTGCTTTCTGACGGATCCTCCTGCAAAGCTCCAGACGGATCGGATCTTGGTCTCAAGGCCTCAACAATCGTCGAATTCATCTGCGATACATCAATTTTTGGGGTTGGTCAACCTAGACTTGTAGGCCAACTGCCACCAGGAGATGACGACATTGGTTGTTTCTATGTCATTCAATGGGGAACTCACGTAAGCGATTCTTCTGTCTTGGTTTAGTGTATCCTAGTTCAAGGTATCTAGTTTGCTTGTCCAACAAGTGAAGATGGTGGCATCTGGGGTTTTTTTTCTATGTTGGCTGTTGTGTAAGTAGTTGGGTATGTTCTGCGTGCCTCGTCTGATCTTCCTTAGAGTGCTTATTCTCCTCCTGAGTTACACCGTGTTGGGCACGTTGTATAACCGATATGTTCTGCAGCTTCGTGGCTTTGATCAGATACCCCAATTCTCAATTGAAAGCATGAAATATCATTCACGCGAAACGGCAGACTGGATCAAGGATATCATGTCTGCCTACAACATAGGTGGCACTAGAGAGATCTTACCCCACGATTCTCGAGGGGTAGGAGCTACCAATCCTGTTAGCCATCATAACCAAACTAGCGAAGAATTCAACATCAACCAAAACAACACCCCTGTCAGACCTCAGCTGTCTACCCCGGGTTCGCCGCCTAGATCAGACATGAATCCAGTCTCTCACCATGCACAAGTGCAGACTGAAATTCAACGATCCCGATCTTCCGTCCAAGTTCCACTCAAAACATCACCTAAACAATCACATCCTCAATTTAGCTCACGACGTGTTGATCTTGGTAGCCGGGGTCCCACTCAAGAAGAGCGAGAATTTTTGCTTGGACATGATGAAGAAGAGGACGAACTAAAAGACAAATCAACCCCAATCACATTCACAGCACACCCGCATGCAGAAGACTCAGTGAATGTCACCCCACAATCGGACTGCGGAAACGCCAACGTGGCGGCTATCCGAGGTCGAAACTCCAAGTGAAGGCAATGACGAACTTTCTCTTCCATTGAATGGATTGTCATATCTGCTTTACGTGGATCTCATGTTGAATATCCCGTCGCCTTGCTGCATAGTTTCTCCTCGTGTCGACTCATCCCTAGTCCATCACCATCTGTCTTTGGTATGTAATGGATATATCATATGATCACCGCCTATGGTTGAATGAGTTTTATGCTCGATTCAAATTCATGATCTGTCTAGACCCATCAAACAATCACATAACACAACTTCAACTAACTTCAATCCTGATGGAAGATTGCTCGCCTGACCCGACATTATTAATATCCTTTGATGCTTCCCCTTCCGAGGCTCTGGACTGAATCTATCGGTCATCCGATTGAGAATGATATCTCTGATCATCTCTCCACAAAACTCACTTATGGAACATCTACATGGAATCAAATTTTTTTCCTCTACAGGATTTCCGGGAATGGCAGCCAAACAAATAGTTGAATCCTGATCTTATTGGGCTGTCGGCTAAAATCAACACTTTTGTACTCGCTCGACTGCCACCCGTCTCGGTTTCATTGTGAAGGCAGGACTTCATGCTTGTTTCAGCTCAAGCCAACGGAACAAAGCTTCTTAATGTCTTGTGGCCTGGAAAGGAACCTATGACCTTTTCCTGCATTCTTGCAGACACAATCGCCAGGCCATATGTCTCCTGACGTCAAAAATCATTGATGAACTCTCAAGTTTTCATGTCAACATGATCTAACTGCCCAATCTTCTTTCAAGACCATGTGTGGCTTGTGCATTCTGTCGTCTTTATCGGAGCTTGTACTGCTACCTTAAGGGTATGATTTTTTGCGCGATGACCGCTCCATCAACAAATCAGGTCTAAGAAACTTATACTCAACTACAATCAGGATCAAATTTAAGTCATATGGTAGAACTGATTCTCAAGTTAGAGATTACTTTGTTCCTTCTTGTCAACCCTGGTCTATCTTGGTTATTTCGATCGCTAAACGAGGCCACCATGCTCTCTAAACGTGATTCACCCGGAGTATGATCATCGGCTAAGTAATTTGATGATGATGAATTGTCGAATCGCGCAGGCACTCGAACTCTTAGGACTTGGGCGATCTGACTCGCCCTTTTGTTATGGTACGACATGCTCTTCACCACAAAACAATGATCGGAGACAGTCAAATGGCTTAAGACATGCTTTCTACACTTCAACCGGGAATATCATCTTAGCCGATACTTTTCAGAAGTCCTGCCATTCGACCGCTTGCGAAAGACTTACCCCTGACACTAACATCAGCCCAGGAGCGCAATGATAGGCAAATACGTCAGATTTGCCCTTTTATCAAGATACCGCCCAACGATCTAGATAGAGCTTTTGGCCTATGGTGTCGTGTTCTTTTCGTCCGAACCATGCATTGTGCCCTTCTACCTAGCGGAGTTTCCTTCAAGCTGCGTTACTCCGCCTTGCGCTCCATCACCACTCTGCTCATATTCTGATTGCTGCTGTAAGACCTCGAAAATTATCCATTCACCGCGAGAATAGGCATCCAAGAGTCGTTGCTCCTTGATTACAGTCACACCCCTGAGAATCTTTTGCAGATATAGACTTTTCTGCCTCTGCATTTGAGTCTAAATAAATTCGTGGAAAGATCGATAGTTTTGATAAAATTCCTATTCATTGGATACTGCCATCATCTTCAGAGAAAAAAGTCAAAAACAATATTTTGATGTAGCATTGAAAAAACCCAAATTTTTTGGTACTGTTTCCAGTACTCAAACTGAGCAGTGTAGTCTCTCGAATATTCTGGATCCTTTATGATGGTGTTTGAGTGATATCTGAAACAAAAACAGAAGTGAGGGTGAAAAAAAAAGAAGCGCAAGTCTTGTCTCAACTACTTCTGTTATCTCTATACTTTATCCAGACCCTGAGTAAGAAAAAAAAATCCAATCACAGCACTAATATCATTCTACAAACTAGAAAGAAAGAAAAAAACATCTGATGTACACAGACATTTAAACCTTTTTAAACAAAAACAACACATACACATACGAATAAAAAAAACCCCTCGAAACTATTCATCAACAACACTCACTCCAAATTGAAAAAACACCCCAGACCAATTATTACCGTGTACACAGACACCTCAGTCGAGGCGCCACATTTTATGTTGTTAAAAAAACAAGCATGAATGTAATATAGTAAAAAGAAGAAAAAAAAAGGTATCGTGAAACTCGGAGCACAAACTAGGATATGATGAATCTACCGAAAAGGATATAATTATTTCTTTTTTAAAAAATCAATAAATCGCGATTCTGAAAGCTTGCAATGCAATGCAACGAGAATGTGGAACGTTGAAAAAAAAAGAAAGAAAGGAAAAAGAAGAAAAGCACAAAGCAGAACATAGTAATTAATAAATCTATGAGACGAGACCGAAAACAAAAACCACAGCGCAAGCCAGAGCGAAAACGTGATAATGAAAAAAAGAATAAAACCATCCCACCACCCATCATCATACGTTTACCACAAGGACTTAAAGTCCATCTAGAATGAAGAGAAAATCAGATACCAAGGACCTGCCCAAGCACCAACTGTGAAATCCCATCACACAGCACGTTCAACTTCTCCACCGTCGGCATAAACGTCACCTTGTCCAATAGCTCCAACAACGACGTTCTGTGCATCTCCAAGCCCATGATCAGACTCTTCAACGGCCCCATCATCACTGCATAGTCCTGATTATTCACCTCAGCCGCGACAGCCGACGACACAGTTTCACTTTTTTCGGGTCGAAGAAAACGCATCAACCACTCCCTCTGCACCACCTTTCAACATTCCCCTTGACATCTCACCACCTCGTACATCCTTTTCATCTTTGACTCGCCTAACCCACCTCATCGTTTCTTCGCCAACCAATAACCACTTCCTCAATCCCTGACTCTCATCAACCCTCCTCAACCCAACATCCAAAACCCCCTCCCCGAACCCCGCTTCAAACATATACCTCAACAAGTCCAGAATCGCAGTATACAAATCCGAATGCGTGATCCAATCCTTCACGCTCGTATTCTCCAAATAAAAACGAACGACTTCCGGCATCAAAGAATGCTCGAAATGCTCGACAAAGGTCATGGAGAAAAACTTCGACGAAGACGGCGGGGTACACGTGAACACATCAACAAGGAGGTTCATACACCTCACAAAGACCATTTCAAGTCTGCGAGCCTGCAAACCAACAGGTTTCGAGATCAAGTCCTTGATGAACGCTTCCCGCTCCACATAATTCGCCTTGTGCCCTCCATTGACCTCTGCTAGATAGGCCTCATCGAATGCGCTTAACGCTTCAAAAACTGCAATCGCCCGGACTCGCGAACAGCAATCGTTGATGATGTTGCAATGTATATTGCTCCCTGGACCTGTACAGTTTTTCGGGCACCTGGTCGTCGGAGAAGCACATCCACGGCAATAGAGAGTCGAGCAGCGCGGACAAGTGGCGTGAAGTATAAACGACGAAGCATATTTTTTCTGGAAATAGGCATGACACACAGAAACGAATTAGCATGTGAGATCTCCAGGAGAAAAGAGGGGAACATACGGGATTATGAGGAGAGTATACGATACTTTCACCGCACTTTGAGCAACTGCAGGCAGCTGTGTAGACACCAAGGAACGAAACATTTTCCTCCCCAAGCACATCGAAGCCCTGCTTCAGCTCTTCGCCGGGTTGCTCCTCTTCCTCATCACTGCTATCCTCTTCTTCCTCTTTTTCATTCTTATTATCCTCCTCTGCCTCCTTTTCATTCTTATTATCCTCCTCTGTCTCCTTTTCATTCCTGGTATCTTTCTCTTTCTGATCCTTCTCCTCAGCGCTGTCATCCTCATCATCAGACTCCGAAAGCCACGAAACAGGTACAATAGCCTTCAAACCTCCGACTACACCTCCTCTGACCTGCTGCTGCTGATACCATCCACCAAGAACATTCGTGGAACCCACCGCACCCAAACCACCAGCACGAGCCCCGCCCAGAACAGTTGGAGGGATAGAAAACAACTCTTCTGCATCTCTTGGTCTAACGGTATGCGGGCTCAAAGGCCTCGGTGGAGTCGAAGCTGCAGACGAAGAAGCACTCGTACTCTTCCCAACAACAGCAGATGCGCAACTCGAAGCCAGTGTCGAAGCAATAGTACTGATGCTGGTCCTCTTCTGATGGGAAGAAAAGGCCGACGAGGAGATGCTTATTGGCTCAGGACCTCTGGTCGTACGAGGCGTTTGAGATGGCAGAGTCACCGCAGACACATAAGTGGGAGATAAGGCCTGTGATCCTGATCCTAAAACTTCATTTCGGCCACATTGTTCCGCGTCCGAACGTTTACGACTATGATCCCCACTAACACCACTGGTATTGACTGAAATCGGTGTTGGGCGAGAAGTACTAACCCGCTTGGCGGCAGCAGAAGCAGAAGACAAAGGAGTCATTGCCGACTTGGAAGTGATGGTAGCAGCAATTCTCGATTTATTCCTCTCCTTTTCTCTCTCCCTCTCTTTCTCAGCAGCAACCTTGGATGCCGACGTCACAGTCACCGGACTCGCACTGGCGACACTGTGAGACGACGACGCAGAGACTGAAGTTGCGGAAGTAGCCGATGTTGAAGGTGATATCCCAGGTGAGGAGGTGACAGATGACGACCGAGACGAGGCACTACTATAAGAGGAGGTTGTTGGAGTGACAAGAGCAGCAGTCGCACTGGTGGAAGAAGCATTGTTCTTTATGTCAATCGTAAGGGCATCCAACATCGAGGTATGTGCCTTGGCTACTGGAGAGGGAGCTGTGTGTAAACGTTCAGATGAGGAGGAGATTGATCTCCTGCGTACAGTCTCGGGGTAGACGCGTTTCGACGTGCCTTGGACGCCGATAGCAGAATTATTTGTCATAGCAGTAGATATAGGGATAGTTGAACTACCACGAGCCATGACATTATCGTAGATCGACTTGGATGCAGAAGTAAATTTTGTCGCAGCCTGAGCTTGTGCCTGCGCGTGAGCTGCGGCTACTGAGCTTGCAGAAGTATAAGGGCGAGACGAGTTTGACCAATCTTTGGTTGGAGAAGTGGGGACAGCAGTAGGAGTTGGTGGGGATGAAGATTTTTGGGACGAAGGTCCAGGAGAGGTGGTGGCGGTCGACGGACGGGATGAAATGAAGACGGTATTTGAGGACGACGCGGATGAGGAAGAAGAATCGGAATCGCCACGTCTACGGCGATGGGATCTGGAATAAAATGCCTCAGCGGGAATAGTCACTGGGATGACACGAGTTGGAGCGAAGGATGCGGAAGCTGTTGTTTTGCGAGCGGCAGCGGATGCCGATGAAGAGAGAGAAGACGTGGATGTTGTGGAGGAATCTATGGATGAAGGCAATACGGAGGAAGAGACTGGAAGTTGATGCTGGGCAGAGGCAATGTCGGGGTTCTGCAGGAGAGCACCTTGCAATGAGGCGACCCCCCAGTCCCTGGCTAACAGCCTAGCAGCAGCTTCGTCGCCGGAGTATCGCTCAAGCACATCAGCATTGAGTGGTGACAGGGACATTGAACTAGGAGGCTCAGAACAGGCCAGACTCATTTTAGGAGAGACATCAGAAATGTGAACCTTGACAGGCAATTCTTTCTCGCGGGCTCGCTCCTTGTCTTCTTTTGCAGCTGTTTGCTCCGAAGCACGCAATGCCTGGGCAAGAGCAGCACTGTTGAGAGCTTCCAGCGCATCTCTCTGGGCTTTGATGATGGACGCATTGTCCATGAATTTTACAAGGGCAGCGTCCTTCTCCGAGAGAAATTCTCGGATAGTCAGGTCTTGGTTCAGCGGCAAGGATTTTGTATGCATTGATGAAAAAGTATGTTATGGAGAGAAATGGGGTCAAATGGACATGGTGGTTCAAAAGAAAAGGAGATGATGGATGGTCGCCACTAATAACAGTTGACCGGGACGCAACACGTGCCTGCCATGTGTCCGCATTTGGCACAGCCGTATGCCCTGGGTTGTGGGCATCGTGAAATCACGGAGAAAATTCATCACAATTATCTCTTTGTATTCTGCTCTGAGTTTCAATAGAATGAACACAAGACTCTTCTATCCTTGCTAAACTGGCTCAATTCATGCAAACTAGACAACCCTTTGACAGTTCTAACACTTGATTGACAGCCACTAGTCTCGGCTCTCCTTTAGTAACATTACTTTCATTATTAATGACATCAAATTATATCCATGATGCATAAAAACAGAGAAGACGCAGGAGGATCATCATCACCCGGAAAAGGATCATCATCACACCATAGAACAAGTCGGCCTACATTGTCATCCAAACCAGCCACTACTTCTACGAATGATGATATGCTCCAAATGAGGCAAACTGTCGAAAAACCACCACCGGTAACTAGACGGGTACGAAGTCAGGTCATAAGTGCCCATCTCAATTCCAAGCAATTTAGACTTCGCACGAGAAAATGATAGGAGTGGTCCAATTCGGTTGTCACTCCTGTTAACCCCATATCAAGACTTTAGGCGCCCAAAAAATTTCAACTGTCAGTGGAAGAGTAGAGTCGTGGCTGATATGAACAAGTCTGGTTTTGGAGCCGCAAGTACCAACCAGATATCTACCACCTCGTACAACAAATGGACAGCCTGGGTAAATTTTTGAATCGACTCGATGAAGGAGAACTGCTCCCTCGGTCGTCTCCATCGCCACAAAGCCGAGAATGCGGGTCATGCATGATGGATGCTTTTTGGACCTATTGGACATGTCAAAATCATATTGGCGTTTGAAAAAGCAGGACACCCCTGCTGGCTTTGGCAAAGATGGCTATTGCCATTTTGCGATTCAGATGAGCAACATGAAGGTTATTGCCTGGATTTGTACTGCCATCGGAAGGACGCGAGCTGTTCAAAACGGCAAAGCGGAGTGTGATCATCGAGAGCCCTGATGTCACTGGGGACGGCAGTGGCAACTCAAGTATAGAGTACGTCAAGCATGACATTACCACCGGAGGGGGCGTTTCCCATTGTCACATCAGTGGAAATGTACTACTTGAAGGAGCGATGTCCTGATACTGCCAGGCTAGCAAGCGGAAATGAAGCAAAGGTCAGGTCGTGCGACGCCGGAAGCGAGTGTTGGCAGGAAAGAATTGTGGGAGAAAAGGAAAACCTCCCTCCGCACACTAGCCAACATAGATAAATCATCGTAGCAGCAGAGCTACTGGCAGGAAGGAGAATAGTTGATTAAGACGCTGTCGGCACCGACGATGTGATTGTATTAGAATCTGCTAGGGACAGGCAAGAGGAACTGCAATATTGTTGCTATCATGGGGGAGTTGCAGATGATCAAGAGCTGGGGAGTGTAATTCGACCTGTGGCGAACAGATGATTTACAAATACAATTTCTCAGCAGGCAACAAATTTGACTCACTTGGGGAACATTCAGTTTCCTGAATCTCGATGTGCTATTAGTCACTACCATCATCGTTCTCACTGGTGGTGGCAACTTGACTACAACTAATAACAGCCATCACAATACCCTCATAATCAATTTGGTAAGGATTGATGAGGTTTGCTGTTTGAGTATGGAGGTGGACGGGAACAAGAGTCTTCATTTGTTTGTTTGTCTTGGTTGCGCATGCCATGACTTTTGACCTCACATTTGATATCCAAATGTCACGTAGACCCTGAGCACGAATCTGAGCATGGGCCGCATCATCCACCCTACCACAACAAATATGTCCTTTATGTCCTTTACTTGTACGGCTACAGTAACACTTTCAGTCTACTTTGCCCACATTACACACCTTCCAGTGATATACCCACTAACATTTTGACAGGGCCCTGCGCGTCTTGTTGCGGAATAGGAACTTTGACCAAATACATTTTTCCCATCCTAAATACACACAAACATAATCTATATTGGAAATCGGTTTTTGTACTATGTAATGTATTCCTTTTTCGTGAACTTGCAAGCCTGGTATTCACGCGTTTTCTTGCAAAGACCTCCACTTCTGACCTTGCCTCCTGAAATTTTGTTTAATATCTGTCTTCGCCTTGACTGTCATGGACTGCTTGCTGTTACACAGGTACAAACTTCAACATGGGTGTACCAGCGAAGCTAACGACCGGAAAAAGACATGTAGAACACTTCGCGACATCATGAATGACCAGTACTTTTGGAACACACTTTGTTCTATCCTAGAATCGAAGCCTGGAATTCGGCAGCCGTTCTTCGAGGTAGACAATGAGAGATCACTTGGCGATCTGAAACGATATACTTGGAATGTTCTTCGAGCCCATGATGCGTGGCTTGCACCCTCTGGGCCTCAGTTCCGTTTCCGTATTCTCAAATCACACCATTTGTGGATGAGAGCTGAAGTTCTACCAGGGGCCAGGTGGCTATTTGGTGTTGATAATGGCCTGAAGGCACTTATGGTAGATTTGGAGTCTGGCACACATTATGATCTTTTCAAACTACATCATCCTCAATATCGGAAAGTTTATTAAGTTTCCAGCTTTCCTTCAAGGAAGGTGTTCGCTCTAGTTTCCGTGTCGCTCTTTTCGATCCAACTTCTTCGAAGGGTAGTGAGTGGACGATTTCGGTCTTATGACATTCTCAATTATCAGTCTGCTGCAGAAATATCATGCTTCTGCATTTATCAAGTCGATTACTTGGCCGATTGCCATCCTCCGTTCCAGTCAACCCATTTGACAACCATATGGGATACTGACCGCAAAGGCTTCCGGAATTCCATTGAAGTCTCAGATCGCTACATCTTTCAGTGCTACAGTATATGGGGTAATGGTGATCGGGATGAAATATTGCAGCTTCGCCATCTTACGAATGATCCTAATGTTTCCAAACAATTTGTGGAGAGATCAGTCGCCAAACGAGGAGCAGTGAGTGCTTCAAGTTTGTGCCGACATTGTCTGATGATTTGTAGTCTAAGGGATCTCTTCTTCCCAATGATCGTCTGGCCGTGATCACTATGTCCGCGATAGATATTTATGCTATCACCAATTCAAGCGACGAGGAATTCCCAGAATTACTGCTTTTGCGTCATATTGCCGTAGAACTTCATCCGCGTGGCATTTCCCGTCCCTTAGTCGGCCATGATGGTATATATTTCATTGGTATTTGTGGCAGTGAAGGCAAACGCATCTTCATCAGTCATAATCCCACTATTCCTCCAACAACTGACGTACTAGGGCCCCTCGATTCCTCATGTGGATTGGAAAGTAGTCATAGCCAATTCGGGACAATGGCGTCATTTACTTATAGCCTTAGTCAAATTGGGGTGGCTACCTATGACCTTATTTCACATTTCCCTCATTACCGATGGCTGGAACTCAGCATACTTAGCATCAGTATTGATGGGGCCATTGCAAACGATCTAGCTGGACTTGATGACAATGTAGGCAGAGCTGTTTTAATATGTTCTGGAGGTAATAATCACTTTCTCGTAATGGATGTAATTTCCATGATATGAAAATATTTCTATGGCTAGCTACACTACTGTAAATAATTCTTGTAGCAATTCAGCCGGTGATAATGCCTACAAAAATCATGAATTTATGTGAATGAAGATAGATTTTGTCTTACCCATAAAATAAGCAACTCCAGAACTTGTTTAATCCGAACCTTCAAATTGTCCCTTTCTTCAGGTACAATGCTCGTGTTAGTGGAATAACATTTCCGGCCATCAGGGCCATCAGAACAATTTACTATCCCGAAGATCCAGTTGTCCCATCAGTTAGAACAAACTTGATGATCTTTGGGCCGAGTGGGGGTTCTCCTTTTTCTCTGTAAGTTTATTAGTAATTATTAACAATAGATCTCGCATCACTCACACTGCCAAGCATTGACTGATTACTTGTGGTATGTATTCCTTCAAACCTAACCACCTCTGGAGGTCAGTTAGCTCTCCCTCCACTTCAATGTCCTATGGCCGAAGTATCCCATCTTCATCAGAGCCTCTATTCTCTGCTGTATTTAAATCTTGCCTATCCCCATTCTGGTTTGGCTCCTGCTCTGTATCGGAAGAACCATCTTCAAGATCTATAAATATCAGACAGAGCTTTATCTAAGTCATGGGTGACTTACCTTGAGCGCGCTTTACCTCAATCATAAGAAATTCCCAAGCAAATTTCCTGCCTTGTCCTTGAAGTTCTGCAAGATAGGATTGTGTGGTGTCATGAACATTCTGATATGTAGGAGCTGTTCTTCGCTTTTTGTCTTTAAATTACATTAGCTAAAATATCCTTTTTGAAATGATTTCAACTCACATTTTTTTAATTCTGATGCAATCCAATGCCGGATGGGTCGACTTGCTCTAAGAACATTGCCACGTGCCATTTTGGAAGTGAGTGACAACCATACCATATCTGTTATGCCAGTAAGGAATGTCGAGCTGTGGGTTTGAGAAGTCTCCAAAGATGTCAGAATTTCACTTGGATTTGATTCTGCTGAAAGTCTGAAAAGTGTGAGCTCTGGTAAAAGAGCTCAGCAAGATTCTCGGTATACATCTTCATTTGTCTGATCCTTCTGCCCTTGGTCCGCAAGTCGGAAAAATTGAATGACCTTGTGCTTTGCAATTATCTCTGACTGAATTAAATTACGATAAGCTTCTTTGTCCAAAATAGGGTAACTTTACCGTAGGAATGACGTTATCTGGATATTTTGGATACTCAAATTCAATGAATGCGTCCAGTTTAGCATCAGTGGGTTCCAATGACTGATGATTTGCACGGAAGCGTATAAAAGGCTCCAGCTCGTTTGTCTTTTTGATGATGGACGAAAGCGGCTCGGGTTCTTTTATTTCCACCTTCATTCTCGTCATATGCTGATTCCTGACCGAAGAAAACGAAATTAGCTATAAGAAATAAATTAGCGTATTAATGTTCACATAAGTTGAATCACTCACCAATGCATCAAATTCACCCCGGTTGATATCGTCGATGGCTTTCGAAACCATGTCTTTATTCTTGTGAGCTAAGAATCTTCTAAATGCATTAATTGCATTCTTTTTCTGATCCTCAGTGGCAAGGAGGGGATCAATCAATGCCTCCGTACGACCAAGGATATTTTTTGCAACACGCTTGGCCTCTTTGGACTTTCCTTTGGACTCGGCAAGTTGCAGATGCTTCTCAAACAGCCTCCGAAGCTCTGATATCAGCATGAGTGGATGGGTTGCATATGGAGGTATAAACGAGTACTCACCAACAATTTCAGAAGATGTCGATGAGCCAGATCCAGAGGAGGCATCACTAGCAGGATAATCACTGGCAGAATTGTTGCTGGAGGAGGAAGACATAGTAATAATTGAAAACAAGGTGATAATGTTGGAGATGTTCTAGCAAAGTAGACCGTAGTAAATGTGTGCTGGTCAGATATTTTTCCAGTACTGTATATATACTAAGTACAGTACAAGAGGATGAATCGCCCATTGTTTTTAATACAAGCAAGTCTTTAAAGAGAATAAAAGCAATCATCCATGTGGTCAAGCATCGGCCTAAGCTGTCACACAAAGTACAAGTACATTCTCTAATAGATGATAGATGATACACAAGTCCTTGTTGAAATCTGATAGCTAAAGGGGCGTGTTGATAGCCTGGTGATGGCCTGGCGGTGAAGGAAACTCAGCATCAAGAACCTGATCAGTCGTCAGGCATAATACAAGGATATCCATTTGTAATACAGGCGAGAGATTTACAAGCCTTGGACCAGACCAAATGAGTCACGCCAAAACAAAAATGTGCTATGCAAATCGCAATCAATACCCACAAAAATATCACTTTCAATTGACTAGTAAAAAATCTAGGAAATAATCACAATTTGTTTACTGGTCTCTCGCCTTCAAACATCCCTCAGTACCTCCGCTCTCGGTCATCATAACGCCCACGATCATAATCACCTCCATGGCGACGGTCTCGATCACGGTCCCGATCCCTGTCATAATCCCTACGACGATCATAGTCGCGGCCACCTCCACGGTGGTCATAATCACGCCCACCACGTCTCCTGTCCTCGTAGTCTCGAGCATAACGGCTATCGTAAGGTCTAGGATCGTATGGACGTTCGTCTACAACATCCGAGTTATCACCAATTTAACGAAAGACAGAGTGGAAGCAGGCTCACGTTCATTTCTCTTGGGAGGTCCGCAGTAATGACCTGGAGTAGGTGTTCTTGCCCGAGCACGCCGAGCCTATTCATCACAAACCCAATGTCAAACATGTAACAAACTTGCCACACTGGAGTAGCTTCACTTTTTCCACTGTAATTATTTGGCCCATAATATCCGTAGAGTTGAGAGCCGTGATGGCAGCTTCTGCTTCCTCGGCCGTCTCCATCGTCACAAATCCGAACCCTCGGGATTCACGAGAATGTGGGTCATGCATGATGGATGCTTTTTGGACCTAGTGGACATGTCAGAGTCAAATTGGTGCTTAAGACAGCAGGACACACCCTGCCGACTTTGGCAAAAATGGCTTCCAGCCCATTGTTATCCATTTTGCGATTTAGATTAGCAACATGAAGGTTATTTCCTGGATTTGTGCTGCCATCCGAAGGGCGCGAGCTGTTCGAAACGACAAAGCGAAGCATCGGCCATATGAGTGTGATGACCGCGTCATGAAACTTACGTCCTGTCGTCGACATTCCGACCTGGGCTTCTGCTCCTCGAAGGACGCCTGGGGCCTTTCCCGTTCCTAGTTCTAGGAAACGAAGACGCCCTTCGTCCGTCGGGACCGCTTATGTTACCGGGAGCAGCAGCAGTACCTGACAACTCGAATTGAGCAGATACAGATTACATCAAGTACGACATACCATCGGCAGGGGCATTTCCCATTGTCACATCAGTGGGAATGCTGATACCACTTGAAGGGGCGATGTCCTGAGACTGCCAGGCTGGCGAACGGAAATAAAGGAAATGGAGGAAATGTCAGGTCGTGTCATGGTTTGCGATGCCGGAAGTGAGTGTTGGCAGGAAAGAATGTGGATGAATTGTGGGAGAAAAGTAAAATTTCTCTCCGCTCAACACTGCACATTGGCCGTTAGCCAACAGAGAAGAATTATTGTGGCGGCAAAGTTGCTGACAGAAAGGAGACTAGTCGACGAAGACGCTGTTGGCACTGACGAAGTGATACGCATTGCCGGGCACAGGAAAATGATGGTGCGACTGGGACATTGTCGACGTCGTGGCTGATGCTGAGGACGTACCGTCATCCATGCTGGTTTAAATATTTTTGCTTATTTCAAGTTCAAAAGTCAACGTCGTGCTGGCCGTTGCTGTCGTCGGTGTTGACGACTAGTGGCGGATGGTAAAAGGCGTTTTGTTTGGCGTCACCTATCTTCAACGATTTCCTTTTCGGGACAGTAAATTTACTCAGAACCATGAGTTCGGAAGAATGGCAGCAAACTCGACTCATAGGCGAGGACGATGATGACGAACGGATAGACAGCGCCGACGATGAAGATCTTGATAGCGATGCTGCGTTTGACGAAAGCGATGAAGAGCGTTTCGTGGACTTTTTTTCAAACCAAGTTCGATACACTCTCCGTGTTATAACATAAATTCTTACGTCTTCAGCATTTTAGAAAAAGCAGAAAAATAAATCTAAATCGAAGAAATCCACTGTGAGTTTCGCAAATGTCAACCTCGATGAGGACGAAGACATAGCTCTAGCAGAGGAAGATAAAGATGAGGACGAAGACGAAGAAGGAGATTCAGGCGAATTCATTGATCTGCTGGATGTATTGGATGGAAAAGCAACAACCGATGACGATGAAAAACGACCCAAATCGAAATTTCCAGAGGACGAAGCTGAAAACAGTGACGAAGAGAAAAACAACCAAAATGCATTTGCCGCTTCTGACGATGAAGACCTACCAGAGGCATCTGATGAATTTCAGAAATTCATTGCAGGTTTCGACACCACTGCAAAAAAGCGCAAAGCAGACGAAACTGACGGCGAATCTGCAAAGGCCTCGCGGTCACGGAAAAAACGTCTAATCACTGAGCGCACTGAAGCTGGTGCTGAAGACGAGTTTCGTGCACATACATCTGGTTTGTATTCACTCCTCTTCCTCGTCACCGGAAATTGTTACATCTTCTTTCATTAGGATCCAAACTTCACCTGGACGATCTTCTTGCTCCTCTTGCCTCCCAATCATCAAATCTTCTCTCCCTCAAAAAGAATACCAAGGTTCTCTCTCTAGTATCGACAAAAGCCAAGACACTTTCTGCACCCCTGCCTCTACAAGCTCAAGAACGTTTGGATCGCGAGGCAGCCTACGAACAAACGAAAGGTGAGGTTGACAAATGGAGTGCGACAATGAAACGCATCCGAGAGGTATGATTCATATTATGTCCTCTCATAACCCTTCTGACTCTCCCAGGCTGAGCACCTCAGCTTCCCTCTACAAGCTGGTTCATCGGGTCGCGTGTCTAATCTAGAGCTCGCTGCTAAATTCAAAGTAAGTAAAACCCTCTTGGTTCAATTTTTCCTTCATCTCACTTCTTCAGCCCTCAACGCAACTTGAATCTTCAATTGACTCCCTTCTTAAATCTGCCAAACTACGAGATGAAGATGTTGAAGAAACCGAAGACGCTCATCTTAGAACTAACAACATCACCATTGAAGAAGTGGCACAGCGCCGTGCTGAGCTTCGCCAAATGCGCGAACTCATGTTCCGTGCTGAAATCAAAGCGAGGCGAATTAACAAGATCAAGTCTAAAACTTATCGTAAGATTAAACGAAAGGAGAAAGAAAAACTCAAGGAAAAGACTCTCGAAGATGGTTTGGAAGGCGACAGTGATGCTGAAGAGGATAGACTGAAGAGAGAAGTGGAACGCGCAAGGGAAAGAGCAACACTGAGGCATAAGAGTACGGGAAAATGGGCAAAACAGATGAAACAAAAGCATTTTGATGAGGGTGGAAGAGAGGAGATCGAAGAAATGTTACATCGTGGTGAACAGCTTCGGCGGAAGATCCAAGGCATAGGTAGCGATGAGAGTGAAGAAGAGGAGAGTAGCGAAGAAGACAAAGATGCTGATACACAGGAAAGCATCCTGAAGATCAAAAAGGCTGCCTTTGAAGAGATCAAGGAATTGCAGGGTTCAACAAGTACCAACGAACACGAAAGAAAGAAAGGCAAGGGCGTATTCGAGATGAAGTTCATGAAAGATGCAATGGCCAGAGAACAAGCAAAAACAGATCGAATGGTCGATGATTTTGTCAAAGAAGTGGGTGGTGATGTTGGTGAAGGGAGTGACGACGAACAGCAAGATCAATTAGGTGACCTTGACACCGCCAGCGGGGTTCTCGCTAACCGGACCGGCGGTCGTCTAGCATTTCGACCTGGTGCACCACAAAATCAGGCTCGATCAGGTTTGCGAACACTAGGCTCACTTGCTTCAGACGTATCTAGCGTCACTCTCAAATCCACCGATTTCGTCTCGCCTCCTGATTCTCCTCGAACTGCACCAAAACCCTCGGGTTCGTCCAACATAACATTATCTGGTCATACAGTAGACGAAGTGGAGTCAAATCCTTGGTTAGCAAGGGATACCAATTCATCCTCTAAGGCCCCAAGAAAGAAGAATGAGGTGTTCGGCAAGGATAGTCAAAGAGCGGACAAGTCCAAGAACAAACTCAAAAAAAAGGCGAGGAAGGTGCAAGAGGAGAAAGAGAAAGCACAAGAGGACGCCAAAGTCGAAATATCCATGGACCAAAATCTGACACTCGAAGCTTTATCAAAACATCCGAAGGCATCAGCATCATCAAAGTCTGCGCACGCAGTCAACTCTTCCAAATCTGCAGTAGGAGTTGTTGCTGGAGGAGACTCTGACTCTGACGCGGATAGCGAAGTCGATGCGCAGGAAGCTGCAATCCTTAAGACGAAGATTAACGCCAATCCGAAAGGTCTAAAGGCTATACAGCAACGGGACCTTGTCGCACTCGCATTTGCTGGAGACAACGTTGTCCAAGTACGTGGTGATTCCGGGCTATTCATCAGAGTTGTGCTCTTATACAGTACAGGAATTTGAAGAACTCAAAAAACGTGAAATCGCGGCTGACGCACCCAAAGACGTCGACACGACAATCCCAGGCTGGGTAAGTCTAATCTATGGACTTTACGCACCTAATATTTCTCATCCTTATCACGTTATTTTAGGGTTCCTGGGGCGGTCAAGGAATTAAACGTGCGCCCCCGAAACCAGAGAGGATCAAGAAAATTCCAGGTATCGATCCCAAGTCCCGAGCCGATTACAACAAGAAAAATATCATAATCTCTGAGAAACGTGACAAGAAAGCCGCCAAATATCTGGTCAAGGATCTTCCATATCCATACACAAGTCGTGCTCAGTTCGAGCGTTCAATGGAACGGCCTTTAGGGAAGGAATGGAATACTCGTGTCGGGTTCCAAAGAGGGACATTACCTCGTATTGTTAAAAAGGTGATTTCTATGTTTATAGTTCCGTGGACACCCAACTAATTTTCTCCGTCAAGCCTGGTGTTATTATCGATCCTTTGACAAAGATAGTATGATGAGACCATAATAGTAACATTGTTCTCTTATATATAGAACTATTCAAAAGAGCCTGAAAATGTAGGTCATCGTTTGAAGATCGATGGGCCTGCGTCATCCAGCATAACATGTGAGGAACAACATGGTCAACCTCGATCAGTTTATACCCATCGCAAGGCTGATTAAAACATAAGCATTTGCGACGATTTCTATTATCAAAATCAGGATACCAATGGCAGTTGTCAATCTGCCATTGCTAAAGTCGACCCAAGGGTCATCATTTTCAACATCATCTCCTGCTTCTGCTTCTGCTTCTACTCTTCTTCCTCCACCATGCTGTTGTCCACCAGCCGGGTACTTTCGTACCTGCATGATGGTTTTAGACGAAGTGCAATACAGCAGGGGAACAGTGACGAAAGGAAGAACAATAGCGAGAATGACTTGTGATGCAACTAGGAGTGCATCTATACCCTCTTTTCCCACCGTAATGGCTACCACCGTGGATGGGATGATAGCAATCAAGCGTGTCACTAAACGACGAATGGCAGCCTGGAAGATCCAAATAGACTTGAATTCTGATCGAAAGGTAGCAAAACCAAAATTCGACTGACAGAAACACGCCATTGGATGAATCCTTCAGACACAGCTTGGCCGGCCACAGTGGCGATGAAAGATGAGCTCTTGAACGGACGTGTTAGATGAATAGATCTTGGATACTGATGACCCTCACCTGTCCGGACGTTAACAACGCAATCGCGAATAGAGTAGCGGCAGCTGATTGGTGTCAACAAGCAACTTTGAAAAAACTCCACAATACGTACTCACATTGACCGACAGCATCTTTGATGAGGTCATAAGCGTCAAAAAGACTAGCTGGAGCTACGTCCCCATCATAACTGTTGTCGTAGTAGAACACGTCACTTGCCAGAATCAAGATCCTTGGAAACAATCAAACCAGTCTGATTGCATAAAAAAAGTTGACATACATGGAATTGATCAAGACCGCAAAACCAAGCAGACAAACCACAACATCGGCAATCCCATGGTAGATGTGAGCTTCCACAAAAGATAACGGATTGTTTTCATGATCAGAATGTCGCTGAGCCCGAGTAGCATAAGATCTCGATGGGGGATTTCGGAAAAATCGAGTTGCTGAGGTTTTGAAAACCGAAACCAACATTTCAAATCTAGATGGTGTCCTGAGAATCTCACTATCTCCAGAAGATTTTGTGTTGAGCACGGTGAAACTAAGCTTTTCATCATCAACTTGACGACTCGCATTTCTATCTTGAGTTGCGAGAGCTGATCCCACAAACAAACTATGGGGCATGACAGTTGCTCCTATAATCCCGACCGCTAGATAGCCACGAATTAATATCCTATTTCCTTAACTCTACAACAGCTCACATGTGTAGAGACTCCCAGGCGAGAAGATATACTTCGATGGCAAATACCCTCGGAAAACATCCGCCCAATCCACATCAACCTTGGAGATGACGATGGCCATACAAATGAGTACAGCTAAAACCTTAAAAGTGTAAGTAATGTTCATATTTATAGTTTCTAGTCCAAGCATACCATGATAGTAATCAAACCTTCGAATACTCTGGAAGGGCGCCCACCTAACGGATCTCCCATCCCAAGAATAAGAATAACATCGACGGAAGTAAGCAGGACACCATGCCACAGCTGCAATTTTGGGAAGAGTAAACACAAAGCTATGGCCGAGCCCAATAACTCGGCTAAATCGGTTGCGATAATCGCAATTTCCGCAAGGGCATATAAGGGGTAGAGCGCCAGCCACCGGTATAACCGTGTATACTTGGGGCGATCATATAAGAGCAATCGGGAGTGGGAAGCCAGATCTGGTGATATGTCAGTATGATAATCTAAAAATAACCCTAACCGCGATGAACAGAACGCAGAGAGATACGGTTTCATGAATGAGGAATTACCAGGGTACCAATGCCAAAAAAACGATGTTGACAACAAACAGAGAACCCACCTAGACCAGTGACGCAACCAAGCCTGCTTCCCAACACCTAGGATTTATGATCTTCAGCAGCTCCTGACTGGCCAAAAGGTGCCCTACCTGTAGGTACATAGCAAAGAGGCTGGCAAGTAGAACGACAAACAGCAACCTGTATCCGTACAGTGAGCCCGCCTGCAGGTCGACTCCCCAATTTCCTCTGTTAGGAGAAGGACGATGAGTAGATGGTGATGACTCTCAAAAAATAACTCACGGGTCGAAATAGGCCACTGCACAGACGACGCCGGCACCAGTGCGTCGGATGTGCTTAAATATTGTCACGCAGGCCCGCTTGAATCAATTAGGTGAACTTGGCACGCGTCGTGGTGGTGGGCTGGTTGTGGGCACTGTCATGGTCAAAGGCAAAGACCAGCAAAGCCATTATCAGTGGAATTTGAAATCCGACGAACCCAAGCCAACGGACAAGATGAAACAATAGTACGGTACCACCTTAGCTTTGGGTCATCCCAATATGGAACTTCCCGATCACTCCTCCCGAATTGCACCGGTTTCAGTGCTACTGCAGCTCAGCTTGCTCTCAAACCTCCTGCGTCTAGCCATAATATTGACAGAGACTGTACCACGACATGAAAAGAAATCAAACTAAAACGGGATACTATATCGCTTCGAGGGGTCGTGCCGCTTTGCTAGTCGCCTTCGCGCTAGGGTCGGAATTCCAAACAAGGGACGCCTCCCAATGATATGAAAACCATACTCTTCAGCTGCATCATCAAAGGGGATCGAGGTCTCAGGAATTTGGATATCAACGATGTGTCCTTGTCGAGAGTATCCGGAGGAACTTGTGCTTGCACCCAACGTCAATACCGCCTGAGGTATACGTGAGATTCTCTTCCATGCCCTGTTCCAGATTCGCACCCTTTGCCTCAATCCTTTGGGCTCTCTTCGTCTTATTTCTTCGCTTTTGACGGGGACCGCTAAAAAACTATACTCATCTAATTGGGCCCGATCTTTCTGTGGTTGGGAAGACATGTCTGCCGAGACCCTTGAATTTCTGAGCGACAACGATCTTGATCTTGCTTGATCCCGATAAGGGCCCGGAGAGAACGTATCGCAAAAAACGACAGATTGTAGTGTTTCCGGGGTCGGCGAAGTGAATGTAAGTGCTGGTATACAATATCCATTTTCGGATACCCCTTTCCATGCCGAAATCAACGACCCATGGTAAGCAAGGATGATCAGGTCCCGAAAATAACATACCTGACGCATTTGCATCAGAACGTGGAGTAAGACCCATTATCAGGGATGGAGGACACCTTGCACGAGTCTCATCACTGCCAAGAGACTATCCGTGACGAGGTAAGCTGGTTTATACTCCACATACCATGAACATTCACCTGAAAATCCAGCAAAGATCCAAGACTTGAGTCGGATGCCTCGCCATCATACTTCTGGGTTAGGTCAGGACTGTCGTTTTTTGCAAACTCGACAGAACCAAGATGATGGTCAACCACGTGGGTATCTTCTAAAATGGGTGATAGCTCGAGTCCAAACAATCTTGTTTGAGAGTTCACGTCACTTCGTCTTCCGTTATCCTGGAAAATATCAGAATGTATATTCAATACTCGTGGAAAGAATCAAGCCAAACCGATCCTTTTTGGCGAGATGGTGACGCAATCAGAGGCGACACGCTCGAGCCATTCTGACGCGCTGGTGTCTATGATGTCTTTCATAAAACCAGGCATCTGGTGCAGCTGAAACGGACCCACTGATTTAGCTGACGGAGGGGTGGATACTACCATATGCGTGCTTCTGCGCAGACTCCGATGAGGGGTCAGCGAAGGCGAGGAGACTACATCATCTATGGATCCCTGAGAGTATTGAGTTTAATCATTCCATGTTGTTCAAATACACACCATAGAGATGTCCTTTGAAGGTGAGGCAGTCAAACTAGAGTGCATCTAGGAAACAATCCAATCGCCGTTCACATTGGAGGGAGATGTGCTCACGGAGGATGAGAGGACCTGAAGTCTGTCAAGAAATGGACTTGTTAGGATATATGCACCCTACCTGATGAGAAGGACGTAAACAAGGCGAGGGCGAAGGAGGCATGGCATATCTGTTGATAGACTTTCCAACAAATCGGTCAGTTCTCGGATCACTCAACGGGAATAGATAAAACAGCTGCACACAAGTCTTCTCGAGAAGGAATGATTCGAACATCCCTTTAACGAACTAGCAACACTATCTGAAAGCTGAGGACAGGTGAAGAAGGTGTCTGTTGGTGACGACTATCCGTGAAAATAGCAAATGTTCATCTATTCATCAACAGCAAATTTGGATCGAACTTGGCTCACATTCTGCGGAGGACAGTGTTCGGGACAGATACACAAAGTATTTCTTCGCCAGGAGACAGCAGTGCTGTATGCAGATACGGTTGTGATATCGAAACTCTTGGGATGAAGGGACTTGCGTGGAGTGCTGGTAACGGCGTTGGAAAGAATTCCAGAGGGATGTACCGCGTGTTTTTCCTGTGAAAAGACAGAAATGGTAGGCGTTACGGTCGACAAATCTGTATCGTTATCAGTGCCTATATTTTCAAATATGGGTAAAACCTAATACCCCTAGTTGCTGTGTGTGGGCGGCGAATGGGTTTGTGAACGGGTGTCGGTAGTTCCTATCGAAGTACATTAGATGACTCAAGCCAGACTGCTTGTAGAATTGGCGAACCGGGTGAGGAAGAACAATCAAACTAAGGAATTTCAAAGTTGTTCTGAACATAGTGGTGCGGAAGTGAATGAGAAACAAATGAACTGATGTCACTGGACGCGTCTGTTTGTTTTGGTTTCAACTAATTCCTTTGCAAATCCCACGAGAGCCCCCCTCTCATTTCAGACCGCAACGTATTCCTTGAATAGCATTGCATATTGTCTTGTCTTGACGCACCTAGGAATTTCCGGCTAAATCAACCGACGCTCTGAAATCATAGATTCCGTAGATAGGGAGCATACTAGCAGACAAGGATAAGGCCGCAGGACATAAGGGAGAGTTGGTGTTTCCAGATGGTGCAGGAAATGCTGCTTGCTATTCTGAAGGATTCTACCAAAGACAGAAAGGTGTCCGAGCGTCTTGTTCTTCGAGCATCCGACCAAGCTACCAATCACACAGGAAGCTATCCAATGAGATCCCACAGCCTTCCCAAGAGTAAGGCCATGTCTTGATCTCTTTGTATTCAGGCTAATCCAAGGCGCAAGTCATCAAGATCCAGTTTTAAATTGCTAGCAAAACCGACTTCTAGGAACTTCCACATGTACATTAGCAACACATAGAACAGTGGAGATTCATCTCAACAACAGAACTTGAAGAGCTTGTCCAGCCATTCGCCAGAGATCGTGACAGAAGGCTGACCCGGGGTAGAGGGATTGCGAGTGCACGTGGACACACCTCCACCTATCTCAACTTCGTCCACACCTCTTTCCTGTGGTTACGTGTCTTCTGTCGATACAGAGCCTCGCAGTCTGGGCTCTCTGCGTCTAAGCACTATGTTGCGAACAGAAATTCTGAATCCGAGAAAACCGAGGCGCACGTGATGTTTTATGAGGTGACCTCAAGCGCAGCAGGTTGAACAAACTCGGGCTCTTTGGGAAGAAAGGGAAAGAGCAGTATTGCCATACAATCGGCCATCAATAGAACCACCTCTGCGCAGAACACTAAAAACAGCGTCGATGGAGTGTCAAGCATCATCATTTATTGAACTCGATTCTTCTATTCTTCACGATGACTTCCTGCTGATGACTATCCAGACGTCTGGTCAAGTTCTGCCGCTTGCTTTACCCATATTTCGTCTTCTATCGACCTTCCCCGACCCGAATAGTGACACACGATCTTCCCCATGAACTGTCCAGCTACCGCATCAGTCGCTTTCTTCCACCGGGCTCACTTCAGACTTACTGGCCCGACAAAAGTGTCTTCGTCTCTTCCTGATCTACCCTCACCTCTCTCACCTTGTTGTACTGCGTGATAGGCTTCCGAGGCGTAATGCCCCTTTCATGACCCTCTTCGCCACTCTGTCTGACGATGTCGGCATTTCGATTCTCACTGTTAAACATCTCTGCTTCATGTTAAATCCTGTTAAGACCTAGATCAGAAGCTTTTCTATAGTTGCTGTTGAACTGGCTTGCGCATGTTGACATTAAGATTATGGGCTATAGTAATCACCACCCTCAATCCCTCTCAACTGAAGATTGAGAACCCCAAAACAGGAAGATCTCCCCTATCCGAACGCGATGATATGACTTCATAGACCATCCATCAGCCGAGATATCTGAACGGCGATAGAAACGATCGCGAAATGAATACCCAAAAAGTCACACTTATATCCGATCGGTGCCGACTCCAACTTACTTCGCGAACGCAACTAGTAATCCCGTCTACACCCAACATGCCTTCGAACCCTTTTCTTCAAGGGACAAACGTGCTTCTCGACCACAATACCGTACCAAACGCACCCCTTAAATTTTTGGCGTACTGCAAACGCCTGCTACATGATTGCATGGTTCTCGTATCTTAGCCCAGGGACGATTGGTTCGCGACCTTTGGTTTGTTGGCCCCGTAAGCCTCTTATGCTTTCAACTGCTCGCACTCTGCCGAAAGGCTGAAGTGTTGATCCCAAAGTTCGAGCATGAACCGCTTACCTGACAAGTTCATTCTCTTCTATCGTCCAAATGTCACATAGTCTTCCATAATATGCAAGAAAAAATACATTGGATGAGTGGTTCAACAGAGACTAATACCGCTGATATAAACCGTGTCGCAGAAACCTGGTGTGATGGACCAATATTCGAAACTTCGACATCAAACAGTCTAGAACGCTAGGACTGGTTGAGGTTTATGGCGTCTATTATTACACGAAAAGCCCGCTTGCCAAGATCCTGTAGATTCCCTTCCTACAAGCAATGTTCTACCTCCGAGAACGCCACTATCCTTACGTTTCGGGATACAATAAGATACTCCACATCGTGGGGTGCCCGCACCCAAAGATCTGAACGAAATCCTCTTCTGGCATATTTTTCCGGCATAGCGGGAACAAGGTGAATCACCGATCCAAAAACACTCTCGATCATGAGAGATATCAACCTCAACCATTCTTTTTGATCATGGTGTTGATGAAGGGTGCGGTGGTATGATTCCATGCTACAAATATGACGGTCATACAGACTTGTTCCGATCATATGGGCCGCTGATCCTTCTTTGATGGCATATGGTGCAAACTAATGTACATCTGCTATGTTGACTTCACCGTCCCGTTCACAGATTCGAGTCGATTCCAAAGGTTCTATTAAATCTAATATATATACTATTCAGTTTCAAAACGCATACATCTCATAATAGGAGCCTGGACTCTGAGTCGAGGCCTCATTTATACTAGCTTTTACATTCTACGACTCCCCTGAAATACGGAAAATCAGCTACCTGGTATAGGTCAGGCTTTTTGGATTGATACATTCCTTTCTCGCAACTGGCCCCAAGTGCCAATCCTGCTCATAAAAATCATTTTAAATAGCCTTAAACTTCAAAAAAGTGGATTATTCAACAGAATGTCACACCTGTAATATAATACAATTCAAAAAAATTTCTAAGATATACATTCATGACAGATAAAATAGACATGGATGCAGTATAACATACTATTAACGTTGATATCGTATAACGTGTAGCATGAGATGGTCTATGAAAGGTCGAGATCACCACTTCTTTCATCCTAAGCGGCGACTGAAAGCCAAATTGTCCCAGTGTTCAAGGCAATCGAAACCAGCACCTACATCGCACGCCGTATTATGCCACTGGTAGGCAGAAGGACCCCGGGCCGTAGACAAGCTTCACCGAGCCGATATTTTAACACTGCACAAACGATTCTTCACCCCGATCAAGGATTCAGGTTCTTGGTTAACAGAAAAGTCTGCCTAACTCTCTCACGTGAAGATACGGCTCCCATGGTCCCTGGATGTATTCCAAATCAGTTGTGCGGCGTTAATTACGTACATTAATTGAGGTGTAATCAATATTTAATAGACGCTTGGTAGCGGTTTCAACCACAAACGACATCCATGACTCGATCAACGGAATCGCAGGTAGACATCGACACATTCCCGTGTGCAGGTTGTTCATGCTTGACCGACGCATCAAAGCTTCTATCACTGTCCCCCACTTCCAACCCACTCGTATTGCACCCACCTTAATACGATAGACGAAGACAAAACAAGAAACTATGTGATCGAGAGAATTTTGAACTTGGGAAGCGTCTGCTTATCTCATCGTCCTTGACCTCGGTCCAACGGGAGTCCTTTCACAGTTGAACAACCTGAACCCGGTATTGAAAGCCGAACTGCGACTTCTTTTGACGATATAGTGTCCCTTTGCCGTCGGTCGTATATGTGATAACGCTCCATTTTCTTATTTGATTCCTCTGAGCACAAAGGTTGATCCCCGTGTGTCTACATTAATGGCTTCTTCGGTCCGCTTATCCTTTGTCCTGCGTCCAGCAGTCTGGTGCAACAACTGCTTGTTTGATAGGATCTTCTAGCGGACTCTCTTTTTTTCGTAATCGAGCGACCGTTTGACTGTTGAAACACCCTAAAATGAATCCAAAGCTCCCACAGCGCACCGCGTAATAGTACAACCGATCCAAAGGGAACTCGACCGTGGTTTACAAAGAAGGTCATTTGGTAAAAAAACCTCCCGTTGCTTGTCCCCCCGAAGCGGCTGTACGCTAAAGTGACTTGAACATTGGCTCACGTTGATTAGTATCCGAGCACGAACCGAGCACCTTTGCGTGTTAACTTCCTCCCTCCCTTAGATAGACGAGCACAAAGCTTAAGTTTACTTTTATTTTTTTTCAAGTCAAACCCCATGGCTCGCGGTTACTCCAAACACGGCAAGTTCAAAGCTTTGAAATATGAAGTATCAGACTTATTGCTGTCTTCCTTGAACGTCCGCCGCAACATTGACGGTCAACGATAACTCGTGTGATCCGACACGGTGTGAGCGATATTTGATATCCGCCGAAACTCAAGTAGTCTTTCGTTCTAATGATTAATTGATATCGATTCCAGTGGTATTGTCCCGATGGGATACTCTCAAGTCAATCCAGGTACATAGTGTGGCTTTTTTTCCCCTGTTTCAAGTCTTGTATCCATCATATCATCACGAAATTCAGCCTGACAATTGGGAAGAAGAAGGAAAAGAAGAAGAAGAATCTAGATCAAACAAAAAAGGATAAAGTCCCTCATCGAAACCCGGAAATGAAGAAAATGCCAGACAGAACGGACAACTATCTCATTCTTTGTTTATGATAACCATTTGTACGAGTTCTCCTTGAGGGGATAACCTTGCCGCTCAAGATCCTCTTGAAAAAAAATCCACAGTCAAAATGCATGGCATCTCGGACCTCTGAACCTGATAATAATAATAGTATTTTACAACCCAGTCTTATTGATGTGATAGGTTATGGAGTAATTATCAACGTCATGACGTTGAACTCAATTTCTAAAATAAACAGAGGTACGTAAACGCACTTTTTTTTTGATTATGAAAACAACAGCAACCACCAACCACCCTAGAACGCTTTGGATCCGCATGGGCTCTAGAACAAATTCAAAGAACACGTCCTTATTATGAACAAAACCCCCCTTTTTTCCATCTGCCCTGAAGGAAGCTTTTTACGTGAAGTTTGATGAGGTTCATGTTCCAGTAACAAAAACAATCAACAGAAGATATATATATAAAGCCCCTCCCCAAGAAAAGACACTATCGAGCACGGGTAGATAAATAAACGTCTACAATAATATAGACAGAGAAGTGCAGAGCAATGCAGAAAATGGTATAAAAAAAGCGTACATCGCATGTAGTAGGTATATATGTATGTGTATGTGAATGAATGCAGTAGGAAAGCAGATATACATGCACGTATGTAGATGTGCGTTTATACAAGCACAGCAGAAGGAAATGAACAATAATCGCACGGTTTGTCAAAAATGCAAAGCAAAAAAGAACATAAGCGAACCAAGGACCCAGACGATGACGGGCATCTGAAATGCAGTAAACCAAGAAAAACGAACGAACGACAGGTCGGACGACAATGCATCAGAAACCACGGACTGTTCCGTCTCATTCACCCTCATCATCCTTTCTTCGACTCATGACAAATGCACTCTCCCAAGCTGGGACACTCGGGTCAAGTGCAGCGAATCTCCAATTTCCAACAAAGGTCTCGTTCCCAACAAGGTATCCGTAGAAGAAGGTGAAGTTTTGACGAGGCCAGAACTGTGGATCACCAGGCTGAGTACTTGCCTTTGACGTTGAAAGGAAACAAACGTACTGAACGTCGAAGGATGCCTATTAAACCGTCCCAGGGACGGACACGACCATAAAATGAATACGAGTTCCATGCGAGAGCGTGACGACGATCAGTCTATTGACTGGATGAGAGGGAAGGCTGGACGTGAGACGGAGAGATACGTACTGTGCCTTTGAAAATGATGTCCTTGATTCCATTGCACAGAGGGATTTTAGCCCTGTCTGTGCCGCGACGGACAGGACGTACCCTTGGATAGAGGACTTGGGCATTGACATCTTGCAAGAACTCGGGTGATTCTTCCTCGTCGACTGTGATATCCTCCTCGGCAACATGATCGTCATCATCCATGGAATCGTCTGAATCAGACTCGGAGCTTCCCATCCCTAAACCCACGCTCTCGAACAAATGGTCAATAGATCTCCAGTCCTTTGCATAGGCATCCATGACGGCCTCGTGGTCCCTGTCATCCAACGCTTTTGCGTTCCTGATTGCATCCTCACGTTCGCGACAGGTTTGACAGTGATCGGAGCCGTCATGCATGTGAGCATCATCGTGGGGTTGCGACTTGCGGTCGAATAGCCTGTAAAGCCATGATGGGTGTGTGTGACTGCCATCGAGCTTGACGGAGACATTTTTGGAATGACTGGGGTCTGGGAGGAATTGGAGGTTGCCGAGGGGGCCTGGGAACCATGCATTGCGCATGGAAAGGTCGGACCACGTGTCGTGAGGAATGGGCACGTGATCTGCCATGGCATGGAGCTCTTCTAGACGCATAAAGAGTGGCTGGTGGGTGAGATGGAGGGCTGCTTCATTGAAGTGGGAAGGGTACGCAGCGTGAGAGATCAGGTGACGCATTGCAGCCTCGGGTGGCAACTACACACACACACAAATAACATGTGAGCACATATGACGGTCAACTGGAAAACGCACGTACGGCAAGTCGACCCTGCCACAGGCCGTCCATGCAGCCAGGCTCGTACACACGGCCTGGTCGCCACTTGGGGCTCTGCAGCCATGCGTTGCCACACAGTCGACGTCGCCAGTAGTCGGAATCCCAAAAGACACTGTGGTCTGCGAGGGTGTCGTCGCGAATGCCGTTGACGCGCTTGCAGCCCTCGACCCAGTCCCACGTGATGGACGGCGGAGGTGCGGCTCCACGGTGCGCATTAACCTCAACAAAGTCTTCTTGAACAGGGCGGGGTTCGGTAGATGCCGGGGCCTCGGCACGTGTACGGGGGAGATGCGGCGGAATATTGAAGGGAATGGTTTCGCGGCGGGCAAAGTAGAGCAGCTTGGCAGCCGGCGTGATCGGTGGCGGAGCAAACGCGGGCATGGAACCAAAATACGGGAGGGCGACGAGCCTGCCGGGGTCGGCATAGACGGGATACGGACCGTGTGCAGACGGCACGGAGACGGGAGATATTTGTCGCGGAGATGCCGGAAGTGGACAGACAAAGTGGCAGGGGGGCGCCTCTGCCTGGCAGTACCGGTATGGATTCAGGACATACGGTAGTAACAGCGCCACAATCCGCTCACGCTCGGCTGTGGGTTCCAGAGCCAGCTTTTCTGGCGTCGTCACAAGCCACAGTGCCCACAGAATATACACATTCTCTGCACTCTCGATCGGCCAGCCATCGTGTTCCTCAGCACCCAGCCAGAATCGGGTTGTCAGGTAGTGGTGCAGGAACGCATCGACCCCCGCCCTCTCAAGCTGGCTGCGATTTTTGCCATTGTTGTCAAGCAGCATCACATAGATCGTCCGGATCGCCTCTTCATCCGGATTGGCATCCAACCTGCGCACAGCGGCGAGGGTCTCTGTATACTGGCGCAGTTGGTCGTAGTAATCACGGCCATTCGGGCGGAAGTTGCGGCGAAGAACGGCCAGATGGTCAAAGCGGAAACGGAAGGCGGCAGCCCAGACGGCCGGATTGATGTGGCAGTTCAGGCTGAGGTGGAGGTCGGGGTGGGTGGCCTGTAGAGCGAGCAGGTCGGTTGGCGGCGAGTACGGGTCATCGCAGGCAAGAAAAACAGCAATGTGGGTGAGGATTTCTGCGGGTACGAGATGAAGGAGGGACATGGCGGCTGCTTCAGTAAACCCTGCGTATATATAGATAGTGGCTGTGATCGCCGTCCTGATCCCCGTCCAAGCTAACTCTGCTCAAACCAGTTCAACTCGCAGTCGCGGGAACGCAGGGATCTCGTATTCTGTTTGACGCTAACCGCCGCCACAGGCAGGGTTTTGTTTTCGTCACTGGTCTGGACAAGTCTAGATCAACCACCTCGTGGTCAATCGCGACGTGTATCTTATATCTCTGTTCAAGTCCCCATCTTGGTTACCTTGACAAGCAGATCTCTGTCCCTATTCAAACTTTCTGACTTGTTTGTTGCTGCACCCACGGGTACTTGTACACATAACACACCCTAAGGTGGCGCTGATGCTTGTGTACATGTACATACAATTTTGATTGCCATTCCCCTCCCATCAAAGTCTGTAGAATGAGAGGTTCCATCGGTGCGGACTCGTAGAGTGGATGATATGAATTCTTCATTTGTGACGTTTTTCGAGCTCCCAAAAAACGAGGGAGAGGATAACTAGCACACGAGGAAGTGGGCAATCACTTGGTTCCACTCCTGCGGTCGAGAAAATTCATCCGCTATATAATCCTCAGAAAAATGGATCCACTACACATATGAGCCATGATGAAGGCCACCATCTACTTCACATGCATGCGATTCTCATCCAGAGCTTTTTCTTTCGTTCGGTGATTTTCATGGGCGAATCTCGGGATCCCACCGGTAGTTCTAGATATAGTTGACAATCGGAGATAAACAGCTACTTATTTGCTACTGAGACTCACTCTCCCCCCTTTGTTTAAACCAGTTCAACATATCATGTAATTGACTTGTTGATACCCCTGAGTTACGTACATATACAATGTTCTGTTGATCGTTTCTGATGGGATTTGTCATCCAATTAGGCTTTTTTCGACGGGAAGTTGTCGTACATGAGGGAAACTATGGTTTTGCCGGGGTAACGACCCTGGTAGTATTTTTTGCTCCGTGGACTTGGATGTTAAAACGTGTTATACTGTTTGTCATCGGCTTGATGTCCGCTTTCTGATGGTCGATCTTTTACTCTGCCCCATGTGAAACTAATTCCTGAAGAGGCGGTCTTGTTAAACATTTGTCTTGTCTTTATGGTCTTTGGCTATTTGACTCTGGCTATTTTGCCGAACCCTCTACTGCTAGATCTTCTTATTATCTGTCTGTCGGGAAAATATTTGTCCACAATTTCAAGGGAGTGGACTGATGATATATCAATATTCTGTTTTCACTAGTAAACCTTTTCTCAGTGAGGTCAAGCTGTCCCTCAAGGACTGACGTGAGCCCGACTGACATGCTCTCATTAGCCGCCATATGACCTTTGTCTTTCGGATGAGACCCTTGTCTATTCTATAGGCTTTAAGCCGCGACCCGTAACTTCGGGTAGACTAGTTACATATAGGAAAAGTGAACACATGCCATTCCGACATAATGGAACCAAGACTGAGCTTGTGGTCTCCATGGAAGCATCATATTGAACTAGCTTCTATCGGGACCGTTCAAAATTCTCTGGGATTTTTCAAAAGTTGTTCTTCGGGTCAGTCAATCTGTTACGTCACTTTGATCATTACTGAAATGTCTCCGCTAGCTCTGATCGCTTGTGTTGTATGCGAACAGATCTTCTGTCCTTCTATTTTGTCATCCACGGATATCACATATTTGGAAATGGTTGATATTGACTGCCAGACAAGCGATGACAAGCGACCTTATCTCACGAGTGAAATTGCCGAGGCGTTTCTGGTTTGATGAAGCGATGAATTTGAACATTGTATCCTGGATCAAACATAGTTTTGATCGCTCCTGACCCTGAGCATGATTAAGGTGTGGCTTAAATTGGATTTAAGCAGGCAATACTGGGCAATTCTTCTTTGGTGCACTCTTGCTTCACATTGACCTTGTCGCTATCGACCAGCTTACATGAGACGTGGGAAGGCGTTGTGGGGAACGACTGAAAATGGAATTTGATGCCAGGAAAGAAGCGGCGCATTCGCGAAGTGTATAAAAAATTCAAAGCGACCCTTGTCGCCTCTTAATCCACTACCACTACCATCTACCTCAAACAGCTCGCCATGGTCCTTTCCCAGGATTCTACAAAGTACCTGTCTCTATACGATTCCAGTCCTCCTCGTTCTCGTCAGGCAAGTACTGGTTTGGGTGCTTCCATCTGGGCTCCTCAACCTCAGCCGTCCGAGACCGCTTGGCCTCGCGCCCTCGACTCGTTCTCTCGTGCGGCTGAACGAGACTCAGTCGATCTCCACGCTCTTGGTGGCCTCCAAAAATCTCCCTCCAGTCTGCCTTTGATCAGCCGTGAGGACGTCTTTGGGTCATTGAACACGATGTCCTATTCTAGCAAAGACGTCGGCGCCATTGGCGACGGCCGGAAGAAAAACAGCCCAGAATACGAAGACACTGTGCGTATATGCTATCATAATCCGTCTTCAAACGCATAATCTCAATCGTTTTTGATTCTTCAGCATGTTGAGCAGCTCCTTCGCACTCTTAATCTCAATTCGCCTGCTCCTTTTGCTAAAAAGCCTCAGCTCAATCTTGACGTGAACCAAAATCCAGACTTTTCTCCTGCATCTGTGTCGTCGGCGTTGCTCACGCCGACTGACCTTTCACCTGCTCGAGCTCTGTTCGACCCGAAAAATCCGGGCCAGTCTCCGTACGACGCGGCTCATAGCTTGTCTTTGACCCCTTCTTCCTCCTTGCTATTTGATCAACAAACTACGCCTGTCAAACTGTCTGACAGCTTAGAAGCTGCTCCTGGAAACCTTCGCTATAGCCTATCTCATTCTTCGTCGTCTGGTATCCCGCCATTCCAGCCATTCTCTGAAGCGCCCACCCCTGCGCCACAAACCCACAATCTACACACACTTTTTCCTAATACTTCACCTTCACATGTACAATCGATTTACAGCTCTCCATTGCCGCGTCGTATTCAAGAAACAAACCGCCTTCCTCAAATGGACTGGCGTCTTACCCAACAACCGCTTTCTCAACAACCTTTAGCCTTGCACCCCGACTGGCGCCTTCCCAGTGAGAAGGCGGCTTTAGACTTCAATTTAAATCAGATTGGACATAACGAACCCTTGCGCTCTACCCTCATACATCAACAACCTTCTCCACCTCAACCCTCTCAGTCCGCTCATGAGGTAAGTAAAGAGTCTCTTACGGCCCCGACACCCGGAGACTAAGATGTGCATGAAATTAGCCGATCAACTTCTTGTCTCTTCTTCATCCTTCCTCCTCACCTCCGTATCATATTTTCGTCTCTCGCATCATCAAGTCGTCAGACCAACAAGCCTCTATCTTCCTTCAGCAAAAACTCAAAGTCGCAGATACCGAAGAACGTTCAAAAATTGTCGACGCCATTTGTGCCCGTGGTTTTGAGATGATGGCTCACCGGTAAGTTGATGGCATATGGGATGAGTTGTGATCAGAGCTGATGAATCTCAGTTTTGGCAACTGGGCAGTTCAAAGGTGCTTAGAGGCTGCTTCTACTGCCGAGGAGAGAAGGAAGATAGTCAGTTGCATGAGGCAAGATCGTCAATTAACTCCCAGTTTGCCTCTCTTGACATCTTACAGGGGCCGTATCGTTGACTTGGCCACTAATTGCTATGGCTGCCACGTTCTCCAAAAGGCTCTCGATTGCGAGGAAGATATTCGTCTTCTCATCGTTTCGGAACTCCTTCTTGGTGATCCAGCCCAAACTTTGGTTAATAAACATGCATCGCACGTCTGGAGCAAGGTTGGCGAGCTCAGCTTATTAACGATATGCTCCGGCTTACTTTTCTCAGATCATGGAGCTTTCCTGGACGCCACCAGCACCTCCGATATTTGCCTAGTACGTTGTTGAATATCAGATATGGATATTAAAACTCACACGTAGTCCAGTGTCAATAAATCCTTGAAAGGAAAATGGGCATCTCTAGCTTGCCATGAGACTGGCTCCCTTGTTGTTCAAGTATGGACCCGACTTGATGTACCATAAACTTGGTCTCATTCCATATTCCTAGCATGCTTTCGAGAACTTGGAACCCGAGGCCAAGGACGGCATCGTGGATGAATTATTGAATCAAGGTACCACTATCTTCAGCGAAGTTGCCAAAAATCAATGGGGCTCGTATTGCATCCAACATAGTTTGTTATTTTTCGTGATACCTTTTGACGAGGACTAACGTTGCGCGCAGTTCTCGAACATGGTTCCGAAAAGCATCGTCGCATGACTCTCGATCACTTGTTGGAAGGACTTCTTGAATTCTCCACCAATGAACATGGCTCCAAGTCCGTCACAAAGGCCCTGAAAGAAGGGGGCAAGGATACTCTTGATCGCGTTGTGAAGCGTATGTGTGAACCGGCAAAAGGGTATGTACTGTACCTCATGATAGGAAAGGAAGACCTTAACGCCATGAAGTGCCCGACGCGCTATGATTGTCGACCTTGCCCTTTCAGCTACCGGAAGCCAGCTTATCGCCAGCGTTTTGCCCACGGCGAGTGCTCGTTGTGATCTTGTGATGCCGCTCTAATATCCCAACAGGCTGACAAAGATCAAAGAGCTCTTCTCTACGAGTGCATCAGAGGCCACATCGTGACCCTGCGCGGATGTAAGACTGGCTCCAAGGTCATCTGGTTGTTGTAAGTCAGATTCGCCACCTGCTCGCATTAGGTTTGGCTGATCTTGAGTCCCGATGGCAGTGACCGCATGGTAAGTAGTTTGTTGCGTCATCGCGAAGAACAAGGTTCAATTTACTTCCAGCGCGCATATTATGGTTACTAAAAAAAGTTTACCCTTGAACGCTCTTTACCTCAAAATTACTTTGGAGCAATCTCAAAACATCAATTTTTTCTGCAAAAGATATTTCGACCTGCCCTCCAACTTACTTCATCCATCTGCATTATCAATAATCTGCATTTGAACATCGGACCTCAATTCGCTTGCATCGAAACGAAAATGTTCCCATACTGCAACTTGCAAAATAACTCATAATAATGTCTCGACCACCCGAACTATTAGCATGCTTTACAAGATTCCTGTGCCTCACATTTTCCAACATTTTCTGTTCCTTTAACAATCATTTCTGCACTGTGCATTTCTATCATTATTTCATCCATCCTCATCCTCACATCATTTGCCGCTGTTACATAGATTTGCAAAGTTCTTTCGTTCCACATAAGCCTGTGTGTATCACTGCCCTGCAGACTTCCACACATACATCTTTTATGCTACCTCACGGTCCTTGCTTACATCGCTATTTGCACTTTTAGACATATTGAAAGATAGTTAATCTTGTACATATTGCACGAGACATACAGTATCAAAAGTTCCCGGGGTAGTTAACCACTTGCTTCAGCATCCAAAAATGTTATCCGAAGAAAATCAATTGAAATAATCTGAGTACAGGGATTACACGGAAAGTGTTTTGCTATCTTTTTGAGCTGGAATCAATGGTTTGGATCAGATCAGATGTACCTCAAGATGGGAGACATGCCTCACCCATAGTAATCTTGTCGCCAAGCGAAAGTGCAATTCCTTGAGTCTTACTGCGGATACGGACGTGTCCTGTGATAGTTCCTGCAACCGTCCGCTCAATACTCAAGTTAGCTAGTGCATCCTCCCCTATAGTTCATGGCAAATCGTGCGTGTCAGTTTGTGTGGCGCAATCGCAGGGCTAATCACGAACCGAATAAACTACGAGCGTACATGTTTGCCGACAGGAAGTCGCAATCGCCAGACAGCGCACCCTCGGGTGTCAAACAAGACATATTTGTAACTTTCATGACTTGCGCAAGGTATTCCCGGGGATCGCTACAGCAAAAAAAGTCAACTGAGAAAAGAGGGAGAGAGAGAAAATATTCCCACGAAAGTGTAGAGTTGACATTGACGCGATTCTCCCATTCAAATTCCGTCCACATACTGCGGAACTAGACATAAAAAAACAGAAACACAAAGCAAAACGTGAGAAAGCACCGCTCAAGAAGCGTCCACTGATCAAACAAAAAAAGCAGAGTCTCTCACTCACCTGAGCCTCACTACAATACGTCGGTTTTATATAATCCATAATATCGATATGAATGTCGTTCAAAATCACACATTGTTCTGAGAGATGGGGGCCTTCCCAGAGTATGCTACCGAAGATGACGCCGGTTTCGGTTGAGGAGACTTTGATGGTCGCTTTGATCGTTTGGAATCCGTGTGGGGCGATGGTGTAGACGGAGGGCCGTTCGACGATCTTGAGGTCGCCTAGCGTGGCAAAGTCCAGACAAAGATTTTGAAGCGTGTCGGAACTTTGGTTGACAAGGAGGACATCTACAACAGTCGTGATAGGTCAATCGAGTGAGAAGAAATAAGGTGAAGAAGAAGAAACGGTACCAAGCAAGATATCGAAGCCGTGCATCTTGACGAGGACCTCTGCATAGATAGGGTCCGAGAAACCTACAGACCAGTCCTCCAGCATGGGGAGTAAAGTATAACCAGGCTAACAACGTACCCGTCAATTGGGTGATACGACTCAAATTGGACATGAAATCCTCCTGCGTTTCCGCGGCACCAGTCGCGCGTCCAACATCCTCATCATACTGGTTGAATAAATCTCTCAATAAACGCATAGACCTCCAGTGGGGGGCGAACCGTACGTACATCAATCGTGTCATCGGCTGTCTTCTTTGAAAATTGACGGAACGTAAGCAAGTCGTCAACTTGCGTAACGGCAGCTTTCTTGCTTTCTGCCTCCTTCTTTTCTGCTGCGCGTTTCTATAAATCAATAGGTGTCGAAACTATTACACTGTCAACCTTCAAAACACCAATTGGTAAACCTTACCTCCTGAGCATTCAGCATCTTCTCAAAAGCCTTCCTAGTGTCGTCTAAGAACACTTCCTTGAAAACAGGCCTGTGGTCTTGAACATCCAATTCGCTCAGTGTTTGTATACAGTTCATAATCCGCTCGTTTGAGTCTTCGTCGATCTGGGTTGTCACAAATTTAGATTGGCCGACGCGAATTATTGAAGCCATGATGAGCATAGCTTCAGCTGTGAGCGCGTTGGAGGCGGTAGTGTCTGATGAAAGCTGAACGAAACGGATAACGAGCTTTGTGAGAGTGGAAGCAAGAACAGCTCCAGTGAAAAAGTCGCCACCCAGGAGAAGACCTGACGCGGTAACATGTTAAGCAACGCGAGTCAGTCTAAAAAGCACCGATAAATTACTTACTTCTGAGAGGAGGCTTGGCTGCAGCTTTGACAGCCTCCAATCGTGCAGAGGTAATGCCTGTGAAAGCGGTCTCAGTAGCGTAGGTACCATCTGCCAACACTCTTGGACGTCCAGACTTGGCTTTTTCTTTTTCCTTCTCTTTCGACTCTCCATCCTCTTCTTTTGTTGAAATACCTTCATCCGAGGCTTCATCCAACAACCGCTGCTCTGAGGCCAAGATTGGAATTTCACCCAGCACCTTGCGAAGCTCGTGCATAGTTTCCGATATCGTTGGAAGCGTCTCAACGTATTCGCCAATGATCCAGAGTACACCCCGGTAGACTTTACCCGATCTGATTTCAGACAGAGTGGAGATGAGTTTCTCGCAAATGGTCACTCTAAGAGAGGGGAATTTCTCGACAACTTCGCTATTTTATTTTTTTCATCCTTTGAATTTCTGCCATCTCGGGTAGGTGGAGGGCCTTACATACCGGACAAAAGCGACCACATCGAGAGCAGATGGGTTGTTGGTGTCCCCGAGAAATTCCATGAGAGCATGCACAACGCTAGCTGCGACTTCAGAAAATTTGATGGCAGTGACGTGTATAGATTGAATAAGGAGCTGGCGGTATTCTGAGGCCTGACAAATGGCCAGAAATTAGAATTTGTTGAGAGGACTAAGAGGACAAAAGCAAACCTTGTCAAAATCGGCTTCTTGTGTTCTTTGAAGCTGCTTCTTGAGGAACAGCACAACTTCTTCCACATTTCTGCTCGATGTCATGCTCAGGACGATGCCTATGGCCTTGCGTCGGACCTCTATGTCAGCACTGAGGGGAAAAGGCGATAAATTGGATAGAAAGAGCGCATATGGGGAGCAGAGTGCTCACCTTGATAGAACTTGTAGCAGGTCCATGACAAGTCCATCGATGACAGGGCCATGTTTAGAACGAAGGTTCTCGATACGGTCTAGAACAATAAGCTTGACATTGTTATCCGACTCTTTGACGACAAGGTTAATCAGACAAGAGGCAGCAGCTGCAGGAGATGGGATAAACCAAATCCAGAGTTACTCAGAAACACTGAATACCTTTGACTGCGGCAGGGTTTTGAGTCAGGGTTGTCAGGGTTGTTGCAGCCTCGTATTTAACCGCATGAGATGACGCGTTCAGCAATTCCAGGATGCAGCGAATCCAGCGTGCCTGCGTTGAAGGCACGTTAGAAGGGGGTCTAAGGAAAGAGAGAGAGAAGTGCCGCGTACTCGATGTGCAGAGTCACTCTTGCAATCCAGTCTGATGACCTCGACAATGCTCATCTGAAGCGCCTCTTCCAAGCTTGGAATTGAATCGTAGATGCTCAAGACATATTCCACCGCCTTCTGCATTGAACAGTGCGCGAGGAAGACAAACGCGTTCCTTTTACACGTTGAATCCGTTTCGGCAATGAGAAATGTGTGCATGAGCTCAGGCGCATCTGGTATAAGGTGTTCGAATTCGCGATATATGGAGTAGACGGCGAAGACAGCGTTCTTGCGGACGTAAGAGTGGCGATGCTCGAGACATGAGCGACAAGTGGGGATGAGAGGTTCGAGGAGTTCCACGTCTCTGGAGATTTTCTGGAGGAACCGCAGGGTCGCACCGCGGATATATTCATTTGGATGTTGCTGTAGAGTAGACTGGTGTCAGTGAATAGAATCAGCTGAATTTGAGACACTAGCCAGATCGTTGCGGATTGCATTGCTGCAGAAGAGTTGGAGTTAGATCAGCCCTCTCCCTTTTGGATGCTGCGAGAGAAAAACGCACACGACTAGAATCATCTCTTGCTTTAGCTTGCCATTGTCATCGTACTTTGGGCAGACCTCCCAATAGAAATGTAACAACTTTTTGAGCTGCTTGTTCCGAGAGGGCATGACATATTGCATAATGGGCATCAGTAGCATGGGCTAATTGAGAACCTTCAACAAAAAGTGTTTTGTTGAATACTGAACTGACTTGCCTGAGGGTTGCCATTGATGGTAGATATGATGATTTTGCGCAGTGTTTCAATTTTGACTTCGTCTGAGCCCTTCTCAAGGCCGGATCTGAGCTCCTGTGTGCCAGGGTACTCTGCACTGCTCTCAAACACAACTGTATGGCAGGAAGGATCCGACGCAGACATGGTGGACTGGTCAGATCGAGAGAAATGTAGTCGTGGGAAACTTTGACATTATGTCTACACAAGTTGGAGAGAATTTTATAACCAATTGTCCATCCAGCGCCTATGATTTCTGCTTGTTGTAAGCTATCCTCGCTGGTTGGAACCATATCGAGGCACTGCGTTTGCTGGAAATGTTATTACTGTAGCTTGTCTCGCTATGGAAGGATATAAATAAAGGCACACAAATTTATTCCAGACGTTGATCCCTTATACCATGGTTCTACGTCTTGACTTGGACAGGCCCCCGATACTGTCTTACCTTGATATCTGTCTTTTTCTTGACCATTGAGGACTGTTTGTCTAGGCAAGAACTTCTCCTTCGCCATGGGTGTTTTGGTGGACCTAGCTGTCGGACCAAGACTTGCAGAACACTACATGACATCATGAATAATCGACATTTCTTCGTTCTATCTTAGAGTCGAGGCCTGGAATTCAGCCGCCGTTCTTCGACGACAAGAAATCGCTTGACGACCTCAATACACTCTTACCATTCTTCGGGCTCATGCCGCGTGGTTGGCACCCTCTCGGCCTTGATTCCGTTATTGCACTCTCAAATCACCCTACCAGGGGGCAGGTGGCTATTTGGACTTGATAAACACGAGTTGGCTATAGTGGATTTGGACTCTGGCGCACATTATAGTCTTTTGAAATCACCCGATCCTGGAGAAGCAAGGGCTTTGGATACTTTCCATTTTTCCTTCAAGGAAGGTGTTGACCCACATCCTCGTGAGTTCCAGAGGGTTCGGCTTTGTGACGATGGAGACGGCCGAGGAAGCAGAAGCTGCCATCACGGCTCTCAATTCTGCGGATATTATGGGCCAAATAATTACAGAAAAAGTGAAGCCACTCCAGTGTGGCGAATTTGTTACATGTCTGACATTGGGTTTGTGATGAATAGGCTCGGCGTGCTCGGGCAAGAACACCCATTCCAGGTCAGGATGTCGTAGACGAACATCCTAGACCTTATGATAGCCATTATGCAGGAGACTACGAAAACAGGAGACGTGGTGTGCGTGATTATTATCACCGTGCAGGTGGCCGCGACTATGATCGTTGTAGGGATTATGACAGGGATCGGGACCGTGATCGAGACCATCGCCACGGAGGTGATTATGATCGTGGGCGTTATGATGACCGAGAGTGGAGGTACGGACCAGTAAACAAATTGGACGTTGTGATTATTTCCTAGATTTTTTACTAGTCAATTGAAGGTGATATTTTTGTGGGTATTGATTGCGATTTGCATAGCGCATTTTTGTTTTGGCGTGACTCATTTGGTCTGGTCCAAGGCTTGTAAATCTCTCGCCTGTATTACAAATGGATATCCTTGTATTATGCCTGACGACTGATCAGGTTCTTGATGCTGAGTTTCCTCACTGCCAGGCCATCACCAGGCTATCAACACGCCCCTTTAGCTATCAGATTTCAACAAGGACTTGTGTATCATCTATCATCTATTAGAGAATGTACTTGTACTTTGTGTGACAGCTTAGGCCGATGCTTGACCACATGGATGATTGCTTTTATTCTCTTTAAAGACTTGCTTGTATTAAAACAATGGACGATTCATTCTCTTGTACTGTACTTAGTATATATACAGTACTAAAACAATTTATGACCAACACACATCTACTGCAGTCTACTTTGCTAGAACATCTCCAACATCATCACCTATCACCATTATCTTCAATCCAATTGTTGTCATGTCTTCCAGCAATGCTTCCTCTGAGTCTGGCCCATTGAGACCTACTGAAATTGAATGTGAGTACTCATTTATATTTTTGGATGTAATCTATCCACTCATCCTGATATCAGAGCTTTGTCGGCTGTTTGAGGACCATCTGAAACTTTCCAAGTCCAAAGAGACGTCTGAGGAGGCCAAGAATGTGGCAAAAGATATTCTTCGTCACACAAAAGCACTGATCGTTCTTGGTACTAAAAAAGAACAAAAAAATGCACTCAATGCATTCAAGGGTTTCTTGAGTCATAGGAACCAAGCAATGGTTTTGAAGGCCTTCGATTATATTGATCAGGGCCGTTTCGATGCATTGGTGAGTGGCTCAGCCTATCATGTGGACATTAATTTGTTAATTTATCAATATCTTGTAGTCGACTTCGTTTTCTTCAGTTCAACATCGACATACGACAAGAATGAAAGTGGAGATCAAAGCACCAGAGCCATTCATATCTGTAATGAAGAAGACAAATGAATTAGCAGCTTTTACAAATTTCTGGAGCTGTCATCAAACACTTGAACCTACTGATGCTAATTTGGATGCACTAATTTGGCTCGAGTATCCCAAATGCCTGGATAATGTTATTCCTACAGTAAAGTATCACTTTAATTCAAAGGCAAAAGGCTCACTTTATTGTAGTCAGAAGTCATTGCAAAACACAAGGTCATTCAGTTTTTCTGCCTTGCAGATCAGGGGCAAGATGATCTGGAAGATCCTGAATCAGAACAAGAATTTTGCTGGGCTCTTGTTATGAGTTGCCTTGACTATGACAAGAAGCTATAAATAGAACAGACATGGACTGGAGTTGAACTGGTAGCTGATGGACAGCTTGTATTTTAAACAAGGACAAATAGTGTACTTGTATATATAGTAGACTGCAATTGAGCAAGAACTCCATTGAGTTCTCTTCTAACCCTGAAGTGCTACCTTGAGTTAACCCCTAACTTAAGGTTCTTGAGTCAGTCACTGACAGAAAGAACTCAATTCTGTACTCTAGGCACTGTTTGCTTCAAACCCTGCCTAAACTTTACTCTCTTATTGTCCTTGATTGGTGATCAGCTTGATCACTGGTCTTTTTGGATAGTGGGCCCTAGCTGTAAAAGGGACTTGGTAGTCAGTTAGGGACTACTAGTGGAGATTCAGCACCAAACCCAGGTATTGTATTCAAGACCTGACCTAGCAATTAGGTAGTGTTGTTGAGTAGATTACCTGTACTTTTTTCTGATCAGTAGAAACCTTGTACTGGAGATACATTGTCATCCATACATGCAAAGGAATAGCATCAATCCCTTAGGAAGGTGCTGTTAGAGTAGAAATCCTCTCCTTGAGGTAATTGTTTACTATTTGATTAGAGCAGTAGTCAGTATGGCAGTAGGTATCTGGTTGGATGAAGATCTTGCACCCCAACAGATGTAGCAGTAATTAGTGAGATCAAAACCTTATTTAACCTTGAGGGACATAATACTATATTTCTTAAACAATATAATTCTTTAATAGGTAGCATGCTCAACTAGCAGTGGGCCCTCACCAAATTAAGAATAGAGCTCTAAGGAAGAGAGGGGAAAGAATGTTTCAAGTATAGGAAGTTTGGGTATCTGGTCTGTAACTATAGAATAGGGTTGAAGGAGAAAAGGGAAAACCAACTCCCAAAAACAAGTTTGAAGTATTAGCGAGTTGAGTGATAAGATGTAAAATAAGAGAAGAGGTCAAGGTATAAAGGTGTTATGAGATAACTTCTAGGAAGGAAAATATTTCTCATGTATTTATCAACTTGATGGGAAACTATCACAAATGGCCACTTACTGATTTGTAATTGCTTGATTTGATAATCAAAGTGTTCAAAAAAGCGAAGTTAGACAAGCAGCAAAAGATGCTGTTAAGTCTGAGGTTTATTCTCAGACATACAGTTCTTAAATACATGATTGTAGTGGTCTGTGCACCAGAACAGCCTACCACATGATCACTACCTATTGTTCTACATATAGGAGTGTTATTGTTCTTGAAATAGAGATAATCTAACCATCTTAGGGCAGTCCTTTGTTCTATTCAAGGACAGATGATAATCTATGAGTAAAGATCAGTATTATGTACAAACATTGAGGACCTTGTATCTCCATGGGATCTTATTGCCTCTGGATCTATTCATGGCAGAAAGAAGCACATTGAAGAGAGCTTTACGATGGTCATTGAAGCAAACGATTATGTTAAGTAGTTCCTGAGATATCAGTGATTTAGTGTCTGGTGACTTGGTGATCACTGACTGATCTGCTGATAACTCAGTGAATACTGATCACTTTGAGATGTTTTTGGTACCGTTTGAAAGGTCTTTTTAAGGGCTTTTGGTGGCCATTTAGATCATTAAAATAGGTCAAGTATTCCTGGAGTTATGGTCCAAATGAAGTTTGTGACAGAATGCCGGTGTGAAAGACCTGGGACTACACCATAGAATTGAAAGAGGGGTTCATGCCAAAAAAGAAAAAGGTGTATTCATTGTCAAGGAAGGAAAGTGTTATAAGAGCCCCAAGAAGGAAACAGTCTCCCATACATTTAAATACTTAATCCAAAATCTCAAGTCATACAATGAGGTCAAGGTATAAATAGCATGGGAATATAGGAAACCAAATCACATGACAAGGTCAAGTGACCATAGAACATTCTAGAAGAACATGTGATCATGGACTAGTAGTAGTATAGCTACTGTAAAATAGTATAAGTAGTAGTCCAATCCAAGAAAGAACTCTATTGAGTTCTTCTTGAACATCCACCTAGGGTAATTACTAAGAGCATTCACTGTCTATCAATAACAGAAAGGGAAGAAGTATAGGCATTCATGGAGGATCAGTTGAGAAAAGGATACATCCAACCTTCCAAGTCGCCCCAAATGTTACCAGTACACTTCATAGCAAAAAAGGATGGTACACAGAGAATGGTACAGGACTATCAATACATAAATCAGTGGATGATAAAGAATGGGTATCCTTTACCCCTTATTGCAGACATGCTGGATAGAGTAGGAAAGAGAAAGGTGTTTATGGAGCTGGACCTGAGATGGAGATACAATAATATTAGGATCAAAGAGGGAGACAAATAGAAGATAGTATTTACAATGCATATTGGGCCTTATAAACCCACAGTCATGTATTTTGGGTTAACAAACTCCTCTGCTACCTTCCAAACAATGATGAATGACCTGTTCTGCAATCTCATAAACCAAGGAGATACAGCAACATTCATTGACAACATCTTAGTAGCCACAGATACAGAGGAGGGGCATGATAAGCTAGTGGAGGAGGTGTTAAAAAGACTAGAGGAGAATGACCTGTTTGTAAAGCTAGAAAAGTGCAAGTGGAAAGTAAGAGAAGTGGAGTTCTTGGAAGTAGTAATTGAGCCAAAGGGAGTAAAGATGCAGAGAGAGAAGGTAGAGGGAGTCCTGAACTGGCTAGTACCTAGAAATGTCAAAGAAGTACAAAAGTTCCTGGGCTTTGCCAACTACTATAGAAGGTTCATAAAAGACTTTGCTAGAATAGCAGCACCACTACATATGCTGGTCAGGAAGGAGCAGAAATGAAAGTGGGAGAAGGAACAAGAGGAAGCATTTGAGAGACTTAAAACGGTATTTACTACAGAATCCATCCTGGCTATCCCAGAAATTAATAGAGAGATGAGAGTGGAAGCGGATGCCTCAGACAATGCAACAGGGGGAGTATTGTCAACAAAGTGTGAGGATGGAAAGTAGAGGCCAGTGGCCTTCATCTCAAAGTTGCTGAATACCACAAAGCAAAACTATGAAATTCATGATAAAGAGATGCTGGCAGTTATTAGGTATCTAGAAGCATGGAGGCACTATTTGGAGGGAGCGAAACTTGAATTTGAAATCTGGACAGACCATAAGAATCTCCAGTATTTTTATAATGAGCCAAAAATTAAACTAGAGACAAGCAAGATGGGCCCTATACCTATCATGATTTAATTTTACATTAAAACATGTTCCAGAAAAGAGCATGGGGAAGGCAGATGGATTAAGCAGGAGGCCAGACTGGTAGGAGGGAGTAGAAAAGGATAATGAGGACCAGAAGTTAATAAAGCCAGAATGGGTTAGGGGAGCAGAAACAATAATAGAGGAAGAAAACCTAAGGAAAAGAATCAAAAAGGCACAGGAAGAGGATGAAAAAATAGTAAAAGCAGTAGAAGAGTTGAAGAGGGCAGGAATAAAGACATTGAAAGACAAAGAGTAGAAAATAGAAGATGAGATAGTAATGAAGGAAGGAAGAATATACATGCCAGAAGGAAAACTTAGGGGGGAGATAATACAATTGCACCATGACACCCCAGTAGAAGGGTATAGAGGAAGATGGAAAATGACAGAATTGGTCACCAGGAATTACTGGTGGCCAGGAGTAACAAAGAAGGTAGAAAGATATGTAGATGGATGCGATGTTTGTCAAAGATACAAGAATCAAAGCAAAGCACCAGCAGAAAAGCTGATGCCCAATGCCATCCTAGAAAAACCATGGAGCCATATCTTGGTAGATTTTATCACCAAACTACTATTAGCCCAGGAATACGATGCTATCTTAGTGGTATGCAACTACTTCAGTAAAATGGTGCATTTCATAGTAACAACAGAGAAAACATCGGCAGAAGGACTTGCAAAGTTGTTTCAAGATCATGTATGGAAGTTGCATGGGCTTCCAGAAAGCATCATATCAGATAGGGGAGTATAGTTTGTGGTAGGAATGATAAGAGAGCTGAATAACTTGCTGGGAATCCAGATGAAACTCTTGATAGCCTATCACCCTCAAACAGATGGGCAGATGAAAAGAATAAACCAGAAGTTAGAATAGTACCTGAGGGTCTTCATCGACTATAGACAAAAGCAGTAACCGGATTGGTTAGGAACGGCGGAGTTTGCATACAATAACAAAATTCACATGGCAACAAAAATATTACCATTCAAAGCAAACTATAGTCAAGATCCAAGGATGGGATTTGAGGGAAGAAGAAAAGGGAAGTATAAAGTGGCAGGAAAATTTGTAGAAAGGATGAAGAAAATCCAGGAGAAAGCAAAAGCAGTACTAGGAAAAGTGCAGGAGAAAATGAAGAAGTTTACAAACAGAAAGCAAGGGGAGAGAGAGGAATACAGGGTAGGGGACTTAGTACTGTTAAGTACAAAGGACTTAAAATAGCAGATAAAAGAAAGAAGATCAGAGAAGTTAACAGAGCGTTTTGTGGGCCTCTACAAAGTCAAGGGAATCGTTTCTAGTAATGCAATAGAATTAGAACTACCTAAGTCTATTAAAATACACCCTATAGTTAATATAAGTAGAGTACGGCTCTATAAACCACAGATAAAGGGACAGAAGAAGATACTGCCAAAACTGTTCATCATCGAAGAACAGGAGGAATTCAAAGTAGAAGAAATCTTAAACAAAAGAATGATTAGGGGGAAGAAAAAGTTTCTGGTAAGGTAGAAGGGATACACAGCAGAAGAGGATACTTGGGAAAATAGGGAAAACCTGGAAAACATAAAAGAGTTGGTAGAAGAGTTTGAGAGAAAGTATGGAGAAGAAGTTGAGGAACTAAGACAATAGGAGCTGGGAGAAGAAGAGAAGGAATTTAGTTGGGAATTACCAAGAGAGTTCATAGCAAAATTGTTATATGGCTGGGGAAAAAAGAGATATGAAAAAGAAAGGGAAAAGAGGTGGGATGAGAACTGGAATCAATGGAAAAATTCCTCAGGACGAGAAAACTTGAAGGGGGGACCATGTTATGAGAGCCCCAAAAGGGGAATAGTTTCCCAAGCATTTGAACACTTGATCCAAAACCTCAAGACATACAGTTCTTAAATACATGATTGTGGTGGTCTATGCACCAGAATAGCCTACTACATGATCACTACCTATTGTTCTACATATAGGAGTGCTATTGTTCTTGAAATAGAGATAACCTAACTATCTTAGGGCAGTTCTTTGTTCTATTCAAGGACAGATGATAATCTATGAGTAAAGATTAGTATTATGTACAAACATTGAGGACCTTGTATCTCCACGGGATCTTATTGCCTTGGGTTCTATTTATAATCAAAAGAAGCGCATTGAAGAGAGCTTCACGATGGTTGTTGAAGCAAATGATTATGTTAAGTGGTTCCTGAGATATTGGTGATTTAGTGTCTGGTGACTTGGTGATCACTGACTGATCTGCTGATAACTCAGTGAATACTGATTGCTTTGAGACGTTTTTGGTACCATTTGAAAGGTCTTCTTAAGGGCTTTTGGTGGCCATTTAGATCATTGAAATCAGTCAAGTATTCCTGGAGTTATAGTCCAAATAAAGCTTGTGATAGCACCTCTTCTACATTTCTTGGTATTGACTAGCTTAGAACTCCTTCTACCTTTTCCCTCTGCATTTCTACTCCCAGAAACTCTACCTCCTTCACCTTCTACCTACACTTCTTTAGTTTTACAAAGAGATCATTTTCTTCAAGTCATTTTAACACCTTTTCTACTATTTCATTATGCTCCTCCTCTGTTTGTGTTACTACAATGATGTCATCTATGAAGGTGGCTGTGCTCCCTTGATTTATCATGTCATAAAACAGGTCATTCATTATCATCTGGAAGGTAGCAGAGGAGTTTGTGAGCCCAAAATACATTACAGTTGACTCATAGGCTCTAATGTGTGTTGTAAACACTACCTTCTATTCATCCCCTTCTTTGATTCTGACATTGTTGTACCCCTACCTCAAGTCCAGCTTTGTAAAAACCCTCTTACTACATGCTCTATCCAAGATATTAGTGATCAATGGTAATGGATACCTGTTTTTGACAGTCCACTGGTTCATATATCTATAATCCTGTACCATTTGTTGCTTGCCATCCTTTTTAGCTACAAAATGTACTAGCAATATCTGTGGTAATTTTAATGGTCAAATATATTCTTTTTGTAGTTGATCTTCTATGAATGCTTGTACCTCCTCTCACTCTTCCTTCAATAATGAGTATACTTTCTCTTTTTTAGGCATAAAGCCTTCTTTTAACTCAATTGCATGATCCCAGACCTTTTGCACTGGCATTCTTTCTGACTCTGCTTTTCCAAACACTCTTTTCCATTTCCAAAATCTCTTTGGCACCAACTCCTCTACTTTCTTTTTCCCTTCTGTTTTCCTAACTTCTTTCCCCTTTTCTTCTTGTTTCTTCTTTTCACATATGAGTAGACATCTCATTATCTTTACCTCCTTCTTTTCCCAATCTATCTCTGGATTATGGACAGCTAACCATAGCATATCCAATATCACCTCTGTCTTCTCCAGATTATATATATCTATTCTTACTCTTTCTATGTATCCTTTGAAGAACATGTTGCACTCAATCTGGTATATAATTGCTCCCCCCACATTTACTATTTCATTCATGTTTCTTATCCACAGCAGGGTTTTTAGCCTTTCCAGGTTGAACCCTTTTCTTTTCACAAATTGGGTGTTTATAAACAATCCAGTTGTGCCGCTATTGAGTAATACTTTAACTACCACTCTCTTATAGTTTTCCAACTTCTCTAGTCCTATCTTTATCTATACTTCTCTTAGTGGCCACAGTATACACCACACATCTCTTACTCCCTTAGTGTTGCTTTGACAAGAAACTTTATTTCCCAGTTTCTTTAGGTACAATATACTGTATATATTTGAAAAGGCCAGCCAGAAGCTCACTGTTCTCTATTGTCTTTTACCAACTCTTGCAGCATCTCCACTACCCTTCTCTCTTTTCCCTTTCTTTGCCAACAATTCTTGGCCATATGGCCCTATTTTCCACATACAAAGCATGTTCTATCTCCTCCTCTTCCTTTGTCCACCTCTATTGCCTTGGGGTCTCTTGCTGGTCCTAGCTGTTCCCCTCTATTCTAATATTCTCCTTTATACTGGCCTTCATATGATCTGTTCCCCCCTTCTTCTATATGACCCTCCCCCAAACCCCCCTCTAGACTGTGCATTTCTCTATGGGTGTACTACATTCATCTCTAATATCCTTTCCTCTGCTCTACTCTGTCTCTGGTTTCTATCTGATCTTACTGCTCTCTCCTGCTATTCTTCTATTGTACTGGGAGGGCTTTCTGCTTCTACCAACTTCCTCCTAAGTACTCTGCTCAACCCCCTTTTGAACTCTTCAATGAGGGGGTATCTCTTATAGCTGCTTCCTTACACTACCTTTTTGAATTCCTGGATGTATTCATTGCAGATCTTCCCTTCTTGCTTAATTGTCCTCAGCCATTCTATCTTTTGTTTCTCCTTTACTGTCTCTCCAAATATATTTCTCATTTTACTGAACAATTTTTTCACTGTCTCTGCCTCTGATTCTTCTTTTGATAACTTATCCAACAGGTTGTCCTTCTATATCTTTGCTACCCCCCTCTGTATGTAGGACAGTACCCAGGCCATCTTTGTCACTTCCAATTCTCCTATCATTTTCATACTCAAATATAAGCAAGCTATGTTAATAAACATGCTCATTTCCTCCATCCTTCTACTAAATAACAGAGGTTTTGCTACCTCTACTCTGGCTTCTCTATTTTGTTGTAATAGGGTAGCTATCTGCTGCTACAGGTGTTATCAATGGACAGTGAATATTCTTAGCGATCATTCTAGGTGGATGTTCAAGAAGAACTCGATGGAGTTCTTTGTTGGATTGCAGCCCTACTTATACTACTACTACAGTGGCTGTACCCTAGAGTCCCATGATCACATGTTCTTTCCAGAATATTCTATGATCACCTGACCTTGTTATGTGATTTGACTTACTGAGTTCCCACCCTATTTATATCCTTACTCCACTATATGCTTTGAGGTTTTGGATTAAGTGTTCAAATGCATGGGAAACCTTTTCCTGTTTGGGGCTCTCATAACAACAGACTAGCGATAAGGGTAAGAAGTTGCTTCTCTCTGGTGAATAAAGCCTGTAATATAGGAACAGTAGATTGCCCCATGGGTTGCTGTTGTTGTTGTTGGTAGGACATATGTAGTAGTAGTGGTAATGGTAATGATGATGATTCCTTGTAAGAGGATAAGCAGCCTTCTTTGTCTAAACTTATAGCTAGCTACTGACTAAGAAAGGTGAAACAATACTATCTCTAAGAAGAGAATCTCTAAGCTAGATAGGTCTTTAGGAGGTTACTGTTGTTTTCCTGCATAGACTGATCACAATGGACCAGTAGTATGGAGCTGATAGCAAAAGACTAAGTATAAGCCCACTCAATATGGAGGTTGGGTCTCAGGCAGAGATATGAGTTTTGTCCAGGCCATCTATCTACTATCTCTAACTGACAGTGAAGTCCCCTTTATAACTAGGGCCCACTTTCCAAAAAACTTTCAAGCACTGTGCTTGTTAGCAAGGATGATGAGAGAGTAAGTAGAAATAGGAATGTTGAGGCTGTGAGGTGCAGAGTTGACAACAGGGATTGAGTTCTTGTGTTAGTGTGAAATCATAAGGACTTAGAGCTCAACCAAGGTAGTTGTTTAGGAAGAACTCAATAGAGTTTCTTATTGGATTCCCCTAGATATTTATACAAATATTAGATAGTCTGTGTACCTACCTCCTATGATCACATAACCCTTACTAAGAACTATCTATATCTTACATAATCCTCCCATGCTATTTATATCTTTTCCCATATTGTATTCTTGGATGTTTCTGTCACAAACTTCATTCAGACCATAACTCCAGGAATACTTGACCTATTTTAATGATCTAAATGGCCACCAAAAGCTCTTAAAAAGACCTTTCAAATGGTACCAAAAACGTCTCAAAGCAATCAGTATTCACTGAGTTATCAGCAGATCAGTCAGTGATCACCAAGTCACCAGACATTAAATTGCCGATATCTCAGGAACTGCTTAACGTAATTGTTTGCTTCAATGACCATCGTGAAGCTCTCTTCAATGCGCTTCTTTCGGCTATAAATAGATCCAGAGGTGATAAGATCCCATGGAGATACAAGGTTCTCAATGTTTGTACATGATATTAATCTTTACTCATAGATTATCATCTGTCCTTGAATAGAACAAAGGACTGCCCTAAGATGGTTAGGTTATCTCTATTTCAAGAACAATAACACTCCTATATGTAGAACAATAGGTAGTGATCATGTGGTAGACTGTTCTGGTGCACAGACCACTACAATCATGTATTTAAGAACTATATGTCTGAGAATAAACCTCAGACTTAACAATATCTTTTGCTGCTTGTCTAACTTCGCTTTTTTGAACACTTTGATTATCAAATAAAGCAATCACAAATCAGTAAGTGGCCATTTGTGATACATTCTCTCCAACTTCTTTTTTCTGAACACCCTCTTCTACTTCCAAAACCTTTTGGGTACTCACCTCTTTTCAATGTTTCTTTGTCCTCATCTTTTTCCACCTTTTTTACTTCCTTCTCCTTCTCTTGCTTTCTCCTTCCACATATAGGCAGGCAATGTGTTATTTTTACTTCTCCTTTTTTCCAATCTATCTCTGGGTTATGGGCTGCTAGCTATGGTATTTCCAGTATCACCTCTGTTTTTCCTAAATTACATATATCTATCCTTGCCCTCTCCACATGTCCTTTGAAGAACATGTTGTACTCTACCTGGTGTGTTATAGCTCCCCCTGCATTTACTATTCCATCTACATTTCTAACTAATAGGGGTTTCTTTAGCTTCTCTATTTTAAACCCCTTTTCTTGGGCAAAGGTTGTATCTATGAATAGGCCTGTTGCTCTGCTATCTAGCAGTACCATTACTGCTACCCCTTTGTGGCTTTCCAGCTTCTCTAGCTTTATCTTTATCTAGACTTCTCTTAGTGGCCGTAGAGTGTACTGCATATCTCTTACTCTCTCAGTTGTATTGGTGCAATTGAATTTATTTTCCAGCTTTTCTGGGTGCAATACACTGTACAGATTATTAGAGGCCAGCTGAGAGCTTACTGTCCTCCATTTTCTTTTACTGACTCCTACAGCGTTTCCACTACCCTTTCTTTATGCCTTTTCCAACAATTTTTGGCCATATAGCCCCACTTCCCACATACATAGCATGTCCTGTCCCCTTCTCTTCCTCTGTCTATATCCATTGTATTTGGGTCTTGTTATGAGAGCCCCAAGAAGGAAATGGTCTCCCTACGCATTTAAACACTTAATCCAAAATCTCAAGTCATACAATGAGATCAAGGTATAAATAACATGGGAACTTAGGTAATCAAATCATGTGACAAGGTCAAGTGACCATAGAACATTCTGGAAGATCATATGACTGTGGACTAGTAGTAGTACAGCCACTATAAAATAGTATAAGTAGTAGTCCAATCCAAGGAAGAACTCATTGAGTTCTTCTTGAAACATCCATCTAGGGTGATCACTAAGGACATTCACTGTCTATCGATAACATAAGAACTTAATATCACATCCAAGCACTGTTCACCTTGAACCTTGCTCAAAATCACTTAAAGGCGCAGTTGGCTTCATACTGGCCCTGCAAGTGATTTTCCCCTACTATACCTATTCCACACCCTTCCTCACTAGGGAGCACAGTGCTCTCAAGCATCTTGGATAGCAGGGCCCTAGCTGTAAAGGGGACTTCACTGTCAGTTAGGGACAGTGGGTAGATGGCCTGGACAAAGCTCATGTTCCCTGCCCGAGACCTGACCTCTATATCGAGTGGGCTCGTAACTAGTTCTTCACTATCAGCTCTGTGCTACCAATCCATTGTGATCAGTCTATGCAGGGGAATGACAGAAACCTCTTAAAGGCCCATCTAGCTTAGAGATTCCCTTCTTAGGGATAATACTGTTTCACCCTTCTTAGTCAGTAGTCAGTCATAAGTACAGACAAAGAAGACCGCTCATTCTCCTACGAGGAAACATTGCCATCACCATCGCTATCACCATCACCAATGTCTTGCCAACAACAATAGCAACAAGAGGAACACTTCAGTCAGCCCTCCCCCAAACAGAGAGGAGCAACTCCTCCATGATTGCACCCTGCAGCAGCAGGTCAAACCATGCTCCTTTCAGCAACAAGGGAGCAGAGTGGAGGTTGCAAGACCTCAAGTTTTCAGTGGAAAGATGGAAGAGGTGAGTGCATTCGTTAATGCAGCTCGCCTATACATTAGGATAAAGATGACAGAAGAGGTAGCAGTAACCCAGGTGACCTGGGTATTGTCATATATACAGGGAGGAATAGCAGAGGCATGGAAGGACAACCTGTTGACGAGCTGGCCAAGGGAGAGTCAGAGGTAGAATCAGTAGAGCAACTGTTTACAAAAATAAGGAATGACTTTGGGGAGACATTGGAAAAGAAGAGGAAGATAGAACAACTGAGAACAATTGAGCAAGGAGGGAGAACTTGTGACAAATATATGCAGGAATTCAAAAAGGTCACCAGGGAGAGTGGCTATGAGAGAAGACCCCTTATTGAAGAATTTAAACGAGGACTAAATGGGGCCATCAGGAGGAAGTTAGCCGAAGCAGAAGAACTGCCAACCACCATTGGAGAGTGGCAAGAAAGGGCGGTGAGACTAGACAGAAACCAGAGACAGAGTAGAGCAGAAGAGAGAGTATTGGGGAGAATATGGCATGCCCAGGGGGAAATGCGCAGCTAAGAGAAGGAGGATCATATGGGGGAAGAGGGGGGACAAATAACATAGAGAACAGGAGGAGGGTACAGAGGAGGAGGAGGAGGAAATATATTCAATAGAGGGGGAACTCAAGTGGGTCCAAGGAGAGACCCAAATGCAATGGATATAGACAAAGGAAGAGGGGGAGACAGGACATGCTATGTGTGTGGGAAGTGGGGCCATATGGCCAAAAATTGTTGGGAAAGGCATAAAGGAAGAGTAGTGGAAACGCTGTAGGAGTTGGCAAAAGAAAATGGAGGACAGTGAGCTCTCAGCTGGCTCTCAATAATCTATACAGTGTATTGTGCCCAGAAAAGCTGGGAAAATAAATTCAATTGCACCAATACAACTGAGAGAGTAAGAGATGTGCAGCACACTCTACGGCCACTAAGAGAAGTTTGGATGAAGGTAGGGGCTAGAGAAGCTGGAAAACCATGAAGGGGTAGCAGTAAGAGCACTGCTAGATAGTGGGGCAACAGGCCTATTCATGGATACAACTTTTGCCCAAGAAAAGGGGTTTAAAATGGAGAAGCTAAAGAAACCTCTGTTAGTTAGAAATGTAGATGGGACAGTAAATGCAGGGAGGAGCCATAATGCACCAGGTAGAGTGCAATATGTTCTTCAAAGAACATGTAGAGAGGGCAAGGATAGATGTATGTAACTTAGAAAAAACAGAGGTGATACTGGGAATGCTGTAGCTAGCAGCCCATAACCCAGAGATAGATTGGGAGAAAGGAGAGGTAGAAATGATGCGCTGTCCACCTATATGTGGAAAGAGAAAGCAAGAAGAGAAGAAAAAGGAAGTAAAGAAAGTAGAGAGGGACGAGGACAAAGAGACATTGAAAAAACTGGTGCCTAAAAGGTTTTGGAGGTAGGGGAAGGTATTTGGAAAAAAGAAGTTGGAAAGAATGCCAGTATGAAAAACCTGGGACCATGCCATAGAGTTAAAGGAAGGATTTACACCAAAAAAGGAAAAGGTATACTGTCCAGAGAGGAAAGGGAGGAGGTGCAAGTGTTTGTAGAAGACCAGCTAAGAAAAGGATACATCTGACCTTCCAAGTCATCCCCAAACATCACCAGTACACTTTGTAGCAAAGAAGGATGGTACACAGAGGATGGTGCAGGACTATCGATACATAAATCAGTGGATGATAAAGAATAGGTATCCCTTACCTCTCATTGCAGACATACTGGATGGGGTAGGAAAGAGGAAGGTGTTTACAAAGCTGGACCTGAGGTGGGGATACAATAATGTCAGAATCAAAGAGGGAGATGAGTGGAAGACAGCATTTACAACACATATTGGAGCTTACAAACCCATGGTCATGTACTTTGGGTTAACAAACTCTTCCACTACCTTCCAAACAATAATGAATGACCTATTCAGAGATCTCATAAACCAGGGAGACATGGCGACATTTATCAATGATATCCTGGTAGCTACAGATACTGAAGAAGGACACAACAAGTTAGTAGAGGAGATACTAAAAAGGTTAGAGGAGAATGACTTATTTGTAAAGCCCAAAAAGTGTAAATGGAAAGTAAGAGAGGTAGAATTTCTGGGAGTAGTAATCGGTCCAAGAGGGGTGGAAATGCAGAAGGAAAAGATGGAGGGAGTACTAAACTGGCCGGCACTCCAAAATGTCAAAGAAGTACAGAAGTTTTTAGGTCTCGCCAATTATTATAGAAGATTTATAAAAGACTTTGCTAGGTTAGCAGCACCACTACATGTGCTGGTCAGGAAGGAGCAGAAATGGAAATGGGAAAGGGGAACAGGAGGAGGCGTTTGAAAGGCTTAAGGCAGTATTTACTACAGAACCCGTCTTAGCTATTCCAGACATCAATAGAGAGATGAGAGTGGAGGCAGATGCTTCAGACTACGCAACGGGGGGAGTATTGTCAACAAAGTGTGAGGATGGAAAGTGGAGACCAGTGGCCTTTATCTCTAAATCATTGAACACTACAGAACAAAATTACGAAATTCATGATAAAGAGATGCTGGCAGTTATTAGGTGTCTAGAAGCATGGAGACACTACTTGGAGGGAGCAAAACTCAAATTTGAAATCTGGACAGACCATAAGAACCTCCAGTATTTTATGACGAGCCAAAAATTAAACCATAGACAAGCAAGATGGGCCCTATACCTATCACAATTTAATTTTACATTAAAACACATTCCAGGAAAGAGCATGGGAAAGGCAGATAGACTAAGCAGGAGACCCTGACTGGCAGGAGGGAGTGGAAAAGGACAACGAGGACCAGAAACTGATAAAACCAGAATGGATTAGAGGGAGCCGAAATAATGATAGAGGAAGGGAGACCTAAAAGAAAGAATCAAAAGGTGCAGGAAGGGGATGAAAGGGTAGTGAAAGCGGTAGAAGAGCTGAAGAAGGCAGGAATAAAGACACTGAAAGACGAAGAATGGGAAATAGAGGATGGGATAGTAATGAAAGAAAGGAGGATATACGTGCCAGAAGGGGAACTCAGGGGGAAGATAATACAATTGCACCATGACACCCCAGTAGGAGGACATGGAGGGAGATAGAAGACAGCAGAGTTGGTCACCAGGAATTACTGGTGGCCAGGAGTAACAAAGGAGGTGGGGAGGTATGTGGATGGATGCGATGCATGTCAAAGGTACAAGAATCGAAGCAAAGCACCAGCAGGAAAACTGATGCCCAATGCGATCCCAGAAAAGCCATGGAGCCACATCTCGGCAGACTTTATCACCAAGCTGCCATTAGCCCAGGGATACGATGCTATCCTGGTAGTATATGACTGTTTTAGCAAAATGGCGCATTTTATAGCCACAACAGAGAAAACATCAGCAGAAGGACTCGCAAAGCTGTTTTGAGATCATGTATGGAAGTTACATGGACTTCCAGAAAGCATCATATCAGATAGAGGAGTGCAGTTTGTGGCAGGAATGATGAGGGAGTTGAATAACTTGTTGGGAATCCAGACAAAACTCTCGATGGCCTATCATCCTCAAACAGATGGGCAAAGAAAGGATAAACCAGGAGTTAGAGCAGTATCTGAGGGTCTTTATTGACCATAGACAAGAGCAGTGGCCAGATTGGTTAGAAACGCAGAATTTGCATACAACAACAAAATCCACACAGCAACAAAAATATCGCCATTCAAAGCAAACTATGGTCAAGATCCAAGGATGGGGTTTGAAGGGAGGAGAAAGGGGAAAGTATGAGGTGGCAGGGAAATTTGTGGAAAGAATGAAAGAAAATCCAGGAGGAAGCAAAAGCAGTGCTAGGGAAAGCGCAGGAAGAAATGAAGAAGTTTGCAAACAGAAGGCGAAAGGAGGAAGAAGAATACAGAGTAGGGGACTTAGTACTGCTCAGTACAAAAGACTTAAAATGGCAGATGAAGGGGAAGGAGATCAGAGAAATTGACAGAGCATTTTGTGGGCCCCTACAAAGTTAAGGGAATCATCTCTAGCAATGCAATAGAGTTAGAACTACCTAAGTCTATTAGAATACACCCTGTGGTTAATGTAAGTAGAGTACGACTCTATAAACCACAGGTAAAAGGGCAAAAGAAGACACCACCAAAACCGGTCATTATCGAAGGAGAAGAGGAATTCAAGGTAGAAAAAATCATAAACAAAAGAACAGTTAGGGGGAAAGGAAAAGTTTCTGGTAAGGTGGAAGGGGTATACAGGGAAGAAGATACTTGGGAGAATAGGGAAAACTTGGAAAATGCAAAAGAGTTGGTAGAAGAGTTTGAGAAAATATATGGAGAAGAGGTCGAAGAACTAAGGCAACAGGAGCAAGAAGAAGAAGAAAAGGAATTTAGTCAGGAATTACCTAGGGAGTTCATAGCAAAATTGCTATATGGTTGGGGGAAAAAGGAGGTATGAAAGGGAAAGGGAAAAGAGGTGGGACAAAAACTGGAGTCGATGGAAAAATTCCTCGGGATGAGGAAACTTGAAGGGGGGCCATGTTATGAGAGCCCCAAGAAGGAAACGGTCTCCCATCATTTAAACACTTAATCCAAAATCTCAAGTCATACAATGAGATCAAGGTATAAATAACATGGGAACTTAGGTAACCAAATCACATGACAAGGTCAAGTGACCATAGAACATTCTGGAAGATCATATGATCATAGACTAGTAGTAGTACAGCCACTGTAAAATAGTATAAGTAGTAGTCCAATCCAAGGAAGAACTCCATTGAGTTCTTCTTGAACATCCATCTAGGGTGATCACTAGGGACATTCACTATCTATTGATAACAGGTCTCTCCTTGGACCCATTTGAGTTCCTCCTCTATTGAATGTATTTCCTCCTGCCCCTCCTCTGTACCCTCCTCCTGATCTCCATATTATTTTCCCTCCTCTTCCCCTATATGATTCTCCTCCTCTAGGTTGTACATTTCCCTGTAGGCATACTACGTTCCTTCCTAGCATTCTTTCCTCTGCTCTGCTCTGCCTCTGGTTTCTGTCTAGTCTTACTGTCCTTTCCTGCCATTCTTCTATCATATTAGAAGGAGTTTCTGCCCCTGCTAGTTTCCTTCTCAGCATTCCACTTAGCTCCCTTTTGAACTCCTCAATAAGGGATTGTCCTTCATAGCTGCTTTCTCTAGTCACCTTCCTAAATTCCTGGACATATTTATTGCAAGTTCTCCTCCCTTGTTCAATCATTCTCAGCTACTCTATCTTTCTTTCCTCCTCTTCTGTTTCTTCAAACTCATTCCTTATCTTTTGGAATAACTCCTCTGCAGTTTCCACTTCTGACTCTCCTTTTGATAATTCATCCAATAGATTATCCTTCCATGCCTCTGCCACCCCTCCTTGTACATAGGACAGCACCCAGGCTATTCTTGTTGCTTCTAGCTCCCCTGTCATTCTCATGCTCAAATACAAATGAGCTGCATTAATAAATATGCTTACTTCCTCTATCCTTCCACTGAATAAGGGAGGTTTAGCTACCTTCACTCTGGCTCCTCCATTTTGCTACAATAGGGTGGCCATCTGTTGTTGCAGGCTGGCAATTAGGGTGAGGAGTTGCTCTTCCCTAGTGGGTGGAGCCTGTGGTGTGGGAGCAGTGGGTTGCCCTGTGGGTTACTGCTATTGTTGGGACATATATGATGGTGATGATAATGGTGATGATGATTCCTTGTAAGAGGATAAGTGATCTTCTTTGTCTGCACTTATAGCTAACTACTAACTAAGAAGGGTAAAACAGTATTATCCCTAAGAAGGGAATCCCTAAGCTAGATAGACCTTTAGGAGGTTTCTGTTGTTCCCCTGCATAGACTGATCACAATGGACTAGTAGCATGGGGCTGATAGTAAAGAAACTAAATATAAGCCTGCTTGGTGTAGAGGTCAGGTCTCGGGTAGAGACATAAGCTTTGTCCAGGCTATCTACCCACTGTCCCTAACTGACAGTAAAGTCCCCTTTATAGCTAGGGTCCACTATCCAAGATACTTGTAAGCGCTATGCTTACTAGCAAGATGTTATGAGAGCCTCGAGTAGGAAAAGACGTCCCATACATTCTGAACACTCAGTCTAAAATCCCCAAGCATACAATGGAGTAAAGACAGAAGCAGAATAGGGACTTAGTAAGCCAAGTCACGTGACAAGGTCAGGTGACCATAGAACATTCTGGAAAGGACATGTGACCATGGGACTCTAGGGTACAGCCACTGTAGTAGTAGTATAAATAAGGCTGCAATCCAACGAAGAACTCCATCGAGTTCTTCTTGAACATCCACCTAGGGTGACCACTAAGAACATTCACTGTTCCTTGGTAACACAAGGGTGATAAGAGAGTAAGTAGGAATAGGGATGTTGAGGCTGCAAGATGCAGAGTCGACAATGGGCTATCAAGTTCTTCTGTTAGTATAGAGTTATAAAGACTTTAGAGCTTCAACCAAGATAGTTGTTCAGAAAGAACTCGATAGAGTTCTTTATTGGATTGAACTTTTACTTATACTACTTTTACAGTAGCTGTACTATTAGTCCACAATCACATGTTCTTCTAGAATGTTCTGTGATCACCTGACCTTGTCATGTGACCTTAGTTCCCACACTATTTATATCTCAACCCCATTGTATGTCTTGAGGTTTTGGATCAAATGTTCAAATGCTTGGGAAACTATTTCCCTTTTAGGGCTCTCATAATAGATGAGCTGGTCAAGGGAGAGTTAGAAGTGGAATCAGTGGAGCAGCTGTTCATAAAAATAAGGAACAACTTTGGGGAGACATCAGAGGAAGAGAGGAAAATAGAACAGCTGAGAACAATTGAGCAAGGAGGGAGAACCTGTGATGAGTATATACAGGAATTCAAAAAGGTCACCAGGGGGAGCAGCTATGAGGGAAGACCTCTCATTGAAGAATTTAAAAGAGGATTGAATAGGAGTATTAGGAGGAAGTTGGCAGAAGCAGAAGAGCCACCAACTACCATTGGAGAGTGGCAAGAAAGAGCAGTGAAGTTGGATAGAAATCAGAGGTAAAGCAGAATGGAAGAGAAGATGTTGGGGAGGAATACAACATGCCTAGGGGAAAATGTGCAGTCTAAAGAAGGCTATGGAGGAGGATCATATGGGGGAAGAGGGGGACAAATAACATGGAGAATGGGAGAAGAGTACAGAGAAGAAGGAGGAGGAAATATGTTCAATAGAGAGGGAACTCAAATGGGTTCAAAGAGAGATCCAAATGCAATGGATATAGATAGAGGAAGAAGAGAGGACAAGATGTGCTATGTGTGTGGGAAGTAGGGCTATATGGCCAAAAATTGTTGGGAAAGGCATAAAGAAAAGATGGTGGAAACACCGTAGGAGTCAGCAAAATAAAATGGAGAACAGTAAGCTCTTGGCTGGCCTTCAATAATCTGTATAGTGTATTGCACCCAGAAAAGCTGGAAAATAAATTCAATTACACCAATACAACTGAGAGAGTAAGAGATGTACGGCACACTCTATAACCGCTAAGAGAAGTCTGGATGAAGGTGGGGCTAGAGAAGCTAGAAAGCCATAAAGGCATAGCAGTAAGGGTACTGCTAGATAGTGGAGCAGCAGGCCTATTCATAGATACAACCTTTGCCCAAGAAAAGGGGTTTAAAATAGAGAAGCTAAAGAAACCCCTATTAGTTAGAAATGTAGATGGAATAGTAAATGCAGGGGGAGCTATAATGCACCAGATAGAGTACAACATGTTCTTCAAAGGACACATAGAGAGGACAAGGATAGATATATATAATTTAGAGAAAACAGAGGTGATACTGGGAATGCCATAGCTAGCAGCCCATAATCCAGAGATAGATTGGGAAAAAGGAGAAGTAAAAATAACACATTGCCTGCCTATATGTGGAAGGAGAAAGCAAGAGGAGAAGGAGAAGGAAGTAAAAAAGGTGGAAAAAGATGAGGACAAAGAAATATTGAAAAGATTGGTATCCAAAAGGTTTTGGAAGTGGAAAAGGGTGTTTGGAAAAAAGGAGTCAGAAAGAATGCCAGTGCAAAAGACCTAGGACTATGCCATAGAGTTGAAAGAAGGGTTCATGCTAAAAAAGGGAAAGGTATACTTATTGTTGAAGGAGAAAAGGGAAGAAGTACAGGTATTCATGAAGGATCAGTTGAGAAAAGGATATATCCAACCTTCCAAGTCACCCCAAATGTCACCAGTACACTTTGTGGCAAAAAAGAATGGCACATGGAGAATAGTACAGGACTATCAACATATAAACCAATGAATAATAAAGAATAGGTATCCTTTATCCCTCATTGCAAACATGCTGGATGGAGTAGGAAAGAGAAAGGTGTTCACAAAGCTGGATCTGAGGTAGGAATACAATAACGTCAGGATCAAAGAGAGAGATGAATGGAAGGCAGCATTTACAATGCATATTGGAGCTTATGAACCCACAGTCATGTATTTTGGGTTAACAAACTCCCCTGCTACCTTCCAAACAATGATGAATGACCTGTTCTGCGATCTCATAAACCAAGGAGATACAGCAACATTTATTGATGGCATTTTAGTAGCCACAGATACAGAGAAAAGGTATGATGAGTTGGTAGAGGAGGTACTAATGAGGTTGGAGGAGAATGACCTATTTGTGAAACCAGAAAAGTGTAAATAGAAGGTAAAAGAAGTAGAATTTCTGGAAGTAGTAATTGGTCCACAGGGGGTAGAAATGCAAAAGGAAAAAGTGGAAGGAGTACTAAACTGGCCAGTACCCAGAAACATCAAGGAGGTGCAAAAGTTCTTAGGCCTTGCCAACTATTATAGAAGGTTTATAAAGGACTTTGCTAGGATAGCAGCACTGCTACATGCACTAGTCAGGAAGGAACAGAAATAGAAATGGGAAAAGGAATAAGAGGAGATGTTTGAAAGACTTAAGGTGGTGTTCACCACAGAACCTATCTTAGCTATCCCAGATATTGATAGGGAAATGAGAGTGGAAGCAGATACCTCAGACTATACAACAGGGGAAGTGTTATCAACAAAGTGTGAGGATAGAAAGTGAAGGCCGGTGGCCTTTATCTCTAAGTCACTGAGCACTATGGAGCAAAATTATGAGATTCATGATAAGGAGATACTGGCAGTTGTTAGGTGCCTAGAAGCATAGAGGCACTATTTGGAGAGAGCGAAATTCAAATTCAAAATCTGGACAGACCATAAAAACCTCCAGTATTTTATGATAAACCAAAAATTAAACTGTAGACAAGCAAGATGGGCCCTATACCTATCACAGTTTAATTTTGCATTAAAACATATTCCAGGAAAGAGTATGGGGAAGACAGATGGATTAAGCAAAAGACTAGACTGGCAGGAGAGAGTGGAAAAGAACAATAAGGATCAGAAATTGATAAAGCCAGAATGGATTAGGGGAGCAGAAACAATAATAGAGGAAGGAAACCTAAGGGAAAAGAATCAAAAAAACATAGGAAGGGGATAAGAAAATAGTAAAAGCAGTAGAAGAGTTGAAGAGGGCAGGAATAAAGACATTAAAAGATGAAGAGTGGAAAATAGAAGATGGAATAGTAATGAAAGAAGGAAGGATATACGTGCCAGAAGGAAAAACTCAGGGGGGAGATAATACAATTGTACCATAACAGTCCCAGTAGGAGGGCATAGAGGGAGATGGAAGATGACAGAGTTGGTTGCTAGAAATTACTGGTGGCTAGGAGTAATGAAAGAGGTGGAAAGATATGTGGATAGATGTAATGCTTGTCAAAGATACAAGAATCAAAGCAAAGCACCAGTAGGGAAGCTGATAACTAATGCAATCCTAGAAAAACCATGGAGCCATATCTTAGCAGACTTCATTTCCAAACTGCCATTAGCCCAGGGATACAATACTATCTTAGTAGTATGTGACTATTTTAGCAAAATGGCGCACTTTATAGCAACAACAGAGAAAACATCAGTGGAAGAACTTGCAAAGCTATTTCAAGATCATGTATGGAAGTTACATGGACTTCCAGAAAGCATCATATTGGATAGGGGAGTACAGTTTGCAGTGGGAATGATGAGGGAGTTGAATAACTTGTTGGGAATCCAGATGAAACTTTCAACAGCCTATTACCCTCAAACAGATGAGCAGATGGAAAGGATAAACCAGGAGTTAGAGCAGTATCTGAGGGTCTTCATTGACCACAGACAAGAGCAGTGGCTGGATTAGTTAGGAATGGTAGAATTTGTGTACAATAACAAAATTCATATGGCAACAAAAATATCACCATTCAAAGCAAACTATGGTCAAGATCCAAGAATGGAATTTGAAGGAAGAAGAAGGAGGAAGTATGAAGTAGCAGGAAAATTTGCAAAAAGGATGAAGAAAATCCAGAAGGAAGTAAAAGTGGTGCTAGGGAAAGCACAGGAAGAGATAAAGAAGTTTGCAAACAGAAGGAGAAGAGAGGAAGAGGAATACAGAGTAGGGGACTTAGTACTACTAAGTACAAAGGACTTGAAATGGCAGATGAAAGAGAGAAGATCAGAGAAGTTAACAGAGCATTTTGTAGGCCCCTACAAAGTCAAGAGAATTGTTTCTAGTAATGTAATAGAATTAGAACTACCTAAGTCTATTAAAAGTACACCCTGTAGTTAACATAAGTAGAGTACAACTCTATAAACTACAGGTAGAGAAACAAAAGAAGATACTGCCAAAACTGGTTATTATTGAAGGGGAGAAGGAATTTGAGATAGAAAAAATCTTACACAAAAGAATGGTTAAGGGAAAGGAAAAGTTTCTAGTAAGGTGAAAGGGATATATGGTAGAAGAAAATACTTGGAAGAATAGGAAAAACTTAGAGAATGTAAAAGAGTTGGTAGAAGAGTTCAAGAGAAAGCATGAAGAAAAGGTTAAGGAACTAAGGCAATAGGAGCTGGAAGAAGAAGAGAAGGAATTTAGTCAGGAATTACCAAGGGAGTTCACAGCAAAATTGTCATATAGATAGAGAAAAAAGAGATACAAAAGAGAAAGGGAAAAGAGATGGAATGAGAACTAGAATCAATGGAAAAATTCCTTAGGATGAGGAAACTTGAAGGGGGGGCCATGTTATGAGAGCCCCAAAAGGGGAATAGTTTTCCGAGCATTTGAACATTTGATCCAAAACCTCAAGATATACAATGGGGTTGAGATATAAATAGTGTGGGAACTAAGGTCATGTGACAAGGTCAAGTGATCACAGAATATTCTGGAAGAACATGTGATCATAGACTAATAGTACAGCCACTGTAAAAGTAGTATAAGTAGAAGTCCAATCCAACAAAGAACTCTATCGAGTTCTTCCTGAACAACCATCTTGGTTGAAGCTCTAAAGTCTTCACAACTCTATGCTAACATCATCCAGCAAGTTATCCTTCCATGCCTCCACTATTCCTCCCTGTACATATGATAGTACCCAGGCCACCTGGGTCATTGCTACTTCTTCTGTCATTTTCATTCTAATATATAGGTAAGCTACATTAACAAATACACTCATCTCCTCTATCTTTCCACTGAAAACTTGAGGTCTTGCAATCTCTACTCTGCTCCCCTGTTGCTGAAGGAGCATAGTATTAACCTACTGCTGCAGGGTTGCAATCATGGTGAGGAGTTGCTTCTCTCTGGTTTGGTAGAGGGCAGGTGCCAAAGGGGGTTCCCTCTGTTACTGTTGTTGTTGGTGAGATATATGCAATGGTGATGGTGATGGTGATGGTGATGATTCCTTGCAGGAGGATAAATGATCTTCTTTGTCTGTACCTATGACTAACTACTGACTAAGAAAGGTGAAATAGTACTATTCCTAAGAAGGGAATCCCTAAGCTAGATGGGCCTTTAAGAGGTTGCCATTGTTCCTCTGCGTAAACCAGTCACAATGGATCAGTAGCATAGAGCTGATAGTGAAAAACTAGTTACGAGCCTACTTGATATAGAGGTCAGGTCTTGAGCAGGGACACGAGCTTTGTCCAGGCCATCTACCCACTGTCCCTAACTGACAGTAAAGTCCCCTTTACAGCTAGGGCCTACTATCCAAGATGCCTTCAAGCACTGTGCTTGTTAGCAAGAATGATGAGAGAGTAAGTGGAAATAAGGATGTTGAGGCTGCAAGGTGCAGGATCAACAATGGGTATCTGTCACAAACTTCATTCAGACCATAACTCCAGGAATACTTGACCGATTTCAACAATCTAAATGGCCACTGAAAGCCCTTAAGAAGACCTTTCAAACGGTACCAAAAACATCTCAAAGTGATCAGTATTCACTGAGTTATCAGCAGATCAGTCAGTCACCAGACACTAAATCGCTGATATCTCAGGAACCACTTAACATAATCATTTGCTTCAATGACCATTGTGAAGCTCTCTTCAATGCGCTTCTTTCGGCCATAAATAGATCCCAAGGCGATAAGATCCCATGGAGATACAAGGTCCTCAATGTTTGCACATGACAACTGATCTTTACCCATAGATTATCATCTGTCCTTGAATAGAACAAAGGACTGCCCTAAGATGGTTAGGTTATCTCTATTTCAAGAACAATAACACTCCTATATGTAGAGCAATAGGTAGTGATCATGTAGTAGGCTGTTCTTGTGCACAGACCACCACAATTATGTATTTAAGAACTGTATGTCTGAGAATAAACCTCAGACTTAACAACATCTTTTGCTACTGTCTAAACTTCGCTTTTTTGAGCCTTTTGATTATTAAATCATTAACTCACAAATCAGTAAGTGGCCATTTGTGATAGTATCAAGTTCTTATGTTATTGATAAACAGTGAATGTCCTTAGTGATCACCCTAGGTGGATGTTCAAGAAGAACTCAATAGAGTTCTTCGTTGGATTGGACTCCTACTTATACTACTTTTTACAGTGGCTGTACTATTAGTCCATGATCACATGTTCTTCCAGAATATTCTGTGATCACTTGACCTTATCATGTGACCTTAGTTCCCACACTTTTTATATCTTGACCCCATTGTACGTCTTGAGGTTTTGGATCAAGTATTCAAATGTTCAGGAAACTATTCCCCTTTTGGGGCTCTCATAACAATAGTTTCATTCTGTTGCATTTAGTGACTTGGAGATAAAGGCCACCAGTCTCTATTTCCCATCATCACACTTTGTTGACAACACTCCCCCTGTTGTATAGTCCGATGTATCTGCTTCTACTTGTATTTTTTTGTTTAGGTCTGGTATTGCCAAGACTAGCTCTATTGTGAATACCTCTTTTAACTTCTTAAATATCTCCTCTTGTTCCTTTCTCCATCTCTACTTCTCCTCCTTTCTAACTAGTATATGTAGTGGTACTACAAGCTTCACAAAGTCTTTAATAAATTGCCTGTAGTAGTTGGCAAGTCCAAGAAACTTTTGCACCTTTTTTATGTTTCTCAGTGTTAGCTAGCTTAAAACTCCTTCTACCTTTTCTTTCTGCATTTCTATTCCTTTTGGTCATATTACTACTTCTAGAAACTCCACCTCCTTCACTTTTTACTGACACTTCTCTGGTTTTACAAAGAGATTATTCTCTTCAAGTTGCTTCAATACTTCTACTACTTTGTTATACCCCTCCTCTATTTCTGTTGCCACAATAATATTGTCTATGAAGGTGGCTGTGTTCTTTTGATTTATCATGTCACAGAATAGATTGTTCATCATTGTCTAGAAGGTAACAAGGGAGTTTGTGAGCCCAAAATATATTACAGTTGGTTCGTAGGCTCCAATGTACACTGTGAATACTGCCTTCTATTTGTCTCCTTCTTTGATTCTAACATTATTATACCCTCACCTCAGGTCTAGCTTTATAAAAACTTTCTTACTGCCTACTCCATTCAAGATATCAGCAATCAGTGGTAATAGATATCCATTCTTGACAGTCTACTGGTTTACATATCTATAGTCTTATACCATTCATTGCTTGCTATCTTTCTTAGCTACAAAATGTACTGGCAATGTCTGTGGTGATTTCAATGGTTAGATATATCCTTTTTGTAGTTGATCTTCTATGAATGCTTGTACCTTCTCTTGCTCCTCCCTTGACAATGAATATACCTTCTCTTTTCTAGGCACAAAACCTTTCTTTAACTTTATCACATGGTTCCAGGTCTTTTGCACTGGCATTCTCTTTGACTTTGCTTTTCTGAATACTCTCTTCAATTTCCAAAACCTCCTTGGCAGCAGTTCTTCTACTGTTTTTTTTCTTTTGTTTTCCTAACCACTTTTTTCTTCTCTTCCTGCCTTCTTTTTCCACATATTGGTAGGCAGTATGTTATTTTCACCTCACCCTTCTCCCAGTCAATTTCTGGATTATGGGCAGCTAACCATGGCATATTCAATATCACCTCTGTTTTTCCCAGATTGCATATATCCATTTGTGCTCTCTTAACATGTCCTTTGAAGAATATATTGCACTCTACCTGATAAGTGATTGCTCCTCCTACATTGACAATTCCATCTACATTTCATACTAACAGGGGACTCTTTAGTCTTTTTAGCTTAAATCCCTTCTTTTTTGTAAACTTTGTGTCTTGTCATGATACAGCCAAAAACAGCTAAGTCATTATCTATTTTCTTTTTCTTTTTCTTTTCTTTTAATTAGAAAATTGGTGGACATGTAGGATGAAACGACTAAGAAGAGATGCATGGGAGTTTATAAATAAAAGTAAACACAAGAAGTATATAAGTAGTATACCATAATTAATGAGAATTCCATTGAGTTCTCCTTGTCAACTCAGACTAGGAGTAGTTCTAAGACATCTCAGTTTAAGTCCTTATACTAGAACTTGATTCCATATCTAGAGCACTGTCTGCCTTGGACCTTGCTCACTCTTATTCTCACAATCACCTCGACCCTTGACCAGTGATCATCATGATCACTAGTCACCTCCATACATAGCCAGGCCCTTGGCTTAAGGGAACTTATCAGTCAGTTAGGGACTAAAGGTAGAGACATAGTACCAAGCTCAGGCACCACAATCAAGGCCAGAACTTGCAACTGAGCATTGATAGATAGAAGTAGTAGTGTTCGCCTTATAAACCTTGTGCTGGTGATCCATTGTGATCAGTACACACAGAGGAGTAATGCTGCATCCCTAGGAAGGCATTTAGATTAGGGATCCCATCCATTGGGTAATAGTCTAACCCTAGTATTAAGGCAGTAGTTAGTAGGGCAGTAGGACTCTGGCTGGGTGAAGATCTTGCGCCCCAGCAGAGGTAGTATAATTAGCAAGATCAACCATTTACTCTGTACCCCTGAGACGTCAACACAATGTCCCAAACACAATACAATGCTCTCATGAGCAACCTGCTCAACCAAAAGCATGCTCTTGCTAAGCTAAGGGCAGAATTAGAAGGAAGAAGGAGGAGAGTATGTCAATGCTGCAAAGGGTTTGGGCACCTGGCCCAAAATTGCAGAAATAGAGACAAAGAGGAGAAGAGGGGAACAGTGCCCCAAAATAAATTTGAGGTGTTGTCAAGTAAAGTGATACAGTGTGATGTGAGGGAGACAACAATAAGGAGACAGAAGACAGTAGAAGTAGAATGCTTTAAGTATGGAGAGAAGGGGCACAAGTGTAGAGAGTGTCCTATTTGGAAAGGAGAAAAGAAGTTGCAAGTGGTGGAAAAGGTGGCACGTGTGGCCATGCCACAAAAAGCACAGCAAAAAGAGTAGAGGAGAAGTCTAGTGCATGTCCTATGACAAAAAGCGCAGGAACACTGTGGAGAGAGCATTCCAGATGAGGCATGCCTGTTAGAGTTGGGGTGGTATACAAAGGAGGTGATAGTGTTGTATGTGGAGTGTGAAAGGTGTGGACAGAAAGGATGCCAGGTGGAGGAGAATAGGGGACAGAGGGTGATTCCAGACAGGCAGAAGTGGTGTGGATGTCAGAAAAGGAAGGAGACAAAGGTGGTGCATCTCAAAAGGGGAAAGGTGCAGCAGAGCAGCGCATGGGCAGGAGTCCCAGGAGGCACAGCAAGGGAAGAGGGTAGGCAAAGAGAGGTCAGACGAACCTTTAAAATGCTGAGAGAAGTATGGTTAAATATCAGGATAGAAAAGATAGACACTCATGAGGGTATTGCAGTAAAAGTGCTCTTGGATAGTGGCACAACAGGGATGTTCATGGACAAGAGGACAGCAGCAAAACATGGGTTCATGCTAAAGGAATTAGAAAAACCCATAATGGTCAGAAATGTGGATGGGACGGACAACAGTAGGGGAGCCATTATACACCAGGTAGAAGCAAATGTGTATTACAAGGGTCATGTAGAAAGGATGAGGATGTATGTATGTGACTTAGGAAAAATGGAGGTAATACTGGGAATGCCATAGTTACAGGTGCATAACCCAGAAATCAATTGGAGAACTGGAGAAGTAAAAATGACGAGATGCCCACCATTATGTGGTAGGAGGCCAAGGGAGGTCAAAAGGGTAAAAAGGGTAGCAACCCTAGAGGAAGAGAAAATTGTCAGATGGGCAATTGATGACAAGGAAGAATAGGGAAGAGAAGAGGAAATGAAAGAGAACCACAGGAAGATTGAAGAGTTGGTCCCAAGGAAATTCCTAAAGTGGAGGAAAGTGTTTGGGAAAGTAGAGTCAGAAAGAATGCCAACTAGAAAAGTTTGGGATCATGCTATCGATCTCAAGGAGATGTTCAAACCACAGAAGGGAAGAATCTACCCTCTATCCAAAAACAAGAGAGAGGAGGTCCAGAACTTTGTGGAAGATCAACTGAGAAAGGGGTATATCAGACCATCAAAATCCCCTCAAACATTACCAGTCTTCTTTGTGGGCAAAAAGGATGGGAGTAAGTGGATGGTAATGGACTACCACAACCTAAACAACCAGACAGTAAAAAACAACTACCTACTGCCACTAATTACAGAGCTAATTGACAATATGGGTAGCAAGAAGGTGTTCACTAAAATGGATCTGAGATGGGGGTTCAATAACATGAGAATAAAAGAAGGAGATGAGTGGAAGGGAGTGTTTACAATGCATATAGGATCCTTTGAGCCAACAGTTATGTTCTTCGGAATGACAAATTTGCCAGCCACATTTCAGGCAATGATGAAATGAAATCCTGAGGGACTTAATCAATAAAGGAAAAGTTGCTGCATTTGTAGATGATGTGCTAGTAGGGACAGAAACAGAGAAAGGACATGACAAGATTGTAGAAGAAATATTAAGAGGTTAGAAGAAAATGACCTGTATGTCAAACCAGAGAAATGTGTATGGAAAGTATGGAAAATTGGGTTCCTAGGAGTAGTAATAGGAGCCTAATGGGATAGAAATGGAGGAAGAAAAAGTAGACAGAGTACTCAGCTGGCCAGAGCCAGAAAATGTAAAAGATATCAGGAAATTCTTGGGCCTCGCAAACTACTATAGAAGGTTTATCAAAGATTTTGCTCGAGTAGCAAGGCCTATAAACATGCTGACAAGAAAAGACATAAAGTGGCAGTGGGGAGTGGAACAGCAGAAAGCATTTGACAAACTCAAAAGGGTGTTCACAATGAAACTAGTATTAGCAGCACCAGACTTAGATAAGGAATTCAGAGTAGAAGCCGATGCGTCAAATTATGCTACTGGAGGAGTACTATCAATGAAGTGCTCAGATGAAATGTGGAGGCCAATTGCTTTCATCTCCAAGTCTCTCAGTGATACAGAAAGAAATTATGAGATACATGACAAGGAGATGTTAGCAGTTGTTAGATGTCTAGAAGCATGGAGGCATTTCCTGGAAGGAGCAACAACTAAATTTCGAGATTTGGACTGACCATAAGAATCTTGAGTACTTTATGAAAGCACAGAAGTTAAATAGGAGACAAGCAAGATGGGCTCTATACCTGTCAAGATTTAATTTTATGCTGAAGCATGTTCCAGGAAGTAAGATGGGGAAAGCAGATAGTCTAAGTAGAAGACCAGACTGGGAAGTGGGAGTAGAAAAAGACAACAAGGATCAAAAGTTGGTAAAACCAGAGTAGCTGGAAGTGAGGAAAACAGAGATGGTAGAAATAATAGTAGACGGAGTAGATCTATTAGAGGAAGTTAGAAAGTCAAAAGTAAGAGATGATGAAGTAGTAAAAGTGGTGGAAGAAATGAAGAAAGCAGGGGTGAAAATATTAAGAGATGAAGAATGGAGAGAGGCAGATGGCGTTATGTATAAGGAAGAGAAAGTGTATGTGCCAAAGGACAATAAATTAAGGGCAGAAATTATCAGGCTACATCATGACATGCCAGTAGGAGGACATGGGAGACAGTGGAAGATGGTAGAGTTGGTCACTCAAAACTTTTGGTGGCCAGGGATTACCAAAGAAGTGAAGCGATATGTAGAGGGGTATGATGCTTGCCAGCACAACAAAAACCACACAGAACAACCAGCAGGAAAGCTAATGCCAAACTCAATCCCAGAAAAACCATGGACACATATATCAGTAGACTTTATCACTAAGTTGCCTTTAGCACAGGATACGATAGTATTTTAGTAGTAGTGGATCGGCTAACTAAGATGGTCCACTTTATACCAACTATGGAGAAGACATCAGCAGAAGGGTTAGCAAGGTTGTTTAGAGATAATGTGTGGAAATTGCATGGATTACTGGAAAGCATTATTTCGATAGAGGACCCCAATTTGCAGCAGGATTAATGAGAGAATTGAATGGGATGTTGGGGATTGCAAGTAAATTGTTGACAGTATTCATCCACAGACCAGATGGGCAAACAGAAAGGGTGAACCAGGAGTTAGAACAATACTTAAGAATGTTTATCAATCATAGGCAAGAACAATGGCCTGAATGGTTGGGAACAGCGGAATTTGCATATAACAATAAAGTGCACTCAAGTACTAAACAATGCCTTTTAAGGCAAATTATGGGCAAGACCCTAGGATGGGGTTTGAAGGAAGGAAGAAGGGGAAATACAAAGGGGCAGAGAAATTTGTGACAAAGATGAAAGAGATTCAGGAGGAAGCAAAGGCAGCCTTAGGGAAGGTGCAAGAGGAAATGAAGAAGTATGCAGACAGGAAGAGAGGAGATGTGATGAGTATAAAGTAGAAGACTTAGTGATGCTCAGCACAAAAGATCTGAAATATCAGATGGTCGGAAGGAGGACAGAGAAGTTGACAGAAAGATTTGTAGGCCCTTACAGGATAAAGAAAATCGTATCATCAAATACAGTAGAATTAGAACTACCTAGCACAATAAAAATACACTTGGTAGTTAACGTTAGCAGAATACGAAAGATATGTAGGGCAGGTAGAAGGGCAGAGAAAGGAGCAACCAGCTCCAGTAGTAATCGAGGGAGAAGAGGAATGGGAAGTGGAGAGGATACTGAATAAGCAATAGATCAGAGGAAAGGATAAGTATCTAGTGTGGTGGAAGGGGTTCACAGCTGAATCAGATACCTGGGAAGGAGAAGAGAACTTAGAAAATGCTAAGAAAGCAATAGAGGAGTATGAAAGAGAGTACAGAAGAGACATGAAGAACGTCAGGAGACAGGAAAGAGAAGAAGGAACATTTAGAAGGGGAGAATTGCCAGGACGGTTCATAGCAAGGAAGTTATTCAGATAGTCAGATAAAAGGTACAACAAAGAATACTGGGGAAGGTTGGAAAGAAACTGGAGATGATGGAAAGGGAGAAGAAAAAGGGGCAAAGAATGATGGAAACAATAAGGGAAGAGGAGGAAGACATTGAACAAGAAAACTCGAGATTAAAAGAGTGGACAGAAGAAGACAATGATGAGATAGGGAACATGGTCAACCCCTATTACAAACTGTAAAGAAATCCTCAGGACGAGGAACCTTGAGAGGGAGGTGGTGTCATGACTTGGCCAAACGACTAAGTCATTATTTATTTTTCTTTTTCTTTTCTTTTATTTTATTAGGAAATCAATGGACGTGAGAGGGGATGACTCAAAAGAGATACATGGGACTTTGTAAATAAGGGTAAATACAGAATGTGTACAAGTAGTGTACAGAAAGCAAACAGGAACTCTATTGAGTTCTCCTTGTCAACTCAGACTAGGAGGGTGGTTAAGTCATCTCAGACTAAGTCACTACATGACCTTGCAATTGAGCAGTGCTCAGTAGTTTACTTGTATTTCTTTCACTCTATAAACCTTGTGCTAAAGTCCCATTGTAGGCTGTATATACAGAGAAGTAATGCTATATCTTTAGAAAGGTGTTTAGGTTAGAGATTCTCTCCTTGGGGTGATAGTATAACCATAGTATAGGGCAGTAGTAAGTAGGACAGTAGATGTCTAGCTGGATGAAGATCTTATGCCCCAGTAGACATAACATTAGTAAGATCACTCCTATTTTGACTTTTCTGGAGATATAGCACCATGTCTCTGGAACAATATAACTCTCTCATGAGCGGGATGCTCAACCAACAACGTGCCCTCACTAAGCTAAGGACAGAGATAGAAAAAAGGGAAGGAAGGGTGTATTGGGGATGTAGAAGTTTTGGGCACCTGGCCTGTAACTGTAGGAATATGAAAGAAGCAAAAGGGAAACTGGTTCCCCAGAATAGATTTAAGATGATAGCAAGTAGAGTGATGCAATATGGAGTGAGGAAGGAAGCAAAAGTAAGAAGGCAGAAGACAGTTGAGGAAGGGGTACGATGTTTTAGATGTCAGAGGATAGGACACTACAAGTAGGAGTGCCCAAATATTAAGGTGGAGAAGAAAAGAAGAAATGAGGAAGCGGTGTGTGTGGCCAGGCCACAAAAGGCATAGTAGGGAGAGAGGTTGGCACATCCCAAGTGGGAAAAGGTGCAGAAACACTGTGGAGTGGAGAATGTACCAGAAGATGCACAGCTGTTGGAGTTAGGATGGATGACAGAAGAAGTTGTAGTGACCTACATAGAATGTAAGTGGTGTGGAAGAAAAGGAATGCATAGGGAAAACAACAGAGGACAAGGAGTCCTCAGAGGAAGGAAGTTAGAGGAAGCTGAGTGGTGTAGATGCCCAAAGCAAAGGAGAAAGAAAGAAGAAGCAGCACATCCTACAAAGGGAAAAGCGCAGCAAGACAAGGCATGGGCAGAAGGTACAGTAAGAGAAGTGAGGAGAACATTCAAAATATTAAGAGAAGTATGGATGGATATAGAAATAGAAAAGGTGGATACACATGAAGGTATAACAGTAAAAGCGCTTCTAGACAGCGGCACAATAGGGATGTTTATAGATTGGAAAATGGCAGCAAAACATAGATTTAGGCTGCAGAAATTGGAGAGACCGATAATGGTTAGGAATGTCAATGGGACCAACAACAGTGCAGGAGCCATTATCCATCAGGTAGAAGCAAACATGTACTACAAAGACCACATAGAAAGGATAAGAATGGATGTGTGCAATCTAGAAAAAACAGACATTATATTGGGAATGCCATGATTGCAAGCATATAACCAAGAGATAAATTAGGAGACTAGAAAAGTCAAGATGACGAGGTGCCCACCATTGTATGGAAGGAATACAAGGCTAAAGAAGAAAAAGGTGAGAAAAAGAGTAAAAAGAGTAGCAACATTGGAAGAAGAGAAGATCATGAAATGGGTAGTGGATGATAAAGAAGACTGGGGAAGGGAAAAAGAAGTCAAGGTGGACTATAGGAAAATTGAGGAAATGGTACCACAGAAATTCCTTAGGTGGAGAAAGGTGTTTGGGAAAACAGAGTCAGAGAGGATGCCAACAAGAAAAATCTGGGATCATGCTATAGATCTCAAAGAGACGTTTAAACTACAAAAAGGAAAGATCTACCCTCTTTCCAAAGATGAGAGAGAGAAGGTTTAGTAATTTGTGGATGACCAGTTAAGAAAGGGGTATATCAGACCATCAAAGTCCTCTCAGATATCACCAGTTTTCTTTGTGGGTAAGAAAGATGGGAAGAAGAGAATAGTTATGGACTATCATAGCCTAAATAAACAAACTGTAAAGAATAATTACTCTCTGCCATTAACTACAGATCTAATTGACAACATGGGAAGTAAGAAAGTATTCACCAAAATAGACTTATGATGGAGCTTTAACAATGTGAGGATAAAGGAGGGGGATGAGTAGAAGGGAGCATTCACCACATATGTTGGATCCTTTGAGCCAACTGTCATGTTTTTTGGAATGACAAATTCACCAGCTATATTCCAAGCAATGATAAACAAAATCCTGAGAGATATGATTAATGAAGAAAAAGTAGCAGCATTTGTGGATGATGTGCTAGTTGGGACAGAAACAGAGGAGGGACATGATGAGATAGTAGAGGAGGTCCTGAGAAAGTTAGAAGAGAATAACTTGTATGTCAAGCCAGAGAAGCGTGCATGGAAAGTAAGGAAGATTGGATTCCTGGGTATAGTCATAAAACCCAGTGGAATAGAGATGGAGAAAGAAAAGGTGGACGGGGTGCTGAGTTGGCCAGAGCCAAGGAATGTGAAAGACATCAGAAAATTTTTAGGCCTCGCAAATTATTACAGGAGGTTTATTAAGGACTTTGCTTGACTAGCCAGACCAATGAATGTGCTAACAAGGAAGAACATAAAGTGGAGGTAGAAAGGAGAAGAACAAGCTACATTTGACAAGCTCAAGAAGGCCTTCACGACAAGACCAGTACTAGCAGCCCCAGACTTAGACAAAGAGTTTAGGGTAGAGGCAGACACCTCAAATTATACAACTGGAGGAGTGCTCTCAATGAAGTCCTCCAACAACTTATGGAGACCGGTAGCTTTCATTTCAAAATCTCTAAGTGATACAAAAAGGAATTACAAGATACATGACAAGGAAATGTTAGCAATAGTCAGATGTCTAGAGGAGTGGAGGCATTTCCTAGAAGGAACAGTAGTAAAATTTGAGATTTGGATAGATCATAAAAATCTTAAATACTTTATAAAAGCGCAAAAGTTGAATAGACGACAAGCTAGATGGGTACTGTACCTATCAAGATTTGACTTTGTGTTAAAACATGTTCCTGGAACAAAGATAGGAAAGGCAGACAGCCTGAGCAGGAGGCCAGACTAGGAGGTTGGAGTAGAAAGAGACAATGAGGATGAGATGTTGGTAAAGAAAGAATGGTTAGAGAATAGAAGAACAGAGAAGGTGAAAGTAATAGTAGAAGGAGTAGATCTATTGGAGAAGATAAGACAGTCAAGAGTAAGTGATGACGAAGTAGTTAAAGCAGTGGAAGAGATGAAATGAGCAGGAGTAAAAGTCCTAAGGGACGAAGAGTAGAGGGACATAGACAGTGTAATGTATAAAAAAGGGAAGGTGTATGTACCCAAGGATAAGGTGCTTAGAGCAGAAATAATCAGGCTACATCATGATATGCCTATAAGAGGACATAGAGGATAGTAGAAGACAGTGGAGCTGGTCACAAGAAATTTCTGGTGGCCAGGAGTAATGAAAGAAGTGAAGTGATATGTGGAAGGTTGTGACTCTTGCCAGAGGAATAAAAACTGCACAGAACAGCCAGCAGGCAAATTAATGCCCAACTCAATACCTGAGAAACCTTGGATGCATATATCAGCAGATTTTATTACTAAACTGCCAATAGCACAGGGATACAACTCAATCTTAGTAGTAGTAGACAGATTAATGAAAATAGTCCATTTCATCCCTACTACAGAGAAAACATTGGCAGAAGGGCTAGCTAGGTTGTTTAGAGACAATATATGGAAGCTGTATAGTGTTACAAACTTCATTTGGACCATAACTCCAGGAATACTTGACTGATTTCAACAATCTAAATGGCCACCAAAAGCCCTTAAAAATACCTTTCAAATGGTACCAAAAACATCTCAAAGTGATCAGTATTCACCGAGTTATCAGCAGATCAGTCAGTGATCACCAGGTCACCGGACACTAAATCACCAATATCTCAGGAACTGCTTAACTTAATCATTTGCTTCAATGACCATCGTGAAGCTCTCTTAAATGCGCTTCTTTAGGCTATAAATAGATCCAGAGGTGATAAGATCCCATGGAGATACAAGGTCCTCAATGTTTGTACATAACACTGATCTTTACTCATAGATTATCATCTGTCCTTGAATAGAACAAAGGACTGCCCTAAGATGGTTAGGATATCTCTATTTCAAGAACAATAGCACTCCTATATGTAGAACAATAGGTAGTGATCATGTAGTAGGCTGTTCTGGTGCACAGACCACCACAATCATGTATTTAAGAACTGTATGTCTGAGGATAAACCTCAGACTTAACAACATCTTTTGCTGCTTGTCTAACTTCACTTTTTTGAACACTTTGATTATCAAATCAAGCAATCACAAATCAGTAAGTGGCTATTTGTGATACATAGGTTACCCAAGAGCATCATCTCAGACAGAGGACCGCAGTTCATGGCAGGATTAATGAGGGAGCTGAATCAAATGCTAGGGATTGAGAGAAAAATGTCAACAGTGTTCTACCCTCAGACAGATGGCCAAACAGAGAGGGTTAATCAGGAATTAGAACAGTACCTAAGAATATTTATTGACCACTGACAAAAACAGTGATCAGACTGATTAGGAATGGCAGAGTTTGCCTACAACAATAAGGCATATTCAAGCACAAAGACATCACCCTTTAAGGCAAATTACGGACAAGATCCTAGGATGGGGTTTAAGACAAGAAGGAAAGGAAAATATGAGGGAGCAGAGAAATTCACAATAAAAATGAAGGAGGTTCAGGAAGAAGCAAAAGCAGCACTAGGAAAAGCACAAGAAGAAATGAAGAAATATGCAGATAGGAAGAGGACAGAAGTCAATGAGTATAAAGTAGGAGACTTAGTAATGCTAAGTACTAAGGATCTGAAATATCAAATGGTCAGAAGGAGGACAGAAAAGCTGATAGAGAGGTTCATAGGCCTCTACAAGATCAAGAAGATTGTATTATTGAATGCAGTAAAATTAGAACTACCTAGTACAATAAAAATACATTCAGTAGTTAATGTCAGTAGAATACAAAGATATATAGAGCAAGTAGAAAGGTAGAGAAAGGAGCAACCAGCTTCAGTCGTAATTGAGGAAAAAGAAGAGTGGGAAGTAGAAAGGATTCTGAACAAACAGTGGATACAAGGAAAAAGATAAGTACCTGGTATGATGGAAGGGTTTCACGGCAGAATCAGATACTTGGGAAGAAAGGGAAAATCTGGAAAACACAAAAGAGGCAGTCAAAGAGTACAAAAAGGAATACCAATGAGACATGGAAGATATAAGACAACAAGAGAAGGAGGAAGGAATATTCAGAAGGGAAGAACTACTGGGACAATTTATAGCAAAAAAGCTATTTGGATAGTCAGACAAACAATATGATAAGGAATATTGGGGAAGACTGGAAAGAAATTGGAAATGATAGAAAGGAGGACAAATGAGAGGACAAAGAACTATGAAAACAATAAAGAAGGAAGAAGAAGAAATTGAGCAGGAAAGTTCAGGGCTCAAGGAATGAACAGAAGAAGATGACAATGAAATGGGGAATATTTGTGACCCATACTATGAACTATAAAAATCCTCAGGACGAGGAATCTTAAGAGGGGGATGGTGTCATGACATAGCCAAAAATGGCTAAGTCATTATTTACTTTCTTTTTCTTTTTCTTTTCTTTTAATTAGGAAATCAGTGGACACATGAGATGGAATGACTAAAAGAGATGCACAGGAGTTTATAAATAGAAGTAAACACAAGAGGTATATAAGTAGTGTACCATAATCAAATGAGAACTCTATTGAGTTCTTCTTGTCAACTTGGACTAGGAGTAGTTCTAAGACATCTCAGTCTAAGTCCTTACACAGGGAGAGCTGACAAGGCTTTCTGGAGAAAATATCACCTCCAAAACCAAGGTGCCAGAGCCACCAATATTTGCAGGCTCTAAGAACAAGATGCACTTACATGATTGGTTAAGTCAGATTGCTCTATATTGCGCAGTATCTAGTATTATATTGGATAATCAGAAGATTGTATGTGCCCTCACCTGTTTATGTACTTCTACCAGCACATATATAAAATTGTATTATGACAAGGTTCAGGCAGGATTGAGTATTGGTTCTTGGGGCAACTTTGCCTAAGAACTCAAAAATATTTATGGACAACAAGATAACAAGGAGGGAGCAAAGAAGGAGTTAATGGTACTCTGGGTCAACAAGGACCTAGCAAAAAAGAACTTTGTCAAGTATGCAAAATAATACAAAATATTGGCAAGAATTGTCAACTATAGCAATGAAGTTCACATTAACAAAATAAAGAAGATTATCCCTCACAAGCTGTGAAATGTGCTTGTCATCTATGAAATTACAAATCAGTCTCCAAAAACATGGGATGACTACCTCAAATTGTTGATGCAAGCATATAAGACCTTATATCTGGATAAGACCTAGAGTGCAATATTTGGTCCAGAGGCAATTAGAGAGAAGAGTGGAGGAAAGAAGGACCTAGACACAATGGAAATAGATAAGATTCAGAGAAAGGAAGGGAAGAGCTTGTGATACTGTTAGATATATACTGGAAAAGGCTTTAAGAATAAGTCAAAGATGTACAATACAGTAGACTATTATGATAAGCCTGGTAATGAGGTTAAGTATCCTCACAAGACCTCTTTCCAGAAACCATCTCCACTAGGTCCAAGCAAGAACAAAAATCAGTCATTTAGAGCATGGCTGATGAAGATGTTGGAGAAAGACAATAACAACCCAGATTTCCCTCCTGAGAATATCAAAATTAATAGTGCATCAATTGAGGAAATCTCTGATTCTGTTCCCCCAAGTAGGAAGGGAAAGGGAACACTCAAATTGGATTTTCCCTTAGGACTGTAGAGTTGTTATGAGATAGTTCCAAGAATAAAAACTATCTCTTACATATTTATCAATCTAGTAGAAAACATCTAGGAGCATAACACAAGAGGGATATAAATAGTATGGGAAAGCTTATGTAAGATATGTATAGTTATTAGTAAGGGTCATGTGATTGCAGGAGCTGGGTACACAGACCAACAGATATTTGTATAAGTAGTTGAGCAATCTAACAGGGAACTCTATTGAGTTCTTCCTGAACAACCACCTTAGTTGAGCTCTAAGTCCTCATGACTCCACACTAACAGTTCTCCCTTTTCTCTGTAAGTTTATCAGTAGTTATTAACAATAGATCTCATATCACTCACACTGCCAAGTATTGACTGATTACTTGTGGTATATATTCCTTTAAACCCAACTACCTCTGGAGGTCAGTTAGCTCTTCCTCCACTTTCATATCCTGTGGCTGAAGTATCCCATCTTCATCAGAGCCTCTATTTTCTACTGTATTTGACTCTTGTCTATTATCATTCTGGTTTGGCTCCTGGTTTGGCTCCACTGTCACCTCCATGTTGGGAATACCCTCTCTAGGATCTGTAGATAGAGCTGTCAGCAAATTTTTTATTGAAGTAAACTATATACCTTGAGTGTGCTTCATCTCGATCATGAGAAATTCCCAATCCAATTTCTTGTCAGATATACCAGATCTCACAAGAAAGTTCTGTGTGAAATTATAAACAGCCTCATATGTAGGAGTCGTCCCTTGTCCATTGTCTTTAAATTATGTTAGCTAAGATATTCTTTCTTAAGGAAATTGAATCGAACTGACAGTTACAAAGCAATTGTTCCGCAATCTGCTGCCGAGAGTGGAGATTCTCTTCAAGAATATTGCTGTTGTTTTCCTTCATGACAAGTGACATCCAGACCATATCTGCTATACCAGTCAGAAAAGTTGAGCTATGGGTTTGGGGAGTTTCCAGTGAAGTGAGGATTTCACTTGGGTGTGAATGAGCTGTCAGCCTGAAAAGGGCCAGCTCAGGTAGGAGAGCCCAGCAAAATTGTCGATCCGAGTCTTCATTTTCCTGTCCCTGGTCTGCAAGTCGGAAAAATTGGATAACTTTATGCTTGGCAATTATTTCTGACTGTACTCAATTACGATAAGCTTTTTTGTCCAAAATAGGGTAACTTTACCGTAGGAATGACGTTATCTGGATATTTCGGATACTCTAGTCGGATCAGTGCATCCAAATTGGCGTCAGTAGGTTCCAGTAATCGATGATGTGCACGGAAATGTGTAAAAGCCTCCAACTCATTTGTCTTCTTCATTATGGACGAAAGTGGCACAGGCTCTTGTATTTCCACCTTCATTCTTATCATATGCTGATTTTGACCGAAGAAAACGAAATTAGCTATAAGAAATAAATTAGTACATCAATGTTCACATAAGTTGAATCACTCACCAATGCATCAAATTCACCCCGGTCGATATACCCGATGGCTTTCGAAACTATATCTTTATTCTTGTGAGCCAAGAATCTCCTAAATGCATTGATTGCATTCTTTCTCTGATCCTCAGTGGCAAGAAGAGGGTCAACCAATGCCTCCGTACGACCAAGGATATCTTTTGCAACACGCTTGGCCTCTTTGGACTTCCCTTTGGACTCGGCAAGTTGCAGATGCTTTTCAAGTAGCCTCCGAAGCTCTGATATCAGCATCAGTGGATGTATTGCATCTAGAGGTATGATCGAGTACTCACCAACAATTTCAGAAGATGTCGATGAGCCAGATCCAGAGGAGGCATCACTAGCAGGATAATCACTGGCAGAATTGTGACTGGAGGAGGAAGACATAGTAATAATTGAAAACAAGGTGATAATGTTGGAGATGTTCTAGCAAAGTAGACCGTAGTAAATGTGTGCTGGTCAGATATTTTTCCAGTACTGTATATATACTAAGTACAGTACAAGAGAATGAATCGCCCATTGTTTTTAATACAAGCAAGTCTTTAAAGAGAATAAAAGCAATCATCCATGTGGTCAAGCATCGGCCTAAGCTGTCACACAAAGTACAAGTACATTCTCTAATAGATGATAGATGATACACAAGTCCTTGTTGAAATCTGATAGCTAAAGGGGCGTGTTGATAGCCTGGTGATGGCCTGGCAGTGAAGGAAACTCAGCATCAAGAACCTGATCAGTCGTCAGGCATAATACAAGGATATCCATTTGGCCATATGGCTGATGACCGTATGATAGAGCAGTCACCAGGCTCACGTCCTTGTGGCGGCATAGTTTGCTGGTTGAAAGGAGTCTAGTCGACGAAGACGCTGTTGGCACTGATGATCGTATTGGCAAGAGGAACTGCAAGTCAATGCTGTTGCTATCTCATCGAGCAAATTGGCGCAAGCAAATGATAAGGGCTCGGAAGAGTGACTCGACCTGTAACGGACGAGAAGAGTTGGTCTACAAGAGTTCAAAATACAATTTCTCGGCAGGACACCAGTTTGACTCACTTGGAGAATATTCAATTTCCTGTGCCTCGACGTACTACTCTTTACCGGTCCCTACCACCGTTGTCCTCACTAGGCTTTTTGTCTGATAGCGGCAGTCTCCTCAGCTTGACTCATATCTACTGCATTCAACGAGAACGCTCATAATCCATTTGGTAAGAATAGTTGTCGTTTGAATGTGGGGGTGACCAGGAACGGGAGTCTTTCAGTCTGTAAGCTTCAGCAGATTCTCGCCTTGGACTGTATGGCATTTGTTCACTCTTAGATTGAAACAGCTAGACTGAAGCTCACATTTTACTCCCATCCAACAACAGGTGTGATCGAGTTTTGGGCAAGCTCTTATATCTAGATGTCACGTAGACCCTGAGCAAAAGTCTGAGCACGAGGCACCCGCCGCATCATTAGGGAAGAAAACACCCACCTCGGGTTTATCCAAATCCAAGCTAATCCACAATCAACGGTAAAAATTCGTAATCTTACTCGTCGCATCCAGTCTCGAACCCTGGACCTGGCAGTCCCGACACCATCGCTCATTGCTCCAAACAGATTACTCAGTACCCAATTACTTCTTACAAATCTAACACTGCTTGGTATCATGTGGATTGGGATGCGGTGAACAGTCCGAGACATCTTGTACTATTCCGTTGACTTTTTGTCGCGAGAGTCCCAGGAAGGCATAAAAGCTCCACCACTAAGTGAGGAACTTATAAGGATTCTTGGCCGCACAGCGAGGTGGTGTTTGACGAGGATGCCACCCAGCGGCTTTAGTGCGGTCGAAAACATGGGACCCCTAGCTTTGTCAGAACGGATAAAATGGAATTTGGATTATAGGGATTTTGAGCTTATTGGGAAGCGGTTATGAGCGCTATCGGGGTGTCAGCTTAAAGAATAGAATGGTCAATTCGACCTGAGACTTCTTGTGTCGTGACTTTTGAGGCCCTTTTTGTTTTGCTCACAGAACATATTCTCGACAACGTGGTCCAGAAACCTGGATTGTAATCACTTAGCTCAATTCCTCAGACCATCACAAAGAAAAAAAAATGAGAAACTTACACAGGTAACGCACTTGATCTGCGGCTGGAATCACATCACCTATGTAATCAGTTGAAGGGGAAGCTCTTGCGACTATGATACTCCCTTGTTCGAGTTGGGACATTGTGTGTCGAGATGGGGAATTTACTCACTCTCACGTATGAAATCAGCCCCTCCTGTGAATGGTTGATCGTGGAGGAAAGTATTGTCACACACTACCCGACGAGTATAGTGATTCCCACGTTGTGTGATCGATCTGTCTATTTTCGCAAATTGAACTGGATGATATTCTCGAGAACACTTTTCTGCCATCGATCTTGCCTTTCTCTCTACTTTTCGCAGCACTATTCCTGTTTGCAGCCCAAAAGATTTTGTACTCTGGGCAGGGATATGTCTTCTGATTCAACACTGGTGAGCACCGAGCAGCTCGAGCGGGAGGTCGCTCAGCAACAGATGCTCTTTAACGAACTGCGGATAAGCCCTACTGCTGGTTCTTCTGAACTCAATGAAGCCAAGAAAAAGCTTAGCCAATTGAAGATGGAACTTGGAAAAGCTAAGGCAAAAGCCGGCGGTCCTGTCGACGCAGCTGGTGGAAAGAGGAAGGAACGATTATTATTGAAAACTGCAAAAGTATGTGAAACGAAATTTGGGTCGCCGATGACTTACCACGCATTTCAGGGTACCAGAGATTATGGTCCCAATGAGATGTTCTGTCGTGAACATATCGAGCGGGTCGTCAAGGAATGCTTTACAACTTATGGAGGCTCGTGCTTGGACACCCCAGTCTTCGAACGCAAAGATGTCTTGACTGACAAATATGGCGAAGACTCCAAACTGATTTTTGACCTTATGGACCAGGGAGGAGAGCAACTTGCGCTTCGTTATGACCACACTGTCCCCTTGGCACGATACCTTGCTATGGCTGGAGGGACGAATACTCAGAGCAAAATCTGGCAGGTTGGAAAGGTTTATCGTAGAGACAGCCCCGTCATGTCAAAGGGTCGTATGCGGGAGTTCATGCAGGCTGTCAGTCATATTGCATTCCGCCCTCTTACGCCCTTAACGCGATGCTATAGGATTTTGATATCAGTGGTTCCTGGGACCCCATGATTCCTGATGCTGAGATTCTTAGCCTACTCTGCACGGTCTTAGCCAGACTAGATGTTGGAGAGTTTGTGATCAAGGTATAAATTCTAATACTCTATGGCGACTGTCAAGATTCATTTTCTTCAGGTCAACCACAGAAAGATTCTCGATGGCATCTTTCAGGTTTGCGGAGTACCACAGGATAAAATTCGCACTATATCCTCGGCTGTTGACAAGCTGGACAAAGTGAGTAGTTCTTCTGACGATCTGAATGAACGCATCCAATGCCTATCATAGTCGCTTTGGACTGATGTTAGAAAAGAAATGACTGAGGAAAAGGGTCTTGATCCCACTGTTGCCGATAAAATTGGTGTTTATGTTCAACTTAAGGGTAAACAGCTGATCTTGTGTGAAATAGTCCAAACTAACGACTTATAGGGGGCGCTGATTTAATTGACAAGTTAGCGGAGGACGCAGCTATTGTTGCGAATGACAGTGCCAAACAAGGTCTAGAGGAAATGAAGATCCTCGTGTCATTACTTCGAGCATACAAGGTCATTGACAAGGTATCGTCTCCACCACTTGCATATGTAGACATCCCACTCTGACCCCGGTCTTCAGATATCCTTTGATATGTCTTTGGCTCGCGGTCTAGACTACTATACTGGTATCATCTACGAGGCAACCGTCGAAGCTTCTGCGCCTCCTTGGCTGAAAGCAGCCCAAGCAGCAGCCCAAGCACGCAGCAGCCCAAGCCAGCAATCTTGAATCCAATACCCTTACATCGACATCTCCACCTGCACAACTGCCCCCAAAGAAAGATAAACAGCCGAAGAAGAAAGCAGACGCAGATGAAGATGACGATATTGATGACTCACAAGTTGGTGTAGGGTCTATTGCTGCCGGCGGGCGTTACGATGGTCTCGTTGGTTCGTTTCAGTTCTGCGGCTGCTGGTGACAAAGAAAAAAGTAAAGGTCATCTACCATGTGTTGGCGTGAGTATCGGTATGGACCGTATTTTCTCGCTGTTATGGCCAAAGTGGGTGGAGAAAGGTATGAGGAGCAAGGAAACGATGGTTTATGTTATGAGTGCTGGAGATGGGTTGTTGACAGAACGTGTAGCCTTAGTGGGAGACCTCAGAGAGGCTGGAATCAAGGTTCGTATGGATATCTGGTCTGCCTCTTCGTGAAGGTTCAAAAACCACTCATAGACCGATTTCTTGGCCAAGAACAAGCCTAAGCTCCCTGCACAATTTGCTGCTGGAGAGAGGGACGAAGTACCTTTTGCAGTGATGATTGGCGGTGACGAACTACGGGCAGGCTTCGTTACTGTTAAGGAGCAGAAATGGGAGTTTGTCGATGGAAAGAAAACGAAGGTACAGAGTACAGACCAGGGCGAAAAGGTAAAGAGAGATGAACTTATCCAGTGGATTAAAGGTACCAGAACGTACCAGGAGTGGAATACTGGGAAGCTCATTTGATCACCGATGTTCTGATAATCTATCTTTCAACTTGGATTGAACCCCTCTAGTTAGTAATAGTCCCCTAAATAGACATCATGCCTCGGTAGAGCTGTATTTCCATGTCCAATATTCTCCTGAAACCTGCCTCACAAATATACCTCAACAGATGCAGAATCGTGACATACAGGACCTAGTAATCCAATCCTTCGCGTCTAAGGAAACTTCTGGCATCAAATAAACATAAGATAAGCTCGGGCACAAGAGTTTAAGCCGCACAATGCAAATGAGTAGTCTCGTTTGAAAAAGTCTAATCTCGGCTGGATGGAGGAAAATTTTCGTGAGTCCCAGGCTCAATGAATGGTATTTAAACACATAGGGAACCAAAGATGCCAGAAACAAAGTGAAAGCAACATATATTGATATTTATGAACATTATGATAAACCTGCAACTCACAACACAGAAATCTTTCTTTCAGAAAAATGACATCTACGAGAGGGAATATCGACAACGTAATAGTTTCATTTCCAAAAAATCATTAAATGTAAATGGAATCAAACTATATAGAGTGCGAAACAACGAAAAGCTTGGTGAGAAGAGCAACAACAAATCGAAGCAGAAAAATCTCACATTAGTGATAACGAATCCAAAAGGTAGTCACAAAACAAGGCAGAGTCAGTAACATCAACGAGATAATAAACTATCGTTCACACAGGACTTGAGGTCTATCTTTAGCTGAACCTAAAAAAATCAGATGTCAAGGGCTAACTCACACAATCCATTCAACTTGATCCTGTACCTCCCACAACGACGAGCTTGGTAGTTTAGATATAGGTTTGGGGAAGCACAGAACGATGACAAAGCTTCTCTCGACTCAAACAATTCGCTACGCCTGATTCTTTCACCACACCTGCCACTTCCTCAATCCCTTACCCTCACTATGTCTCACTAACTGTTGACTTTGGTGAATGAGACTCCTGCACCAAATTGGCGTCACAACACAACCAATTTTATGCAAAATGCGCAACATCACACAAATTTGCACAGCCGCCCATCCCACAAAAAATCATCTACACTCTCCTTCTCCTCAAGTGCTAGACTCGGTGTATGACACAACCAAAACCGTCTGGCAGAAACCTCCTCATACACGAGGCGTAGCACACCGTTCGAGTTCAACATAGGCAAAGTCTCATGATCTCTGAACAACCTCAGATAATGCCTTCCCACCGTCAGATATACCTTTTTCAATCTCGGGAATCGCACAGGATTCGAAAGCAGATTGTCAAACTCGTGGAAACACAAATCAGCAGGAAAGCCTCCAGGAAACAATGCGTCGAGTTTCTCAATTTGCTCTGTCGTGAGGAACCTAACGTGGATGACCTCAAGTTTTGAGCTCGACTGAGAACGACTGAGTCGTTGTAAAGTATGGATGAGATAGCTAAAGGGATTTGGGTAGATACGAGATGCGGGCTTGAGTATTACTGGACAGTTGATAGCTAGGGTCCGGAGGCTTGATGGAGCGTTGAACTCAATCACTGTTCCGTTTTGATTCAAACACGGATTTGGATATGATGAGAAATCTGAAGAAAATTCAACACACGGGCGTTGAGAATCATGATATCGCAAATCAACTTACTGTGGTAGAATGGAGTATAAACAAACGACCGTAAAGTCGACTTGCACATCTCCAGAACCTCGTTCACAATCTCAACCTCTTTGCATTCATCCCCCAAGAACAAATTTTTGAGTCGGGGGAATACGGATCCCATGATCAAAACCACTACTGCCCACCGCCATCCATACCAAACACTCAGGCAACAACCTCACAGGGAATGCCAATGACTCCAATTTCGGCCACGATTTCACGATCCCGATTCCATCCATCTCATCCTCAAAAAACTCCGTTCCACTCATCCTCAAAACTCTTATTGAGTCAGCAACAGCAGCTAGATAAGCCGCAGGAATTCGCCGATCTTCCACACAAAGTTCTGTCAGGCTATGACATCTCTTCAACACCTTCGTCACGATAGCCATGGTATCCGACAACGGATCATCACGATATCGTCTCATGATCGTTATTTTATTTAGGGTTTCCACTGGTAGGAGTTCAAGGACAGACTCAAATAATGGGTCAGGTTGGAGATAATGGTGGTCAGATTTCGTATTTTTGGATGGAGGGGGATAGCATTGTAGCTTGAGGTGGCGTACGTGTGAGAGGAGATGGGAGTGAGCGGGACTGAGTAACCATGAGCAGCGTGTCTCCTCCTCCTGAGACCCTGTCCAAGCGACCGGGCGACATCCGGATGATGAGGATTTCATCCGTTGGGGAAACCGATGAACTGTTATTTCAGCGAACAAATGCCGTTGTACAATGTATCGAAGAGTTCTGCACACCAGGGCGCACTGCGTGAGAGTATCCAAGTCATCTGCCAAGCCTTGAAGAATTTCATGAAAGAGTTCAACTGGCAAAGGAGGTGGGGACATGATATTCTGCCTAAAAACGTGGGAACAAGGCAAGAAACGGATTTTATACCATCGCGTTTGATCCGGGATGCACGTGAACTACCTCCATGTTCGTCGAACAGATGATGGATTTCGAGCTGTGAACAATGTCAAGGAGATACAAAACTCCATCTAAGACCCGAGTATCCTCAGATAATCTGTCCAATCATGAACACATCCAACCCTGTACACGGATAAACGTTTAACATCTGGTCGCTACTTGTCGAGGCAAGTCCAACATCGTCACTTTTTTGGAATATCATTTTTGATATTTTGTACCGATGGTATTAATGTAATGCGCAGCTTCAACATCAGCCAAGTTGCCCATTTTGCAGATTTGACATGGTCGACATTAAAAAATATAATAATTATCGACTAAGATAGGCCTTTTGGATCGTATTCGTATTCGGCGTAAAGAGGCACCCAAACCTTGTCCTTGGCCCTCTGTCTGACTTATTCTGCTTTCAAACCTTCAACGCCTGATTTGCCTTCTCGAACGACTTCTTCAGCCACAGCGATACCAATTTCAAAATTAATCTTTGGAGCTTCCCCAAAATCTGGCAACAAGGCTTCTCCAGCATAATCCCCTTCTTGACTGTTTCTCTTCCGAATAGCAGGTGAAAGCTCAGCAAGTCGATGAGCAGCCACAACAATCATTTTATCTGTTATTTCCTTCGCTTTTGAAAGTACCGCACCAAATCCAAGACCTGGATAGATCAATGCGTTATTGCACTCTGCAATTCTAAAACCCCATGAAGTTGGTCAACACGAAGGTAGGAGGGTAGGAGAGCGATGGAGTATTTACACGAATTCCCTCTCTTCACCTTCGACCTTCATTTTAACAGGCGGGAAAGGACTTCCTGTCGCAACTAGACCTTTGCCCTTTGTCCACTTCATGATATCATCCGGCTTTGCCTCTACAAGTCGGCTGGGATTTGACAATGGGAACACAATTGGCCTCTCGCAGCCCCCATCCATCATTGCTTGGATCACTTCTTGTTGAAAGACTCCAGCGGCAGTCGAACATCCAATCAAGACTGTCGGTTTGACCTGCTTCACGACGTCTAATAACATGATATTACCTTTCCAACCCTCATCAGCATTCCTAACGAAACCTTCCAAACGACCTTTGATTTCCCCGACGCCTTTCGCCATGCCTTTGCCGATATCATATACCAAGCCTTCTCTGTCAATCAACCAGAATTTACTATCTGCTTCTTCCCTTGAGACGTGATCTGTTGCCATCATTGCATCTCGAATTTGGGAGGCTATCCCTAGTCCCGCCGAGCCTGCACCCATGACTACATACCGTTGATCGGCCAAAGAGCCTTTCTTATCGTGCGAGTGGTCGTTAGCAATCCCAGCAGCAGCTATGAGACACGCGAGTGTGACTGCGCCTGTCCCTTGTCTACTCAATGTCAGTGATCTATAACCAAGGATTACGACTGCTCAGACTTACATGTCATCATTGAAAACAGCATGTTGTTTCTTGTAGCGCATCAAGAGTTGGTATGCATTTTTAGTGGCGAAGTCCTCAAAGTGAAGCAAGCTATGAGGGTAATACTTGCGGACCAATTGTATGAACCTGAAAGAAATGGTATCAGCAGTATTCTTGCCTAGTCGAAGATGTGATCCAACTATGCTGACTTGTCGAGGAATTCATCGTATTGCTCTCCGCGTACCCGTTTATGTTTCCAACCCTTGACACAGAACTCATTCACAATTCCACATGCGAAGAGAGAGGACGTACAACATAGAGCTTATCATCCAGCAATTGCTCATTATCTGTGCCAACATCTAACATCACGCTTAACGACCTAGCTGGGTTTAAGCCTCCAATCAATCTGGAAACCTGGTACATGAAATTACTCCCTAATATAACTCGATTTCACTCACGTATACATGACAGACTTGGCCGTTGAAATCTTTGTGACATCTTGAGCTCAAAACCGACAGCATACGTAAGGATCACAGACTCACCGCGATTCCCTATAAAGCCAACCTCAGCCGAATTGATAGATTTGAAATTCAAGGCAATAGCACTCACACCAACTCCCTGATCCCCGATGCCCAGAATCGCCTCTGCATCTGTACAAACTATCAAGTCAATTTCTCTCCCCTGCTTCACAGTCTGCTCCAGAAACTCCTCTTCCATCGTCTCTCGATCACTGAATGTCAAATACAAACCCTCGCTTCTCCTAAACAGATGAGAATATTGTGCAATTGCATCTGCCTGGTGGGAATTTATTAGCTTGAGCTCCAATAGTGAGGAGGATGTGGAGTGTGGATGAAGTGGAAAGGAGGTACTCCAGAACACCTCACCTGAGTCGGGGTATAGATGATGGGCACAAGCTCCTTTAGGTATTTTGAGACAAGCGCATAATACAGTACCCAATTCTGGTCCTTCAGGCTTTGTAAAAAGGTATTCCTGCGAAGGGGGATCACGGCGTGTACTAAGTTGCTCATATGCTCGGTCAACCTGCTCGTCAAGAGTATTTACGCGAGAGGGTAGCCGTCCAACGAGACCAAAGTCTTTTCGTTCGCGGTTGGTGAAGCATGTGCCTTTGTTAAAGCGAGGGTTTGTCAGAATTGATTCACCACGAAGCGCAACTCGCGCTGCAGGTATTGTGTGTTTTCTAGCCCCTGTAAGTGCTCTGCTAACTGACATAGTCATGGAAAGAGTCTCTGCTTGGGCGTGGGTCTGGAGCTAACTATGAAACCCATATGATGCAACGATGAGTTATTATAAGACTACGGACATAAATGGACAATGAACATCAGTCGTGATAACATTAGTATAGGTAAGTATGTGTATACGGTGATACCGCAATACAAAATTCCACAGGTGAGAGTTTCTGAACATCATAAAAGACGAAGCGAAAAGCCTAAGCGGCAACGAGACTTCCTTTGTATCCATCGCCTCGTCTGACGGTGCGTATACCAAGGAGAATCGTGATGAACAAAGCAAATGAGAGGAAAATCCTGCGTACGGGTTGCTTAGGCCTCAGAAAGTTGGATAATAGCCGATAAACGTACCAGGTAATCCATCCAAAAGCAATCAGAGCGTTGATTTGTCCACAACATCTGAATAAGTCTTCTCTTGAACAGTTGACTCCGCCTCCAACCGACTCTGTTAGAGCCGCAGATGCTGTCAGCCAGAGGACCCATGTAACGAACAAACTAGTATGTTCAAAGTCAGATATCCAGGAAAAAAGGGTGCAAAGCGAACAACGCACAAGACGATATTCGACAAGACGCTAGAGGCGACGGAGTATCGGGCAAGGAGGAAAAGGAATACAAAAAAGGGTACCAGAAGCACTGTCCATGCGGAAACAAAAAGGAAGTATCGGACTCGATCTCGTTCTCCCAAGTTTCTGTAATTGTGGTGATTGTTGAAACGAGAGACCAGCCAACCAGAAATTGCGAGCTATTCAGGAAGATACTGTCAGTAGACGCATAAAAGAAAGTCTGAGTACACCTAATGTGTACCTCAATAACAGCAAAGAGCCAGACAAATGTATAAAGGACTGGATTCGGTTCAGCGATGCTCTGAGAAAACGAGAGATACACCCGCACTGGGATAGCCGCGTTTCACGACGTTGTCAACAGCCATGGTGCAATAGGAGGACAGAAAACGAAAGGGATATGTAGGGGTGGGTGAAGTAACAGTCAGTCGTACTTGGGGTTTCGTCAAGGTCGTAGAGGTATTATATACGTTGAGGCGCGAAAGGAGGTGAAGCTCTACACGATCACTCTGAAACTTTCAACATGACATCATTATTCCACGCTACAAATTGGACTTGTGCCATCATTGATCTTATAAATACCCCTTTATTTCTAGCACAGCGACTTGATACTGGAAATTTATAGTTTATTCAGATCCCTAGTTCAGCGATTCAAGTCACACCTGATAAATGCTTTCGGTGTTGTAGTCTATCAATAATTATCATCAGCTCAGACTGTGGTGCTAACTCCAGTAACAACCATAATCTGACAGGAATCAAGACAAAATCGCGTCGAGCGAGGTGTTCCAATACCAATATCCACCTATCATATACAAGTCTGCTGTAACATACATCTGGAAGTCTGACTTCGGGGTCCTGATTGCTGCACCTGGTAATCGAGTAATACATAGTTCTTGTAATTGTCCTGCGCCTTTGGCATTAGCCTCAATCTCTGTTAATCCTGAATTGTGTTCAATATGCTTGTAATTGCATTACAGTGTTAGCTCCCCTGAAGAGACATATCTAGCAAGGGAAAATAGGTGCAGAGGTAAGATAAACAGATAGAGGTAGAGGATGTAGTGGAGAATTGAAGAGTTGATAGCTTTTGCAGACTACTATTGATCGCTCAGATGCACAGTTGCTTGAGAAAACTGCCCAAGTGTTTGCTTATTGAAGATTGAATTGTGGCAGTTCAGTAATATTAGCAGAAAAATCTGAATAAATTGGGGCAAAGGAAGACAGCCATGAGGAGTGTTATACATAAGGTGAAGAACTCAGATGAGTTACTTTCATGACAATGTCGACATATATAGTATTGAAATATTGACATTGTAACCTAGGGTATCAAGCCGAAATGGAAATTCACACTTAGATTTGCACTGTGCATTGAATTTTATCTCAAATGGTATCAGCCCTAAATCTCACTACTTGCAGCATGTTCCAGCCTTCCCAGATTGCAGAATCCATTTTCTACAGCACAAGATACGATCACTCATTCCCTCCCCCTATTCCCATCTCAGTCACATATCTTCCTCGGCCCATCTTCCTCATCACTTCGACAACTTGTCCGACCTTCTCAAATTCATTCCAACCACTCAGGAATTCACGACTTTTGCTAGTACTTCCTTCACTAAGACTTTCCAAAGGTTCCAGAAATCTGGCTTTCAGCGCCTTCCATTGCATCGCTTTCACATTCTCTGCGAAATCTTCAACATCGTCTTTTGAGCCTTGAGCGTAAATAATTCCAGGATATCCAAGTTTTGCAAACCCATCTAGGTGATACTCTGAACTCCAGCGCTGCAGATTTCGCCGTTTTGTTGGAGACACTAGGTGATGTGACGTGAATAAGACATGATAAATGTTCTCGGATCTCGGCTGTGAGGGACTCTGTGATTCGGCTATCTGTGATTCTTCTTCGTCTGGCGTTGGGTGAAGGAGAGGTAAGAGGTGTGAAGGAAGTAATTGATATAGTGGATATCTATCATGATACGAACAAGCCGGAGGATATGGTTATTTTCGTCCTCAACAAAGCAAAGCAGGTCGCTGGACTTACTCTGATCTCTCTTCTGCACCGATTTCATCCAGACCTTCCAGAATTCTCTCTCTCCACCATTGCTGCTCCGCCCGACTGAGATCGTCACCGCTTATTGTGATACAATCGTTTATACTCCTATATTCCCCATTATACCCCTGGCAGTCTATTTTGAACGACGCTTTGGAACCTTCAACTGTGAGCTGAAATCTCACAGGTGACAAGCTCATGTCATTCGGTGGGAAATCCAAACTGGGATCAGATAACACGAGTCGTTCCCATTTTTCTGCTTCTGATGACCCAAATCCCGCATTTACTTTGTTGTCCACAGAAGAGCTTCCCAAGGTCAGATCTCTCAGTCCCAAGTCTGAAGAAATATCCAGGAACGTGAGATGTTCCCCAGGTAGAAGCGAATACCAAATGAGTTTAAGTTCTTCCACTTGTCTATTCAGTGAGAGACATGCTGACATAGAGGTCTACGCGACAGCAGGATCAGCGTTTAATGAGCAAAGCTGTAGATATATCTCCCGTGTATCTGATTTGGATCGAACTGATGGTCAATGAAGTCTCGACAGGTGGCGGCCGCTGGTCAGGTGCATTGGAGCCGGTTATCGGATCATCAGTCAGATATTTCACCGCGGATGTTTGTCCCGTACAGCGGGTGTCTGATTTCGATCATATTTGCAATTGCATACAATCGAAACCCTAGGTTACGACTGGATTTTCTGAGGCTTTTGACCGTCCAGTTGCACATATGAATTCATTGAAGGACGCAAGCAACCATGAAGAATGTTTGAAAGTTCAAGGAAGACGTGCTTTGAAATGTACAAATGGGAGAAAAAACAAAACAAAAGGAACTGCCTGCAAATCAATATGCACATGATACACTAGACACCATAATGCAAGTGTGAAAGTTAACTGAGCGTCTTAATGCCCAATGAAATGGTTCGTATTTTATGATGAGCCTTTTCAGTCTTTTCAGCAACCTGGCAAATCCGATCAGAAACCTTTAGAATCCACCCAAGCACCCTTCAAGGACCATTGACTGGGCCGAGAACCCTCCACCGAACTTTGCCAACCGTGCAGTCATATTGTCGGTGGCCTCCTGCGCCTTCCTACGTCCACCAGGGGTTATCGACCTCTTCTGCCCAGACTCACGAGAGCTTGGCAAATTAGACAAATTTTGTGGTAGAGGCTGTGATTGCTGATGAGAGGGTCGTGAGATTGAAAGATACGAAAATTGTTGGAGCCCGTGTTGATGAGAAACAAGCGGTGATTCAGAAGGGTATGTAGATGATGATGGTGAATCGCTTAATGAAAATGAGTCTACTGCGGCACGGGGTATCGAAGGAGAAACCAAGCTATAAGACAGTTCCAGATCTGATTCGGACTCGGACGACGAGGAGGAAGATGACGACGAGTATGAGGCAAAGTATGGATTATACTGAGCATGTTGTTCTTTTAGGCGTCGTTCGGGTTCACAAACTTCATGGGCGGTGGGATGGGGATAGTTGTTTATGAGCTCGGGAAGATTCAGAAGGCAATTTTCGCTTGGTTCGATTTTTACACCATCATTATCAACATTTGGAGGAGGGCGACTGCGTCCTCTAACACGACTGGAAGATCGTTTGTTTCTCAACTGGGTATTGTAGCACCTCCCACCACGCTCTGGTAGAGCGCAGACGTTTTCTGCTACGACAATAGGAGCACGGTCGTATTGAACAGCGGAGTGTGTGAAAATTGTCGACGTGAGATTTGGCGTCGGCGGAAAATGAACATGGGGGGAGTGGATTGGGTACTCAGAAAAGGGCAAGGGATTATACTCTGGCATCAGCAGAGGCTTGAGGCACGGTTTTGGTCGCCCATGGCTTTTACTAGAAGGAATTTTGAGCGGTTGAGATGGCTGGTCAAAGCGCACGGTAGACATGTGCTGATCCTGGGTTTATGATAGGAGAATGGCAGGAGAGGGGAACGTTGACTGAAGTTGGCGTAGATGCAGGCAGCAGTAGAATAGTGAGAACAGTAACCTCGCCAGACGAGGAGCTAAAGACGCTCCCTACGCCAACGGAGGACCTGGCCAGCAAGGGCACAAGAGAAACTTGCAAGACAAACGGTTACTTTGAGGGGAAATTTTGAAGACATCCGATTCTATATCTATCCATTCAGCCAAGGCACAAAGACAAACAAACCGGTGCATCGGGTCATGTTAAGCACTGATCTAGATCACTGATCCAAGAAGTTCCTCGCACTTCCGGTGCCACTACCCTTCAGGGTTGGAGAGTAGTAGCACGACATGCCACATATGTACAGCTGTCCGCCGGATTACTGCTCCAAGCCGCCAAGCAGCCCGGTGACGAAGCCGGTGGTGTCCGTTGCGATCATTCCATCCGGTTACAAATGGAGATATATCTAATCACCCACAGTAGTACATGAAATGGAAGTGTGAAAGTTGTGACTGTCTTGTCTGATCTTGAAGAGGACATCAGAAGAATCTACTTCTGCCATTTCCTCCGTCACAGATACTCAGGGCCTTCATGATCGCACTAATGCTCATCGAGATCTAGGCCCTCAACCTGATATTATTTTTTTACTACAAACAGGATCGTTCTTTGGCTCTATATGGCACTAAGTAGTAATTGACAACGCCTTGTTGCAAACCAACTGTCTTACGGAACGTGTGTTGACAACTATTTGCCCTCGAACGTTCGGGCCTTGTCAGGCAATATGACAGACAACTCCCCTTAAGGCTGATCGTCAAAATAATTCTTTGCGTTACAACTACAACAAACAATAAACTCCTGGTAATTCTAGGTAGGTCCCATGATACCCCTCTGTCGTCATTTCCTCGTGACACGATGTTATCCCGAACTTCCGTAATAGCGCTCGACAACATGCGGACAAACAAGCCTCTAAGTTCGGTGTGAGCGTAGTAGAGCCTAACCCGATAGCTTCTGACCGAGAACACTGTAAGTCCACCATCATTTGTTCGATCAAGAGTGGGTCAAGTAACGCCACGTTGCCTCACTCTCCGAACATATCATCGCCCCAAATCACAAGACATGAAGACCCCCTGCTCCATCAACTCCACTTTCATAGGTACCGCCAACCCATAGGTAAACATGACATTGAACTATAAAACATTACAAGTAACATCCCAATCCATCCAAAATGCCGCAAACCACGTGACGATCATGTTTCAGTCTTTCTTGTTCCCAGCGAGCATGTCTTCTGACACAGCAACTTCCGGTCTTCGGCTATCTTTTCTCAAACAAGATTGACGCTCATCAATATTGCGCTGTGCCGTCACCAGTGATAATTAAAAGCCGCAAGAAGTGGGAATTCGAATTGTATTAGGGTGTTTGTTTGGATTCGTGTGTAATTCTTTAGGGTAGGCATCATGAGAAAGCACGAATAAAAATAATGTCCAAAATGTGTACCGTACAAGGACCTAGTGACAAATCTCACTGATCCTCATTCACTCAGTGTCTAATTGGAAGTGCAGCTGGTGCATGAAGGCAGATTTTCAAAACTGCTACGATGGAGTAACACCATCATGAAATTCATGCCTAAACAAATGTTTTAACAAATGGTTCCTCTAAATCCTAATACTCCCTCATATGACGTCACAGTACCTTCCCCCTTTTTTCTCTCTGAACTCTCTATGTGCTTTCCAAAGTGGGCTTTGTGTCTGATTCTTACATTCGTCGTTGTCAACAACTATTTTCGTAAACAATTAATCTGAAGAGGCTGAAAGGTCAAACGTTGTCTCGGATCTCGTCACAAGCGGTTCGGAGTAAGAAGGGCTTGATACTGTTGAATGACGTCGTTAATTATCTTCTATTGTTCGAATCTTATTTGAGGAGTGATAAAACCATTTTGTGTGAGCTTTCATAATGAGAATATCTCCATCTACTTGTCAGCCCGCCTTTTGACAGGAGCCGTAACCACTATTGCCAAGTTTCATGTGTCTGATTGATTGAGTGAGTGGAGGGGTGCGCCAGCCACAGCAGTTATGACAACTGTAGTAAGAAGCGAAATGCGACAAGACCATTTGGGTACAAGGGAAGGAGATCTCAAGAGTCGTCCTTAGGACGGTCCAGCAAAGAGGGTGAACTCGGACCGAGTGGTGCAGATGGGGTTAGAGAGTGTTGCACATGATTTGGATAGAGATGGGGTCAGATTGTGCAGCGAACTAATGGGCAAGGAGGAGCATGAGACCCAGATGTTTCAGTGTGATTGAGGAGCGGTTTAGGAGTTGACGTTGGAATGCGCGATGGAGCAAGAGGAAGGATGTCCCGACTTCAAAGACCCCAAATCCCCAACTTGATCCTAGATAACAGATGTACGAGCGGATTGGTCTTGGAAAAGCATGTTCTTACAACAATTAAGACCCTTCATTTCACATTCCATCAACACAGCATCAAGGGGTTCAGGGAAATGCGACATTGCATTCATGATAGAAAATGCCAAAGTAAGAGTCAAAGGAGGAAATAACCAGGAGGAGATTTGTGACTTTCATGACGGAATCCGTTTTTCACTGCGAATGTTCAAGCCAGGAGTTTGAGGCCAGGGTCTTAGGGTGATCTGTTGGTGATCTGTTGTAACGATAGGGTGGTTGTGGTCAGGCCTGAAATAAGTGTGTTATCCAGTACCATGACATTGTCTCAAAAAACGAGGTGAGTGTTATTGTTGATGCAAGAACACGATAACAAGATGGACGATCCACAAAGCATGAGTCGGCCTCCACAAGGACTATTCGACCGGGTGGGAATGTTTTATTTTTATCACACCAGCACTGCCGCAGCTGCATATTGGACGTCAATGCCAATTACAACAGGCCCGCCTCCTTCGTCCGTCGGTTTTGATGACGACGACGACGACGGCTGGCTAGACATGCCTGTCGTCCGTGAGGACTTTCTCAATACAGATCTCGACGAAGAAGACCGTAGGAAATATCATTACCGGCCGCCTTCCAGATCGCGGCAAGCAGTAAACGCTACAGGCAACCTTATAGATGTCGACAACAGGGGAAACAATTGGCGCTCAAAGGTTGAACAGAACGAGAGTGAATATACAAGGTTGAGGGCAAGAGAGGAAGACGAGAATGACGATGTACATCTGCGTACCAAGTATCTCTTTGATGAAGACAAAGCTATGACTCCGCTCGACCAGATGCAGGCTACAAAGAAGCTTTTGACAGAGGCTCAGAGGATTGCATATGTTGGCGTATGTGCATTGACTGCAAAGGAGATGACACAGGAGCTCAGGCTTCAGAAACGGAAAGAGCTCAAGGCTGCGGTTAGCAGTATGGAACTCTGGTCATTGAAAATTATGGGAAGGCTATATTATCACATGGAGCTGGAAACATCAGGTATATCTACACCACAGACTTGCAAATATCCTTATCTAACTCATGCGATGGACGATATACAGAACAGAAGATGATCGAACAGCTGGCAGAGCATGGCGTACAAGCTATAGACCTCGTTCCATCGCTCATGACGACACATACTGTAGCCAATCCAGAATATGATCCGGAAGAAGCAAGACGCTGTCATGAATCCCCTCAGTCAGATCACCCAGACTTTGACGACGCCGACGATATCTCTATCCAAACGCTCGTCGAGCCCGAGCCTCAGCAACACCAAAATGCTCCAACATATAAAAACCGATCACAGGCTCCGGACAGCAAAACCCAGCCTCCATCTACGCCTCCAGCTTCACATACCTTCCCCCATTTCAAGCACAACCTCCAATCCCACCCAAATTACGGCCAAAGTCCTTGCCGATACCACCACCACCTCTTTGGCAGGTGTAACTACCACACTATCCAGTGTCGACAAAGATGTCACTCTTGATATTCGCTGGACAGTTATTTGTGACTTGTTCCTTATATCAGTAGCCGATAGCGTCTACGATGCACGATCACGAGTGCTACTCGAACGAGTGGCAGAGAAATTAGGATTAGGCTGGTCAGATGTTATCAGATTTGAGAGTAGAGTTACGGAGGCATTGGAGATTCAAGAAGACATTGAGAAATTAGAACAACAAGACATTGTCGAAGGTGTACAGAAGGCAAGGAAAGGAAGAAGATATATGATGATGGGGTTAGCTACTCTTGGTACGACCCTGTTTGACTCCCGTTCAATCGTCCACTTACAGTGGTTCAGGTGGCGGTCTCGTCATAGGTCTCTCTGCGGGTCTCTTGGCACCTGTCATTGGCATTGGTCTCGCAGGTGCATTCACAACTATCGGAATCACTGGTACTGGCGCATTCTTAGGCGGAACTGCCGGCGCTGCAGCTATAACCACCGGGGGTATACTCACAGGAGGGACTATCGCTGGACGTGGAATGGCGAAGAGGACGAGAAATGTTCGTACATTTGATGTGTTGCCTTTACACAACAACAAGCGGGTAAATTGTATCATAACCGTCCCAGGGTAGGTTTTTTTCTGTGATAGTCTGACAATTGATGCTAGTGACACGTTTTCCTTGATTGATACAGGTTTATGAACGGTGTCAATGATGATGTTCGATTACCGTTCAGTGTTCTCGACCCTATTGTCGGGGATGTATTTAGTATACTCTGGGAACCGGAGATGCTCGGTGAAACAGGAAGTGCTTTGAAAATAATGACGCAAGAAATTTTATCCCAGGTTGGGTTGACTATTCTTCAAGCTACAGCCATGACAGCACTTATGACCGCTCTCCAATGGCCAATAGGTAAGCTCATGATCTCCATAGCTGAGAATCCATCTCAATCTTCATGCTCAGTTCTTACAAAGCTTGGTTATTTGATTGACAACCCCTGGTCTAATGCTCTCGACCGTGCTAAAGCCGCTGGTCGGGTACTCGCCGATGTACTCGTCCAACGTCACCTCGGTGTGCGCCCAATGACCCTGATTGGCTTCTCTCTCGGCGCGCGAGTCATTTTTTATGCTCTCCTGGAGCTCTCGCGACAAAAAGCTTATGGAATCGTCCAAGATGTTATTCTCCTCGGAGCAACGCTTACCGCATCCCAATCGACATGGTGTGAAACACGTAGTGTTGTATCAGGGAGATACGTTAATGGATTCGCGAAGAATGATTGGGTGTTGAATTATTTGTTCAGGGCTACGAGTGGTGGTGTTGGGACTGTTGCGGGACTGAGAGAGGTTCAAGGTGTTCCTGGGCTGGAAAATGTGGATGTGACAAATAAGATTACGGGGCATATGAGTTATAGGTCATTTTTGCCATTGATTTTGGATCAGCTAGGGTTTCCAGTCACGGCCGATTACTTCGATGAACCTGAAGTGGGTGTTCTGCTATTCTTATTGACTTGAAGTAATGGGCTCTTTCCGAACGGTTTAGGAACCGGATTTCGCGGAAGATAGGGTGGTGATTAAGGAGGGATATGACGAGAAGGGTAAGAAGAAGACTGGATGGTTCGGGAGAGGTAAGAAGGAGAAGGATGAGAAATCGTCCACTTTGTCATCAAGTCAATACGTCTCTCGGCCACCGACGGCATCATCATACGCCAGATTCAGATCCACACCCACACCCATCATTACAACCGATCCCACTGCCACTACAGTGGCAGAAGTAGCAGCATCGGCACCACCGATGAACCCCTTAGGTGAAGAAGACGATGAAGACCTTCCGCCACGTCTCAACTCGCCCATTTTACAAAACCGTAATCAGATTTGTGCCTCCCCACCTACCTCATCGAACTCAACAGTGTCTTCCGGTTCAGATTCAAGAGCACTCACGCCCACAGGTTCACATACCTCGCCTACACCTCATGCGTTGCCAGTGCCTAGCACTTCAGGAGAGGATTCAGATATACCTAAACACGCCGGATTTGATCTGGATGCCATGAGAAAAATGATTGGGCAGGCTGTCAGGGAGAGGCCAGAGGAACTGCAAGTCAATGCTACTGCTGTCATGGCAGAGTCAGCGCAATCAGATGATAATGAGTTTGGAAACACGAAGAGTGGTCTGATGCCAGTTTTACCTTCCGTAGTCGCCGAGGAGAAGAGTTGGTCAGCAAGAGACGTCGTGAAATCTATTCCATCGAGAGAAAAGGAACAAGAGAACAGACGGTACGGAGGAAGAGGGGAGCTCTCTTCATCGTCGCCTTCATTGGCATATAATTCTCCGACAGGCAACGAATTCGACTCGCCTACTTGGGGACCATCGACTTCCTCCCCCTACCTACCATCCCCTACATACTGTCCTTCACCGGTCATGCCACCGCCACCATCGTCGTCACCGGGTCTCTCGTCTCCTTCGTTTGCCGGTGGCAGTCTCCACTACAACCCGTTTGCGGCGTCGAGCACAGCTTCACTAACGTCCAATGCATTCAACAATAGTGATCACTATTCTCAGTCTCATGAGTATCATAATAATCAAATTGGTGCTAGCGGGGGAGCAAGGTTGGATAGTGGAACAGGGTTATCATTTGGTTCTGCTGATGGTACGATTATGAGCGTGGACGGGAGTGGGAGTAGTAGTGGGAGTAGATTAGATGCTTGGGTTGTTCCTGGTGATATTGGAAGGCAGTCAGGGACGACCACTTCGGGATTTGTGATGAATCCGTGGGCTTGAATAGACGATTTATCTTCTTTGCGGACGCATGACATTCATTCATTGTGTTATCATAGTAGTTACATTAGATATCCATATTTTGGCATTACCATTTGCGTGAGTTTTGGTGGTAAAAGTCTTCTTTGGACTCAGTCTACAGTCCATAAAACTAATTAAATTTGGTGCTGATTGTTGGTCAACAATCGAGTAATCATTTGATAGTGCACCCTTAATACATCATATCTTTTACGAGAGTCATATCTTATTGTAAACTAAGTCCTGCTTCTGACTTGACAGACTTTGTTTGATATCTGTCTTTGCCTTGATTGTTTGTCATTATGCAGGCAGCTTCCATTTTGTTATGGGCTGTGTTTTTAAGAATAGAACTACTTCTTCAATGGATTGATATCAAATAGTTTATCACTGACCTGCTGAGAGCATCTAGTTCTAAGTGCTTTCTGAGATAATTATAGTTAGCTAAGGCCATTCACACACTGTTGTGGCTAATGATTGTACAGCCTTGTAAGATATTTACATTCATTGATAACAATGACAGATGAATTATGAGATATCATAATGATAATTCTCTCATGATATGGCGATTGATTTACCTACTCAGAAGTTTAATGTTGATTGATGGTGTCTAGTAGCTTGCTACTAGGACATTATAAATATTATAGTTTATTCCTTAGAACTTTTCTCAGCATTTCTTTCATCAAGATAACGCTTATCCATCATCTATCTTTCCTATTTTTCTATCTTCCACAGCATAAATTCACCCTCTTCAAACTACAACATTAGATATTATCAGGTCTGAAATGAGATATATTAAAATGTGATAAAGAGACAGTGTGATAAAATCAACTTAATTCCATAACAACAAAAGGATAATCAGCACCTCTGTAATGGAGGATAAGCCGGCCTGAATTTTCATCGAGACCAACCAAGAAGCTGATAAGTGGTGTATAGGTGAGGTTAAGCATACTGTCAGCATAACGCCATTGGTAACCAGGAGAGCGTGAAGTCAGATCATAAGTACCCATCTCAAGACCACCCTTACTTTCGTAGGAGCACGACACAAGTGCTCCAAATTGTATCTGACGCGTTTCCCACAAACATGCGGATCCCAGAGGTCCCAAGATGTCAGTTGTCGGTGGAATAGCAGGGTCATGTCTGATATAGACACGTCTGGCCTGAAGGCCGCAAGTTCCAACAAAGTATGTGGCGTCGTGCCCGACAAGGGGCCGGGAAATGCAGTGTGGATAGACGTTTGAAGTAACTCGATGAAGGAGTAGTAATTTCGGAAGAGCCTCGTCATCTGAATCATTGATAGCATAAATTTGAATAGCAGATCCGATGACCACAGCCAGACGATTATAAGGAAGAAGGTATGCCTTGCACCGGCTACCCTGCTGAGGCCGCCATGAATCACTGGTCGCTCCTTTTTCTGCCACTGATTGCTCCATGTATTTCTGGAAAACACTAGGATCGTCTGAAAGTCGGCGAAGTTGCAAGATTTCGTCCCAATCTTGGTCACTGCGCCAGGTGTAACATTGTATGATATAGCGATCTGAAACATTAACAGAATTTTGGAAGCGAATGCCTGTGTTGTCAGTATCCCAGATGGTCATCAAATGAATCGGTTCGAATGGGGGATAACAATCAGCCGAGTGATTCACTTCATAAATTGAGAAGCGCGTTCGACCTGCAGCAGGATATTATTAGAGAATGCCGAAGAGCCTGGAATCGTCGTACTTACGGTCCCATGAACTATCCCAACCAAAAAAAGCGACCCAGAAACTAGACCGATTACCTTCCTTGAATGAGAGCTCGAAACGGTATAAACTTTGTGGGTCTTCAGAATGTGTTGTTTTGAAAAGTTCATAGTGTATGGAAGTGTCCAGATCAACCATGACTGCATGCTCATCTCTATCAACACCAAATAACCACCTGCACCCTGGTAGGACTTCCACTGACTCCCACCGGAGGGGTGACATGACGGCGCGACAGTGGAATCGAAGATCGGAGGATGCCGACCACGTACCATGGATCCGAAGGGTGTTTAGAACGTATCGTCTCAGATCACTGAGGGAATTTTCATTGTCAGGCTCAAAAAACGGCTGCTGAAACCCAGGAATCGACTCGAGGCTAGAACAGAGTGTTTCCAAGAAATACCGGTTATTCGTAATGTCATAAAATACTCTACATGTCTTTATCAGGCCGTTAGCTTCACCGTTATACCTATGATAAAGTAGAAGATCTGACCTGTGAAATTGCAAGCAATCCTTGATAGTCAAGGCAGAGACAGATCTTGAACAAAATTTCGAGAGGTAAGATCAACAATTGGACTCGGTGAAAAGACAGATCTTGGTCAAAATCTCGGCAAGTCAGATCAGTATTGGAACTCTGTTTAAGGCCTGGCGAGCTCTTTCGGAAAAAAAGTTGACCGGTATGAAGTGACATGTTTCTTGGAGGCTGCCTGATTTCAAGTAAGGATAGAACTATCTTCGATGGTTGTTGGGGTATTGCTGGTGGCCTCTTATACTACAGAATGCTGGGTGCCCCAAAATTAGACGAAACACAACAACCAACCAGTCACAGAATTGCAGAAACCCTCCATCAGTGTACTGGACCGATAAGGCACAGAAAATTAACCAACAATACCCTGCATTGTGCACAGTTCAGACCTCAACTTACCCTCATGGCTATCCATCGCCTCTGTGATGCAGATGCTAAGCTCGTAAAAGCAACACTTTTGTGATGTTTATATTTATTTGTTGCCAAGAACAAGGGGCAGACTTATTCCAAACAACACGTGGATAAGAGTCATTCTGATTGGATGACTTCCTGTAGGGAAATCTGTGTACACGGATTTCCCCAGAACGCTCCATGCCGAAGTGCCGGGCCTGAATTTGGGGAGTGTCCCAGATATTTGGAGGACCGCAGACTTACCTAGATTTTTTTGTGGATGGACGGATCAAGATTACATCCTATATCTGGATTTTTTCTTGATGGTATCTACTGTGGAATGAAGATGGTTATAGGTTTACAATCTATCTTGCTGACGATTTTCTCCTCTATCATGAGCTACCGTACAATGATGCAAGCCACAGACAGTGGGAGTCTGAATTATCAAATTTGTCTTTCAATTGCTCCTATTGAATGAGAGAAGCTTCAAGTGAAGTTGTAGATGAAATATCTCATCATAAGACATATTGACAAGAAAACGTACTACCTATTAGAGTTTGACACGTCCATTGCACATGTTCATTGCATGCGAAACATGCACGCTCAAGACACACTTGTGACATAGTGATGTGACATCTACTGCTATGGGAATCACCTGGGAATCACCTTTGTCCTCAGACTACTAGACTAAGGATTGCACCATACTCCTAGATTCCTACAGGGATTGTTTCATACTCAATATAACCATACCATACCCACAGCAATTTACCACTCTAGGTATTATGCCTATTTATCTACAGTTTCATTTTGGGCTCTATGCCATTCCTGAAAGTAGATGTCCAACATGTTCTCTGAATACACGACGATTAGATGATATTGGTATAAGTATGCATACACTCAATGAATTCCAAGAGTAGTGCGCTGTATGGGATGTGATATGTCAGCCTGATCACTTTGAATACGAAAATAGATTTGCACAACTTACGATCTGTAAGTAGGTATTTCTTTGTTCCGGAGGAAAACTGTCAAGTTGTTCAGGAGTCATTGATACCACATGCATAATCAATTGCTAAATAGAGGTAACTCAAACATTAGACAAATCGAAATCAAACTAAACGTACCTTCTGTTCTTCAGGGAATGCAGCCAGCATCTCAATAACAGGAGCACCTTGTGTTCGTCCTCCTACTGAGGTTGGTGGAGCACCATAGCCCGATGGTTGACCAGCCTGTTGGGGATAAGAAGAAGAGGAAGAATAACTAGGTTGAGCTTGCGATTGGCCTCCGTAAGAAGGGTATCCTGATGTGGATCCTACAGGTTGAGAATATCCTGAAGGGGTAGGATACACCTGTTGGTTCTGATATCCATAGGTGCCAGTAGGTGGTGAGGGTGTGTTTGTCGGAGGATTACTTGTCTGATACTGTGATTGTAGATGAAAAGGAAGAGCAGGATTTGGAGTAGTAGACGTGGCTGCGATTTGTACTGGAGGTACACTTGACGTTGGCTGTCCTCCAGCGCCAGATTCATGATATTGAGAAAGAGTTTTCTGTAAAAGCAAATTAGACGCTCACAGGTGAGAGCACCAGAGATAACAACTACCTGAAACACGTCGATATTTATTGCGCCGACGGAGACCATGAGACTAATCAGAGCATAAGCTATGGCGGGTTGGCTACTGAGGATGTCACGAGCAGCATTGGAAGTTGTTTTCTGACAAAGATACGTTTCATTAATCTGGGCTATTTGCCTCGTAGAGGGAAAAGTCACTTGCTTTAAGCTGGACCAGTAATTCGAGAAGTTGTTCCGTGCTGCTCTGGTCAGCCATTTGTCGCCTGAAGCAAACTCTACAGCATGTAGTGATCCTGAGTCACGTGATCGTAACGGCACAAATCTAAGATCATCCACAAATGTCATATTTGCAATTGCGGTTACATGAGCTTGGAAGGATTATGTTGGAATGTCAAGCACTACATTAAAAATAAGTTAGGTTTCATCCCCTGATGATCAAGTGTTTCACTTTCTCATGTTTACATAGAAATAAATAGAAACAGTTGAGACGACACTCGTTTGTTGCGCGTTTGCAACGAGTTTTCACCCCCTTTTTCTTCTTCTAAAATCAACAGACTGTTATATGAGGGAAATTACTTTCGATAACTGAAGGATGGTAGGATTTTCTAACCGAAAGTATAATAAAAAAAAGGTTACTAAAATAACGCATACATATTAAAAGGGTAAGTCTAAGGCACAATTTTTCGTGCGACGACGTTCAACACGACATTCACCATTATCTGAGTAGCTCGCCAGCTACCCCCACACAGCGACATATTGTCCTGCCTCGATCTCGATTCCACCATTTGGGCATCTTAGGTAACCACCGTCGAACTATGAGGACAGGAATACAGTGATAAAGTTCTACCATCAATAGTTGACTGATGCCATAAAGTGTAGGGTAAATTCATGCCGCGCCAGTGAGATTGATTGCTTGCTCGTGAAAACCAATCAAACATACAGAAAAACAAAAATTATTACGTTGATAAGTTCTCAACTTTTCTCTTCTCCTCTCTTTCCTTGAACTTCTTTTGTGCCTCAGCCTGCTTGATGGCGGCTTTGATCTGTCTCTGACGCTTGCGTCGACCAGCGCCACGTTTCGGGCCATCAACCACGACAGGTTCTGTCATCCTTTTTTTGCGTTTCAGAATTTGATCCTGTTTCGTTTTCTCTTTCTTCTTATCGCGCTTACGAAGACTTAGGGAAAGGGACGATTTAAGTAGAGTGGCATAAGCCGAATAAAATTTCGTTAATTCATTGGCATCAACCTGGTCAGGACATCAGCGGTTGAAATGATCAGAATAGAAGGGGTACATACATGGGTGGAAAAGTTGACGTGTTTACCGTTCGTAGCTCTGATAAGGCACTGGTATTCGTTTTTGTCAGAACCATCTGACTCTTCATGTTTCATGGTAGTATCTTCTCCATCATGAGTCACTAACATTATCTGTTATCATCTGGTAAGAAAAAAATAAAGCATTACCGAACATCGTTTATGCGTGAGCCATATCGATCCGTGGTCTTTTGTCGACTCAAATAAGGGCTGTCAGCTGCGTCAAAAACTGATAGCAACTATTAGCACAAGATGACTGACTAGAGGATGCAGAGACATACAGTGGTATGGTCGACCAGCTGCATCTGAGTCGCAGGGGACAAAGTTGTCACGGTCCAAATCAAGATGAAGGCACGTGATAGTTATTTTTATTCGTTGCTCATTAGCACGACAAGTTTATCTCTCAGTCATGACTTTTTAATAATGCAACAACCTTACGGTATATCCCACACAACTTGTCTACTATGTATTTTCCCACTCCAACAGGGGGTGCATCGTTGCTTCTGGCATTTCGTGCACAGAGACAGAGTATGTTAATCATCGGATCAGGGTTATTGGCCGCCTCGAGAGTTTTTGCTGCCCTTGAAGCCGATTTCGAGGTTGTGGTGCTGACCAAGGGTGGGCTGAGCGCTGCATGTGCTGAAATTCAGTGGAGGGTCAACAGGAAAGAATGTACGCTAGTAGACTGGGACGATGAAGACTCGGCAAAGCTCGACACGTTTCTCTCAGCCACGCAAACGGTATTCTCTCTAGCATGTATAACAGATACGGTCATTGGTACACACCGCCGCACATTCGTATCTGCAGAAAAACTCTACCACACCCTGCGAAGACACAGAATCCCAGTCAATACATCTGATATTCCCCAACTTTGCGATTTTACATTTCCCTCTACCCAACGATTCGAGGACCCGGATACTGGCGAACGCTTGCCGCTGCAGGTCAGCGTGACGACGAACGGCCGGGGCTGTCGGTTGGCAGGCCGAATCCGTCGGGATATCATCGCAAAACTACCGAAAGACGCTGGCCGTGCCGCTGTCAATTTGGGCAGGCTCCGCGAGATGGCAAAGGAGGAGGAGGACATGGTCTGTGATGAGGACAGTAGTCATACGACTCCCAATCGCCCCGTTCCTGCTCGTGGACTACCGGAAGCCCCATTAGAGGCTGCTCGCAGACGAATGAAGTGGGTAGCCCAGGTCAGTGAATATTGGCCTATATCCCGAATCGCGCACATGTCGCTCCAGGACATGGCTGGGCTTTTACTTGAAGAGACTCCAGAGTCAACAATCCTGAGGCTCGAAATTCGCCCCACGCAATCGCCATTCCAAAGCGTGGCAGAATTTTTTTGGTGGGTTCTGGTCCAGGTCATCCTTCGCTCTTGACTATTGCAACCCACAACACTCTCACAAAACTTGCCGATCTTGTCCTTTCCGATAAACTCGTTCCAGACGCTGTCCTTGCTCTCATCCCAAAATCAGTTCAAATTCGCATTGCAAGAAAGTTCCCTGGCAATGCCGACGGTGCCCAACTGGAGATGATGGAGGCTGCCGTTGAGGCTGCTAGAAAAGGCCTTACGGTCGTCCGTGTAAGTACAGGTGTCTTCCCTGCAATCAGTCCATTTCATGTACACACCGACAGCTAAAGCAAGGTGATCCGGTCATATATGGTCGTGCAGGCGAAGAAGTTCTATATTTCCGAAAACATGGTATCGAACCCCTCATCATTCCAGGTGTCAGCTCTGCCCTCGCAGCACCAATATTCGCTGGCATCCCCATCACCCAACGTGGCGTCGCCGAATCTTTCATCGTGTGTACCGGTGTTGGCAGGCAAGGCAAAGACGTGCAATTACCAGGGTACGAAAGGAGTCGTACCTTGATTATTCTCATGGGTGTTGCTCGACTTGCTCAAATCATAGAGGCACTCACGATCATATTTGAAGACGGAACTACTTCATCGAGAAGGGAAGGTGCCACGTACCCTGGAAATACACCTGTTGCTATTGTCGAGCGTGCGTCGATGCCTGATCAAAGAGTGTTGACGTCAACACTTGAGAATGTTGTGAAAGCCTTGAATAGTTGTGGAGAACAGCGACCACCAGGGATGGTAGTTATTGGGTGGTCGGTTTTGGCGTTATGGAGAGAGGGGAACGTTGATGTGCTTCAAGGCGAACAGGAAGAGGATACAACAAGAGATGTGGAGAGGGTGAACAAGTGGTTGGAGGGAAAAACATGGAGAGTTCGAGAAGGTATCGATGAATCTTGGGATGATCTTCAGTGATTTGTAAGTATCCCATTGTTAAATCTTGACCAACGCTGAATCGTGTAGTGAGCATAATAATACATCATCACACTTTCACCTTGTCAGAACATCTCCCCGTCGGCGTTTCATCGACTCTTCATGAACCCTAGACTCGTGTATCCTGCCCGAAAATTTCGATCAAATGATCAAGATACCACCTCTGCTACTCTTTTTTCATCGCAGTGTCGTAGAACCATGTTCTTAGAATTCAAGACGGAGATAGCAGTATTCTGGAAGGTTGACTATGCGTCGAGTGCGCAATGTTTGGGTTGTCAAGTGCTGTTGGGACGAATCTGTATTCGATATTACGGAGGGCGGCCAGGGCCGATATAGCCTACAAAGAGGGCAATGTCAATGAGAGGTAGTCGGCTATGGAAAAGGGTTGCAATGGAGTTGTCAGAATAATAGCGGTAAAAGTGATTTGGAGAGCCTTGCTTTCTGGCGCGTGGACCTCGCTGCTTGACACGATGTGGAACAACAATGGCAGTCTCTCATCCCAGTCCTCGGATTGAGATAGGCACCTATGATCCTGCAAACCATTTTATGATGAAAGGTTATGATATTTTCGAGAGAGGGCACATACGAAATTTGATATCCTATTGTGAGTACAACGGGTACTATAGAGTGCCGACAGGCTATAAGGCTGGTAGACTGAGAATGAGTAATGAATGTTACGAGTCCGATGATTAAGATCCGAAGTTGTGGAAACTGATCTAAAGTTTTCATAACAGGAGGCGCTGTCACGCTGAGTTTGTAGCGGATTTACAAGTGTGGGGCTTTTGGAGAGGGAGTCGAGATGTTTAGACTGTGTTGATAAAGTCCCCATCTTTCTTCTTAGGGACTCGACAATAGCAATGCTCTCAAAACGATATGATCTATCACTTGAGCAACATCCATGGGGGTAAGGGTTTGCACTTTTCTACCAGCCTATGTACCCGATGAAGCATTCAGAGACGCTACGAAGATCCCGGCATATGTCACTGCTGTGAAGGGAGATCTGACAGCTGAAATGACTCTCGATGTGTAATGACATTTCAACATGAATCGTCCAATAATCGTTGCTGTCAATCTTACAAGTATATCGGCAGCTCGTCAACGATGCAATATCATATCAGCTGTCACACGGCGGACAATCAGCTGTCCACTCGCCAGCCGAGTGATGCTGATCTGTCACTTGGCTGTCCACTAAATCTGGCTGTCACAAATGTCACACCTATGTTTTTCCCCAGTTGCTCCCATTGACCTCGTCGCTATCAGCCTATGAATTCTCCTCACACTGTGGCTGGCTACATAGCAAGATGTCTCTTTGTACTATGTGATAACTCATTATTCAATATATAGCCTTGTTGAGTTAAGAATGAGCAACACAGATGTGCAATGTACATTGATTTCTACTACACCTATTTATCATTAAATAAAGTGAAGCATTTTGTCTGGCATGACATAGCTAATTTTAGTATAGCATTTGATATTCCAACAAGCCTTGCCTTCAAATTTCTGGCTTACTCCCTATGTCAATAACTGCCGAAATTTAAATTCAAATGCTGCTCTGAATGGTATCACAACAGCTGTAAACGGGATCAGCTCCAAGTCACCATTTTTTTGTTTGTACCCTCATGAACCCAAGCAACGAGTACTCCTATCCACCAGAATACCCCCACTTCAACGAACAGCTGCGCCGAAGTTGATGGGAGCAACTGGGAAAAACATAAGTGTGACATATGTGACAGCCAGATTTAGTGGACAGCCAAGTGACAGATGTAAGTGATCGACGAAGTTCGCACGTGTGATGGTGGCTCCGGCAAAATTCCATGTCCAACGTCATCCACTTCGTCCCATTATTAAGCTTGTATATAATCCTCCCAATGCATCCTGTCTCCCTTCCCACGTCTCCATGTCTTCCTCACACAGCCAGACAAAGCTCATCCGCCTCGGTCTTCTCTCTCTATCCGTCACCGGCACTCTGCGTGAGTACCTCCCCGTCAGTTCTCAATTACATCTCTGAATATCTGATTTTACTAGTCAACATGAGATTGAAGTCTATCATAGATCCCCACTACTCTCAGTCTCAGTCCGCGAGCGGGAAAGCCCTGGTCGACGTGCTGACCAGTGAAGAGTACTACAAAATTAGACCTGCAGATCACCACCGTCTTCTTCAGTGTTTCTGTCTCTCCATCTCCTCTTTGACACGTGGATTCCCTGCCGATGAAAATCTCGTCAAATTCATACACGCCACCGCTGCCGTCTTCTCTGATCCCGAGCAAGACGAGGCCGTCCTCCGGGCACTACTAGAGGTTATCGTTGCTGGATACAAAAAGCTCCAGAATGACCTTGCCCATGGATGGCCAACTGAACAAGAACTCCATGGAACACTATTTCGTCATTTGTATGTGACGGTGAAGCGTCTGGAAAGAATCCTTACTCGTTACAACGAGATGGGCGGACAGGCTTATTCTCGGGAGATTGAGCTCCAACCCCGGACTAATTTGCGCACAGTATCTGTTTGAACAAGAATCAAGTGTGTTGAGAGAGTAAGTCCAGTCACTATCTGAGTGACGACTAGTTCTGATCATGTATAGCTGCCCTCCCCTCATAATCTAGAATTCAATTTCCCAACTTCATTATACCCTGCTTCATGATAACATCGCCCGACATCAAACGGTGGCCTATCCGACCTTTTCGAATTCAGCCTTTCCAATCACTGTACCTCTCCACGCTGACTGAATCTAGCACATGGAGCATATCTTCCATTTCTTGACCTGCTCCATGACCTGCTCCAAGACTACTCTATTTCTATTCTTAGTATGTGAGTTATCGAAAATGTACCTATAGTGGCCAGCCGCACCAAATATAGATGTCACAATCAGACTTCCAGCATGCGCACAACCATTGGGTAGTGCAAAAGGGAGAGTATACATAGTAATGGTATCCCAACTTCTAGAACAAATCATATGTCATGGTCATCTAGTCCATTACGCTTAATCCACCCCAGCGTTGATTTCCTTTCTCAACCAATGTCCTTCTCCTTCTGCTAATGTCTACACAAGCTTTTCTTCTCGCGTCTGTAATCTCTGCTCCATCCCAAGAATCAGCAATTGCGCTTGTTCGATATGTGCCGGTGCTTGTTGCTCTGCCTTCATTTTGCCTCTTGAAGAATCCACACTTGGTGTTGTTAACACCTGTGCGGCTGGAGCGGTCACAGTCAAAGGTGTCGAGATACTATTCCTGAAGGAGGAATCAAATGTTGTGATTACGGATTAGCCAAATATGAACATACCGTTCCGGTTCAGCCGTACATCTTTCGTTTTCTCGCTGGGTTCCTTGTAACAAAAGCTCTAGATTCTTATATTCCTTTTCAATTGCCTGTATGTGTTCTATAGGAGGCCGCCCGGTGAGTTGTGTTTAAGGAACTGCAACTGCTTGGAAAGCTACATCAGACTGTACGTCAAACGTTGGGAAATAGAAAGAACTGGTGTTGATCTATGAGCAACGAAAATTTGAATCAGAGACACGATTAGAAACATACGGTATGTTAAATGAATATTACCAGGATGACAGTAGGATCATACCCTGACAGCAACGGTGTCGTAGGGATGATCATCGCCGTCTAAGAAGACTAAGAAATTGAAGACATGTTCTGACATGTTCAACTAGAGAGCAAGAAGATATTGGGTCTTGGAAAAGAGACACGTCTACCATGAAATAACGAGTTCCATGTTGGGCCGGTGTCGTGGTGAAGTTGGGTGATTTCAAGGAACAGGATTCTTACTGTACTGTGGAGAGACAGGAAACGACGTATACGTGTATCATCTGGCAGCCGTGGTAAGAGCTGATGACGACAAAGTGGGAGGAATGGGAGGAATCTCGAATTGCCGGGGCACGATGCTGATTGAGGGAAATTAAATGTATTAAGAGGACTAAGTTCAATTAACTGGGACTGGGACTTCTTAGTGTCAAGGATCACTGAATGAACGCGCACTTACTTATCCAACTACCTCATATGTATCCTCTCCATCGGCCTTCTTTTCTTTATTCGCTTGACTGGCCCGGTGGAGTCCTTGAGCCCACTGCCATACCGTCATTAGGTTGCCAGACAAGTAAACCAAAGCTTCCAACACCGCTTCGGCGGTATCCACAGGATCCTTTGTTAAATCTGTTGCAAGCAGGCTATGAAACTTCTCTAGTTCATCTCTCAAAACACGATGAAGTTCTGGAGAAATATGCATCAGATGCTCCATGACCTTGCTGAAAACATCTACGTCCTCGGGCTTGTTCTCGTCATCCGGCAGGTGCTTAATGATTTCGGAGAGATAGGAGCACACATGTGAAGGCTGTGAGAAGTCGTATGAAGAGTATTTTGCATCGATGCGCTGCATTTGTATAAGAAGCGAAAGAAGATGGATCTCCTCTACAGCCCCCTGCAAAGTGTTGACCAGAACGAACATAGTAAAGCCCATTGCAGCTGTTGTTGAGTGCAGGTCAGCAAGAAGGAGCAAAGACACTTGGACAACTCACTGAAGAAAGCTCCTTTCCGTTTTGACCTCGGGGTTCCATCGCGGCGATACCACAGTCGTGTGCGCCAGGTGTAGGGTTCCACAAGAGGCTGGTAAAGCAGACGGGAGCTTGGATGATAAAACCGAGTAGTAACATTGGGTTTGAGGCAAGAGCGGAATGCAGTCCGTAGCATAGCTCAGTCAAAGATTTGTTGACATAGCTTTGGTTTCAACATGTCTACTGACATGAGGCATACGTTTGTGCCAAGTCTTGTATGTCTCTAGATAATAGCAGTTCAACAAATCTGTCTTCCACGTAAACATTATTGTCAGCTAAATCGTTGGAAAGACTATTCATAGCAGTGTAGCTAGCGATAGAGATATTTCAAATCATGTAAGTCAATGCAAATTATATTAAATCAAATCCATCACAAGAAAACAATCATCTGCTCCAGAACGTCTTATAACAACCCTGCCTACATTGTCATCTAATAGAGTTTCACTCTCAGTCGTCGCTAGTCACGTAGACGGCTGTATTACCTGATAGAGTTTTACTCTACAACACCGTATGTTACAACATTCTAATGGAGGAATCTTGATCTCACCTCAGTCGTCTACGAATTCTTTGGAAACATCAAGATTATCCGTAAGATGGCGAAGCTGCAAATTTTCATCCGGGTCATTGTTCTCCCATCGGCTATAACATTGGAAGATGTAGCGATCTGAGACTTCAATGGAATTTCCGGAAACCTCTGCGGTCAGTATCTCATACGGTCGTCAAATGGGTTGACCGGAACGGAGGATGGCAATCAGCCAAGTAATCGACTTGATAGATACAAATGCGCGATATCTCTGCAGCGGCATAAAATTGAAAATCCTAGGAGACCGAGATTGTTGCACTCACGATCCTTCCGACAACTTGGATCAAAAGCTAGAGCGAACGTCTTCCTTGAAAGAAAGCTGGAAGCTAGATAAGCCTTCCCAGTCTTGAGGATGGTCAACTTCGAAAAAATCTTAATGTGTACCAGAGAAATCCACCGTGAGTACCTCCTGGTTATCATCGATACCAAATGGCCACCTGCCTCCTGGTAGAACTTCGTTCTCATCCGCGAGTTGGGTGATTCGAGAGTGCGAAAACGGAACTCATGGCTAGAGGGAAAGGGTGCAAGTCATGAACTCGAAGGACATTCCAAGTGTATTGTTTCAGGTCGTCAAACGATCTCTCATTATCAGCCTCGAAGAACGACGGCCGAGTCCCAGGCTTCGACTCCAAGATGAAACGAAGCGTGTTCTAAAAGCCCCGGTTACTCATAATGTCATGTAGTGTTCTACATGTCTTTGCCGGCCGTTAGCTTCGCCGACATACCCATGTTGAGGTTTGTAACAGCAAGTGGTCCCCGACAATCAAGGCGAACAAAATTTCGGGAGGCAAGGTCAGAAGCAGGGGTCTTTTCACGACAAGGCTTGAACACCAGATTCGCAAGTTCAAAAAGGAGTAGCACAAATTTTCATATAGATTGTATTTGTATCTATTTAGGATAAGAAAAATGTATTTGTCAGAGAATTATATTTTTGAATTCAAAATTTCTATTCTGTAGGGCCTTGTCTCCAACAATGTCAGTGGATACTTCACCAGAAGGTATGTAGCCAAGGAAAATGTGGGAGAAGATGTTTGTGTAATAACAACAAAAACTGTGAGAGAATTATAGCAATTTTTTTGAATTCAAAGCACGATGCTTAAATAAATAACTGTTAATGTGCATAATTGAAACCAGATGATACTCCTTTGCAACGTGACAGCAAGACAACACTTTTCTGGTGAATTATGATTATTCACCGGCAAAGTGGCTATGTATCTTAGGTACCCGGAAAATGAACATCAAGACCTTATTGATAGGAAGGGGTTGAGACTGTTTAGCAAAACATCCGCATGGACCGTTGAAATTTTTGTCTCTATCAAGGCCGAAAAAATCTGAACGGAGGAAGAGTATCGATCTCAAAATTCTGGAAATTAACTGGTCGAAACAAAACTAGTGCAATAGATAGCTGACAATTTTTTGTGTCCAGAGAAGTATGGACACCAGTGGTTCTCAACTGGGGTAACATATCAAATGTGCTACTCACAATTTAGCTCGTATGTCATCTCTTATCATGAGAGTGATTTATATGCTACGGAGTCAGCGGTGAAACAGCAAAGATGACTGCACATTAAGATTATGCGGATCGTGTCTATTGTCCCTCAAGAATCTTCAAACAGCTGCGTATCATGATCCATGATGCAGCCTGTGTGTATGCCTGTGTGTATGCAGAACTTGTTATTCTCTGTTTTTCGCGGCTTCCATAAAATTTGAGGCTCATTTGGCTAAATCTTGCAGTGTTTCGTACGAAGATATCACGAAACAGATATCTCCAGTAGCTCGCCTTCAAACACCGCTTTCCACCTTGACAACCTGTAATGGTGTGTCAAATAGAATTAGAATAATGACTATACTTGAATAGATAACTCAGCCTCGAAGTCGCGAGAACTGAGGAACATGATCGGTGAATTTCATGTTTTATATTAGTCCAAGAAACTGATTGTGTCGCAGTGATAACAAAAGAAAAAACCCAATCCAGTCCCAAGGAATGATGACGGTCAGGTAAGTAGTGATCCCTAGCAATGTAAATTCACTCATCGGAACGAGTTTGTATATCATAACAGGCTAGTCGGATGATAGCAACGAATTCTTGGAGAGGGAGATAGCCTCAGTACCAGCATGAGGACTATTTATTTTTTAGCCACATACGTTACGAGACATCATCTAGATTTGAAACAAAATCAGAAACAAGGTGAATATTTCATGGTTCCATCTCAGCTGATGGACCATCTACTCCAGCATGGAAATTGGGTATCCAAGGTGACGACCCTTGGCAGGTCTTCAACCTTCTAATACAACCTCCGCATCTTCTTTCTGAGCTTTAGTACGTGCATCTCGAACAGCATGCTCCATAGATTCCTGGAACGACTTCAAAGCTTGTTGGACGACTTGTGCCGCATTCAAAGGATGTACTGATGAATTGGATTGCATCACTTCATGGATGGATTCCAGCTCTTTTCGAAGCCGCTGGCGAAAGCTTGGCAAACGGATTATCGAGCTGTCTACGGAATGAAGGAAACTTGACTCTTGATTTAACTCCTCTTGGTCACAAGCAAGACATTTCCCTACTTGTGTAAAGTAGGAAAGGAGTTCCTGTGGCTTCGAGAGATCGTAGGATGGGTATTTGGTGTCAAGTTGCGTCATTTTGGAAAGAAGCGTGACGAGAGCGAGCTGGTCTTCCAGGAGGCGACATACTTGGACAGAAAACCAGTAAATGGAAGGGAGGAGCATAACTGCCAATAGAGTTAACGTATCTCTGGAAATGGGGACTTGGCTGACCTACTAATGAATGTCACTTTACACCCCTTCCACTTTGATCGAGGCTTTCCATTAGGGCGGTACCAGAGGCGAACTCTCCAGGTGTAGGGATCTACGAGGGGCTTATACAAGAGACGCGCAGAGGAATGATAACAGCAAGAGTTTGACGCGTTCAGCTGAAGCCGAGAGCGTAATGTCGCTCTGAGCACTTGCATCAAGTCAGAGTAAATGAATTTTATTTGCATATCTTTGTCCATACCGAATTACATTATGGTCAATAGTAAGGGTCAATGGTATCTACGTTTACCCTATTACTTGGAATACCCTATTATGTTCTCCATCTGGTTTGTCCTCACCGACGTTACGCCCAATTCCAAACGGCAGATTGATTAGAGCTACCCCCAGCTCTCTGATAATCTCGCTAACTGTCAATGCCATCTCGAACGGTGATAAATTGTAATTTTGTGACAATGTGTGGTGGATCTTTTCCAACCCTCCTCTAATAAGCGCATGAGTCTCGGGAAGCACTTCGAGAGCTAGCTCCATTGATTCCACGAAATCCTTCCGTTCTGACCTTGTCGGTTTATGGACAGTGAAAAGGAGTTTGGTAAAGTAGGCAATCAAATCTTGACTCTTTGATAAATCGTACGAAGAATAACTTGCATCGATGCGTTGGATTTCAATCAACCAGCAGACATAAGCGGTCTTATGCAAAATCTCCCTGGCATTTTGAAATCCGACAGCAAGCAAAGAGACAATTGCAACTGTTGACCAGCTTCACAGGTGACACTCAAATCGAACGACCTTAATCAGCTCACCATAAATTGGGCCTTTCCATTTCCGCCTGGGTGTGCCATCACGACGATACCACAACCATGTTTGCCAGGTATATGAGCCTGGCAGAGTATTATATAGTTGATTCTTCATCATTTGGCACCGGCGGGTAGTTGCATTTGCCCCATAATAAGGTATCTGACGGTAGTTGGTTGAGAGTGCCCCACAACGAGCGATATAAGAGAGTCTCTGAACTAGCATGAAGATGACAAAAGTAAAACCATTTCAATGACAATTGGATTGCGAGAGTTTGTCCTTGTGTTTACATCACAACCTAATCATAACCTGTCTTCTTTCTCCCGCCATTGGGGTACACCGGTACTCAGCAATCACTGACGACTCGATTCCCAGCCTCGAATGTGCTCGAGATTTTTTCCTGGGCGTTTGAAATGGCCGTTGTCACTTTTGGATCAGTCCTGAACGAGCTGAGCATCGCAGAACAATTACTAGTGAGAAGTCACCTACGACATGATACCCGAGAGGGCACTCGTAGCATCATTCAACCCTTTTTGGACTTGGTCACGGTCTGCTGCAGGTGCTTTCTGACCTGCAACTATGGCGATTGCAATTTTAGCGATAGCATCTTTTGCACTGTTTAGGGCGGTGCCTGCCTGAGTGGCCGCAGCCTCAGCAGCTGGATCACTGTTCCTATACATTCAATTCTGTATCGTACCAAAAAAGTTCTCAAACTTACGCGGAGGCCGCACTCTTGACGCTATTCACAGCTAAGGAAGCCTGGGCAAGTCTACCTACTGTCTGGAATCGAGCAATATTGCATGAAATGTCCCCAATTTGTCGTTTTCCAAAGATTCCTGTGTCAATGTGTCTGAGATGTAACTTGATTAATCTAAAACGAAGACTCACGACTATTTTGGAGTCCAGCAAGGGCAGCTGGACTACCCGAAAGCACTGTCGAGCCAACGAGGTAAGAATTTTTCATGCACATGCACCTTGCATAGCTCACGATTTGGTTGCAGATGTATCAGTACCAGTACCGTTCCCACTTTCGGCCTCGGTATATGAAGAATCAGAGCCTCCGTTGCTAACGTCACTACCCGATGTCCCAAAGGTATTCGTTGAGGTCGTACTCTTGGAACCTACGTTAGCAGTAGCGGCATCAACCGATAAGGGGTCACTGTCATTGACAGATAGGCGCGCGATGATCAGTCAAGAAATGTTCGAGTCTGCTGACCTTGATGCAATAAGCTTGTTGACGGTATTGGCTGCTTGATGGAGACTAGTGATCATTCTGGGGCGGGCTATATTCCCCTCAATGCCATTGACTTGACGTGATTCCAGGGGAACTATCACTACCCTGTAATGTCAGTACAGTCTCATATCAGAAGATCAGATACATTACTAGCTGAGATTATAGAAGTTGAACAAAGGGCAGCAATGATCAAGCCAAAGACTCGTGGCATTTTCAGCGATTTTCAATCAAACTTGAGAGAGTGTGTAGGTCAAATTCAGGAGCTAGCCTGATTCCAGATGTGGGATAATAAAAGTGAGGGGAAACCAAATATCGTTCTTGCGCGGAGAAAAAGACACCAGGTCTTAGAAACAACTGAAGAGGAAGGAAATCTGAGGGGTAGGACGCGGTGTGCTCCCAACTTATACTTCTGCCTCCTGCTCATCATTGAAAAGATACAATAAAAACTCAAGAGCTTCGCGAGGCTGTACGCGACAATCACAAAAGAGAAGATCATAGAAATGTCAGTTTGAATGAAAATAGCGACGGGCAACTCGGGAGGCGGATAAATAAGCAACTAGTCAACAGACTAGGGTAACAGTCGCTTGAATCTCCCTTCGTTCGCCGATTCCTGCTCATCTCAAAGGTCAAATGGACCCTTTTGAACGTACCAAATAGACGAAGTCTTTGAGTTCTCTTAGCTGTTGAGGCATCATAGACAACTCAATTAGAATGCTCTCTGGCGACCTACATCATTCGTCATAGTAGCACTGGATAGCTCTCCTTCAATAGGATGACAACCAACACAGGTGAATAACAGGATCTCGCTTGACGACCTAAACTGAACTCTGAACCATGGCTACACCTGTCTAATTGATCAATTGATTGGGGTTGACGGCTTTCAGGTTACATTATTCATCATATATTACGACCCAGACGTAGCTCATCATGGTTGACGGTTATAATCTGTAAGATTTTATCTCCTTGATAATACATGATGTGGAATATGCACAATGCTAGAGCAACTTATCGTCACGTGGCTGAATCGCGTCGATCGTGATCTTGTCGCGCTCTATCTCGACCACAACATAACTGCTAACACCGCCACAATGAAACGGACACATTCTACGAAACATAACATTCGACCTTCCCTTCCACTCGTTTCGAATGATCTTGGTATCATAACGGAAGGAGACGAGGATATTCTTCGACGCCAGCTTCTTGAAAGAGAAAGAGAAAATGATAGAGTCTGTTTCCCAACATTTGGCGTACAGTGCTGCAAGTCTGATGACGACAGCGTAGCTTTCCATGCAGATGCAGCTCCTCAAATCACAACTCACCGAGCGGCCTCCTATAGAACACATACAGGCAATTGAGAAAGGAATATAAGAATCTAGAGCTTTTGTTACAGGGAACGCAGCGAGAGAACGAAAGATGTATGGCTGAATTGGAACGGTATGTTCATATTTGGCTAATCCGTAATTACAACATCTGATTTTGTGTCTTCCTTCTTCAGAGCTAAACAACGTGAAAAAGTGCTCGAGCAGGCCCTCGCTAAGCTTGCGGGTGATAATTGGCAAGTAAGCGATTCTTTATTCAACAAGTGACTCGTTGTTTCGTGATTGAATCTTGTTTCAGTCACACCTCGACATTGCATCATCCAATATCTCGAGTCGATTTGGACATGCTCGGGCAAATAGTATTTCGACACCTTTAACTGTAATTTCGCCGGTCGCACAAGTGTTGACACCACCGAGTGTGGATTCTCCAGGCGGCAAAAATGAAGAAGGCAGGGTTGACAGGCAACAAGCACTGGCGCATATTGAACAAGTGCGATTGCTGATTCTCGGGATGGAGCAGAGATTACAGACAAGAGAAGAAAAGCTGGTGAAGACATTGGAGCGGGCAGAAGGAGAAGGCCGTCGATTTGATGAGTTGAGAAAGGAAATCAGCGCTGGAGTGGATTAAATGGCCAGCATAATTCGTTCTAGAAATTGGATAGCATTACTATGTACACTCTCCCTTTGCAATACCCCATGGTTATACGCATGTTGAGAGTCCGATTATGACATCTACATTTCGTGCCGGTTGCAACTATAGGTACATTTTCTTGGAATAACACATACTAAGAATAGAAGGTAGAGTAATCTTGGAGCAGGTCAAGAATAAAGATGGAAGATGGGGATAAGATAGATATATACCACATGCTGCATCCAGTCAGCATGAGGAGATGGGGAGATACAGGGGCTAAATCTGACGAGGCCGGATGGGCCATCGCTTGTCATCGGGTGACGGACAACTAGGTGTGGGTTATCATGAAGCAGGGTATAATGAAGTTGGGAAATTGAATTCTAGATTATGAGGGGAGGGCAGCTATACATGATCAGAACTAGTCGTCACTCAGATAGTGATTGGACTTACTCTCTCAACACACACTTGATTCTTGTTCAAACAGATACTGTGCGCAAATTAGTCCGGGGTTGGAGCTCAATCTCCCGAGAATAAGCCTGTCCGCCCATCTCGTTGTAACGAGTAAGGATTCTTTCCAGACGCTTCACCGTCACATACAAATGACGAAATAGTGTTCCATGGAGCTCTTGTTCAGTTGGCCATCCATGGGCAAGGTCATTCTGGAGCTTTTTGTATCCAGCAACGATAACCTCTAGTAGTGCCCGGAGAACGGCCCTCGTCTTGCTCGGGGATCAGAGAAGACGGCAGCGGTGGCGTGTATGAATTTGACGAGATTTTCATCGGCAGGGAATCCACGTGTCAGCGAGGAGATGGAGAGACAGAAACACTGAAGAAGACGGTGGTGATCTGCAGGTCTAATTTTGTAGTACTCTTCACTGGTCAGCACGTCGACCAGGGCTTTCCCGCTCGCGGACTGAGACTGAGAGTAGTGGGGATCTATGATAGACTTCAATCTCATGTTGACTAGTAAAATCAGATATTCAGAGATGTAGTTGAGAACTGACGGGGAGGTACTCACGCAGAGTGCCGGTGACGGATAGAGAGAGAAGACCGAGGCGGATGAGCTTTGTCTGGCTGTGTGAGGAAGACATGGAGACGTGGGAAGAGAGACAGGATGCATTGGGAGGATTATATACAAGCTTAATAATGGGACGAAGTGGATGACGTTGGACGTAGAGTTTGGCTGGAGCCACCATCACACGTACGAACTTTTGTCGATCACTGGCATCTGTCATGCAGCCTTGGCAGCTAGTATGATGCTGTTGCATCGTTGACAAGCTGGGTTCGTCGTTTTTGATATACTTGTAAGGTTGGCAGCAACGATTAAGATGTCGTTACGCATCGACAGGTACTATGACTTGTCATTTCAGTTGCCAGATTTCCCTTCGCGGGCGGTGACATAAGCCGGGATGGATCTCCATGGCGTCCTCCGAAGGCTTCACCGGATACGGAGGCTGGCCGAAAAGTACAAACCCTTACTCCCATAGATATTTCATTTCGAGAGCTGGAAATACGCCCATTGCTATTGTCGAGTGCGCCTAGGGAAGAGTGACCACCAGGGAGAGAGGGATGCGGTGGATAAATTAGTGCAAAACTTTATCATTACACTCTGAACATCTCGCCGACCCCCCTCTACACTTGCAAATCCCACGTTAAAAACTTATCATGACAGCAGCTCCCTGTACGTGTCAGATTACGAACAGTTCGGCTGGTGATACAATACAAGAGCATCAAATCTGCACTTGATAAACTGATTTACAAGTTACCAAGTCGCTGATTACTATGGATTTCACTGATGGTTCAAGGGTCTCCAACTCATTGCACTCCTCTGTGATTTGTCTGTAGTATTATCTTAGGCAAAGGATAAGACAAGGTATGTTCTGTGAAGACTCATGGTGAACAGCGTTGCTCAAATCCTATTCTAGACTTTAGCTCATCACTAATCTGCTTCACCAGAACATCATAGTCATTTCAGGCTATGCACATATTGCCATGGCATTTACAGGTCATACAACCTTGTGGAACATTTACACCCACTGATAAATCAATTATAATAAACATAACATTCTCATGGACACACTTCGAGTCGATACAGACATTGTCCGATGATTTTCCAGTGTAAGGTGTCCCTTCTCCTCTTGCATTCGTCTGAATGACCATGTCGGGATTAAAATTTTTGTGGAACTGTTGTTGTTTCATCAAATTGCTTCAAACATCTATCCACATTTCATCTCCTGGCCTATTGACGGTACATAGTTTGAGGGTACTTGTTGCGTTGAGACGAGATGACTTTATGTCAGCCATGATCTTACTATTCCACCAGTGACTGACGTTCTGGGGTCTTTGTAATGGCGAAGAGGGACGTAGGCAATTCGGAACGATGAGACCAGTTTTTTGCTAAGAACTGGAACTATCAACAATGGATTGGTCTTTTACAGGTCAGAACGTCCGTGACAGGGCATGAGCTCATAACTGTATAAGCCTTGACTCGATGATGCGAGCACTCACTAATTCACTGTAGGAAACGATGAATGTATAGTATTTAGGAACAGAGGAAATTTGATGGTATACCTTGTCATTTATCTTTCGAGAATCTAGAGGTTCAATGCCATATGATTCTGAGGACTTCTACTGGTCTCTATGTGAAGTAGTTCTGTGAAGATAAATCAAGGGTGAACCTCCTGATTCGGGTTACTCGTTGCCTTCAAAGATGACAATCCAACCCAATCAAAGGTACTAATCTATTAACAGAAACCCAGGTTGTGGGGAACCTGCTTCCTACAAGACCAAGCAAAGTCTTCTCACAGTTTTATTCTAAGAACCAGTTTTGCAACCGGGGGTATGACCCAGCCTCTGCTCCCAAGCAGCATCCGGCTGCAATTGCACACAACCAAGAACCCAACGTCAGAGGTCGAAGCTATCACGCGGCTCTAAACGCTGGAACTACCAAAAAAAAACATGTGTATGTGTGTGTGTGGATTTCGCAAGAGGAAATAAATAAATAGCACAGGTGATGAATGAAACGCCCGGGTGCAGTCGACTTGGAAGATGGTCCGCAACTGGTGACCATGCTCGGGTGTTGTTCAGAACCTTCCTTCGCATGTGTAACCCACAGTTTTCCATTCGTAACCAGACAGATGGGCCACGACTGACCACAAAAGCGTACCGTACCCATGAGCGAAAAAAAAAGACTTCGTTTCCCCACAAATTAAAATAATCTGGCGTAGGCGTATATAGTGGACGAAGGAACAGACGACAAGACACCAAACGAAGGATGTTCTCTGCGGCGTTTACAGCATTCGTAGTGATCGCTTCCGCAGTCTCTGTTGGCGCTGTTCCTGCACCGACGTCGCCATGTGCAGCCGTGCACATCATCGCTGCCAGAGCTTCCACAGAGGCGCCTGGCCCAGGCATTATCGGCGCTCTCGTAACCCAAATCCAGCAACAGAGCCGACAAACCGTGTCGACGGTGGCGGTCAACTACCCAGCCACCTTGACCGACTACGCGAACAGTTCTGCTCAGGGCACAGCTGCTACCATGACGTTGTTGAATGACCAGACAGCCACGTGTCCCAACCAGAAGATTGTGCTTGTTGGGTATTCCCAGGTAAAGTGTTTTCCGTGGACGGTCGACGGTGTGCTGAAGTTTATTGTGCAAGGGTGCCCATGTCATTGGCGATGCTGTGGCTGGAGGTGGAGGAGCTATCGGTTTAGGGCCCACGACATCTCCCGTAGCTACAAGTGTTGCAAATCGAGGTGAGAGCAGACAGACACTTTGTTGACGATAAGAAAATTAACAGGAATCTATCCCACTAGTGAACGCTATCATCCAGATGGGTGACCCCCGCCATGTCGTAGGGCAGTCTTTTGACGTGGGAACGTCCCTTAGAAATGGCTTATTCCCTCGCCTTCCGACTCAGGAATACAGTTCTACTCTGCAGCCGCGCATCCAATCGTTCTGCGATTTCAATGATCCGTTCTGCGACTCTGGTTTCGATACTACCGTTCACTTGACATATCTCGACAGATATCAGAACCAAGCAGCTCAGTTCGTGTTGCGACAGATTGGAGGGTAGAGGGGGGGAAGAGGAAATGATACTGTACTGTTGTACATGTACAAGAAGTGTTCAATACATTTTGTGATATCAAAGAGCTCGGATAAGATGAATGTCTGGAAAAGGAAGTATGTATGGCTTCGGAACGTTCCGCCTAGATAGGGGGGGGGAGAGGATGTCCTAGGAAACCCCCTTCAGAGATGCACCGAAAAAGAAATTATCAAGCATCTCTGATCGAATGGTTATAATTACTATTCGGTTTAGACTAAATCCAACAAACAACGAAACACGTGCGACAACTTGATTGGCCCAACCCTGAGGAAAGAAATTTTGGAAATTTCTCCTTTTGAGGTGGCTCTCCCTCCCCCCCTTTTCCTTTGTTGACGAACTAGCACCTTGGTGTGTCTCCCCTCCCCCCTTAAAATCTGATGTTGAGAGGAAAACTCTGTTTCCATTCGTCGGTGATTTTGAAGAAGAAGATGGGATACCTATCTCAGAAGTCGCTGACCAACCTCAAAAAATATACCTACAAAAGTGCTGACAAGTGCCTCTTCCCCCTTTTTTTTTGAATTTCATATGTCCTGATGCACACACTCTCTCCCTGCTAGATCACTTGTAACGCGCTACGTACTGGGTCCATTCTGGAACTGGTTTATCACGCTTTGGCCGTTAAGCGTCGCTCCCAACACAGTACGTCCCGTTATCCTACCTTGTTTTTTTTTCTCTATGCTGCAGAGGGGACTTAAAATCACCAATGATCAAGATCACGCTCATGGGTCTTGGCATAGTGCTCGTCAACTTTCTGACGCTCCTTTACTACGATCCGCTCTACCTCACCAACAAAGACGTCGCGAATGGGATGGCTGTTGGTCCGCCTCAGTGGATCTATTTTACGTGCGTCATTTTTTTTCGAGAGTGGTAGAGAAGACGTGTTTGATGATGCGGTTTTTATAGCTGGGCTGCTGGTTTGTTTATGTATCAATCTCTGGATGCGATTGATGGGTATGTGTGGAACTGATTTTGAAGAGAGATGTGAGATGCTTAAGTGTGTGTTAGTAAACAAGCACGTCGGACGGGAATGGCGGGGCCCCTCGGGGAGATGTTCGATCACGGTATGACTAATTAGATCTCAAAAAAAAGAACGTTGAATTTGAATCTGACTTTACAGGTTGTGATGCTCTAAACACGACTGTACGTCTCCCGCCATTCCAAAATACCTCTATCTGATCGCCTTACCTAGTTGGAAGTCATCCTCAGTTCATGCGCACTCGGACTCGGACGATCATGGTGGACCGTGATGTCGGAGGTCCTCACGCTCGCCAACTTTTATCTGACGACGTGGGAGGAGTACCACACCGGTGTCCTGTTCCTCGGCTATTTCTCTGGCCCGGTGGAAGGCATCTTGATTGTGGTGGCTATCTATCTTGTCACGGGCTTTCATGGTATGTAGTCAAGTTGCCCGATTTTTCTACTCGTGTAGATTTTTATGATAATACAGGAACGTTGTTCTGGGAAACGAGAGTGTGGACTTGGCTCGGCCTCGAAACCGTCTTTCCATTCAACTGTATCCCGAATTTACCGCTCAATGAGACTCTCATGTGTCTCGCCGCCTGTGGGCTGTTGATCAACATCATTCACGCATGCCTCAACGTATACGCCTCCCGCGCCGACTCTTCCACCATCCGATCGCACACGAGAGAAACCAACCCACTCATCCTCCTCCTCCCCTTCTTATTCCCCATCGCGATCCAAATCGCATGGCTCTCCCACCCCGCATTCAACCACTCCGCGATTGTGCATTCGCCGCTTTTAGTTCCGTTTTTGTGTGCGTGGGGAATCCAGTTTGCGCACCAAGTCGGGAGGATGATTTTAGCGCATGTGACGTTGGGGAGCGAGCCGTTTCCGTGTTGGGATTGGGTGTGGGTGTGGAATGGGGTTGGAGCGCTGGATGCGAATTTTCCGAGGTTGTTGGGGAGGGCGCCGATCATCCAGACGAATACCCTAAATACGGCGCTTTTGGTGTTTGTGACGTTGGGTGTTTCGGGGGTGAGTTATGCGCGGTTTGTGAGGTTTGTGGTTAAGGATATTACGGAGTTTGTGGGGTTTGCGTGTTTGAGGGTGATGAAGAAGGATGGGAATGGGAATTGGGTGCGTATGAGGAAGGATGAGTCGTGACTAGTGTAGAAGGAGTACTAATGATATAATCACTAATGACATGTAATAACAACTGTTGTTGAGTACTAAGGAGAGTGTGACATTCAAAATATTTTTGTCCATGATGTAATGACAACAGTTGTACTCTGGTGTTAAGGAGAGTGTGACATTCAAAATACTAATTTTTGTCCATGATATAATAACAACAGTTACAAATAAATATAGTGCCTCTACTCACAAATGGACGTTATAGACGTTGAGATGGAAGATTTAACTGGCGTGCCAGTCCAAGAACCACAACCCTTATCTGGACTCGTAGTACCAGGGTCTGACGGTACGCCGCCTGTGATGGTAATAGACGAGAACCCATGCGAGACGCTGTACATCCAAAACCTCAACGAGAAAGTCAAGCCTCAAGGTGTGTTTTTGTTATCTTTTCAGCTAGTTCAACGTGATAGCTTTGTTTCTTTTTCTTCTTTTTTCTTTTTTCTAGTGATGAAAGCGACGCTGCGAGGCTTGTTCAAGTCTTATGGCGAAGTGTTAGATGTGACGGCGCATCATAATTTGCGAATGCGGGGACAGGCGTTTGTGTCGTTTGCTTCGATTGAGCAGGCGAAGAAGGCGATGAAGGATATTCAGAGGTTCCCGCTTTATTCGAAACCGATGGTGAGGGGTCGTCGTCGATTGCTGGTTTTTGATTACCTTGAGCTTATGGTTTTTTTTCAGCAAATTTCGTTTGCAAAGACACGGTCTGATGCTGTGGTGAAGAGGCTGGATGATGGTTACTTTGAAGAGCACAAGCGGCGGAGAGAGGATCGTAAAAGTGCGCCTTTTTTTTGCTCGTCTCGGGAACTAACGTGATGGTATATTGCAGGAGCTACTCGCTATACGAATCCTATCAAATCCAAGTTCCGGCTGAAACGATTGGCAGCTGAAGGTGAGTTCACGTCCCCCCTTCACCAGAACCACGCTCACGACTCATGGAACCAGTGGACGGCGGGACGGCGTTGCCGCAAACGAAGCGACCGGCAGTGCAAATGCCAGATGAGTATCTACCACCGAACAAGATTCTGTTCCTACAAAATCTGCCGGAGAGCGTGACCAAAGACCAACTGAACGCTCTGTTCTCGCAATACCCCAACCTCTACGAAGTGCGTATCATCAGCACGAAGAAGGATATTGCGTTTGTGGAGTATATGGACGAGGGGAGTGCGATGGTGGCGAAGGATGCGCTGCATAACTACAAGTTGGACGGGGAGAACAAGATTAAGATTACGTTTGCGCGGAGGTAGATTGATTTGTTGGATAGAGTAGAATGGGCGCCTGTGTTGTGATGAGAAAGAGTGACTTCACTTGGACCATGTCTTCCATCCTCAGTTTTTGTGAATCGAGGGGTGAGAGATACCAGCCTGGGAGAGCGCACAGAGCGTCCTAATTCTGTCTTATCGGCTCACTGCCACCCCAAATGTCTTCCACTTCTCCCTCGAGCATCACCCTCCCCGGTCCAACACATACCCCTTCTCAGACCCCTCTCATTGCAGGCTCTCTTACAGGCCTCATTGTGCTCCTTGTCTGTCTCGTCACTCTCTTCTTGCTCCATAGGCGCAGGCTCTTTGCGCAACGTATTCGGCAGCAGGAAAACTATTCCAGTAATGCGTTTTTACACTTGAGATACCTATCTAACTTGTGCGCCAGACAAACCCCGTTCACCCCATCCGTCCGAGGATCCTCCACCGCGTACCACTTCCTCTTCTCAGCCCCATAAAACACTTTCCCGGCCTTTTGTGGGTGTTCTTTCGACGACGTGCGAGGCTGTGGTTGATGATGACGTCAACTCTATTACGCGCGATCATCGAACAGGGCTTGGGCGTAGTGGTGGTACTGTTGACGAGCCCCGGCCCACGATGCATGGGAACGAAGGCGTGCTGAACGAAACGCTGGGCGTATCTGGTGGTGATGATGTCCATTCGCAGACGTACAACATGCCCAGCAATCACAGACGACCGCTCGACCGCTTCGATAGCTCTGATAACAATAATACAGAACTCGCTCCGAAGAGCAGGCGAGTAGATTCTGGAAGGATGGAAGATGTGGAGGAACCGGCTGTTGGTTCTGGCGAACCGAAGAATGGGATGGGCCTGGACTCTTCAGCGTTGTCGCCGTTGATTAATGGTACTGGGCGATGTGTGGATGTGCCGCCTGCGTATGAGAGTGCTTGGGCTGTGGAAAGGCGGGTAGGAGCTGGGTGAATCATTGGGAATTGTGTTGAAAGTCTGAGTCTTTTCGTTCGTTCTGGGTATCTGTGGCTCTTCTTTTTTGGCTTATCTGTGATAGCTCTTTCGCCTCTCTTCGTTACCCTTGGGTAGATGGAGCAAAGTTAACAATGTGTAATTGTAATATGTGTGTGCGTGTACTATGATAGTGGACATTCTATTGGACATTGCTGGAAATTTATTTTTCGTATATTCGTGTACTAGGGGACTCTCTTTGGTGGAAATAAAAAAGATAAAAGATGCTTCTCACCCTGTTCGATGTCATGGTGGTAGTTAATGCTTAGATACTGCGCTTTTTTTTAAATCCAAAGAAAACGGGTGCTCTTTTGTGTCTCCTTGGATCGAATCGAGGCTGTGTCCGTCATGGGAAGCTGTCGTTTCAGATACCAGGGACTTCTCCCGGCCCCCCCCTTTTTTTTGTTTTTTTTCGGGAGCAGGGACGTGGGTTCTTTCCTATTCTTGAAAGGTTTTATTTTTGTTTTTGGTGGGATGTGGGTTGTCAGAGTTTGGGATTGTGAGAGCAGATGGATATGTCGGGTGGGTTGGCCTTTTTGGTTGGCAGACGGTCTCGGTAACAATGAAAGGAGAGAGAAAAGATGGAGAGAGATAGAAATAGAAACCTTCTCGCAGTGGTGAAAAAATAGCTAGCGACCTAAATATAGTTGACTTGTGTGTGATAGGCATTGTTTTTCTGATAGTCGAGTATTGTGGATGTTGTCTACATGCGTTCATCTTCAGATGCAAGATAGAAATGGTAGGTGATATAGGAAAAGTCGAGAGTTCTCATTCTTGATTTTTTTTTGGCAGAGGGACCTAATTGACAATTGAAAAAAAGGGTGGTTGTGAGTTGATATCTCATCTACTTTAGGTCTTTGAAGTAGACATTTTTGTCTTTGTGTCTCGGTGTGGTGTGCTTAAAATGGTGTTTGATGTTTCCTGCTCTTTTGAGTGAGGACGGGTGTCTACTTTGCCTTGAGACTATTGAAATATGAAATACGATCGGGGGGAGGGGGGTTACAAATGGATAGCGAATACAAACAAAATACACTTATCTAGAACAACAAGATCTAAAACACATCCAAATTCCAGCAGAGACCTGGTGAGAATTCGGTGCTGATTGTGGAAGGATGCTTTGATTTATGATGTGATTGGGAACCGGGTTGAATCTTGCTTTTTTGTTGTTGAAAGCTCTAGGGTGAGACATGTTTAATAGCTTCCGATCTGTAAATGATATTAACCACAAGGACATGCAAAAATAGGATTAGATGGTGATAGGCGTAGGTGATAAGTGACGAGGCGACAAATGCTTATGGTAAGCATCTCATAGCCGCAGTACATGATAGACTGGTGTTGAGGTGATCCATTGCCATCCCCTAGCAAGAATATACTACACAGGAAAACAATGTCGGTAGAACGAGCCGATGAGGCTATGTCCGGCGCACAAGCAGGGGTCCCACACCGCAGCCTGGATTTTCGGCAAGTTCCGGCACACGCGACCTTACCAAACATCCACCCTTCTAATGCCCTCCCATTCGATTTTGACCACCTTACACACAATCTACTCGTGTGAAAAAAAAACGCACTGATAGATTGTCATAGTAAACTGATGTTTCCCCAAGTTTTGTGTAGAGTTACCCGAGAGAAAGTGTGAATAAAAAATAAAAAGAGTAGTTTAGGCCATCTTCCGAGTCAGAAATCGCTCAGATTCCGGTGGCTCGTGCGCTTTCTGGGAGCGTGAGAATTTTTTGGAGTTTCAACGGGGGGTTTTCAGTTCTTTGAATCTTGTTTCGATTCCCTACTTTCTCCGCCACCACCTTCTTATTCCTCAAGACAATCCCGCTTTTTTGTGACTTCAAGTTATTCGATGGCTCGTACCAAGGTAATGTATTTGGGATCTTGTTCCTTTTCTCTCATCCTCTCTCTGTATGCTTGGTGTGTTGTGCTCATTCTTTGCCTCGTTCTCAGCAAACTGCCCGCAAATCTACAGGAGGTTCGTGTTTTTGTTCTTCTTTTCTGCAAACTTTTTTTTTGACTTGCTTTCGTTACAGGCAAGGCTCCTCGTAAGCAACTCGCACTCAAAGCCGCTAGGAAGACCGCACAGGTAGGCTTTACTCGTTGTAACGTGGTGATTCGATGCATGTTTTTAATTATCCCTCTAGACTGCCACTGGTGGTGTTAAGAAGCCCCACAGGTTCCGCCCTGGGACTGTTGCCCTTCGTGAAATTCGAAGGTATCAAAAGTCGACAGAGCTTCTTATCCGCAAGCTCCCGTTCCAAAGGCTTGTCCGTGAGATTGCTCAGGATTTCAAGGTAAATTTGCGTGCTTGCCGCTCTCGTTGACTCACCTCGTCTTATTTTGGTCGATAGACGGATCTCCGTTTCCAATCTTCTGCTGTTATGGCGCTTCAGGAAGCTGCTGAGGCTTACCTTGTTTCTCTCTTTGAGGACACCAACTTGGCTGCGATTCATGCCAAGCGTGTTACTATGTATGTAAATTCGTTCTTATCGTTGGTGCTGTTGTCGTTTATGTCGTTGTTTTAGCCAACCCAAGGACCTTGCCCTCGCCAGGCGTCTTCGGGGAGAGAGGTCCTAAATTGTATGACATATGTAGTGCTGTATATGTGTTTGCATTGATCAGTTGATTTTGTATCTCTTTCTCTCTTCTGCCGTTGTCTTTGTAGTTTGTATGATCGATTATTGCTCCTTGGCCAGGTTCGTGTTATGGATAATTTGTGTTGGTTCTTGATAGTTTTGGAGCATGTTGGCCTTTGAGTGCTGTGAGGTCCATATGCATAGGTCTAACAGATTGTAGTATGCCGTCAAATAGACTTCAACGTTGCCATATTGTATAGAGCTACTGCTGCGGCATTTGGAATGCTATTGTTCTATCGACCGCAACCAAGATGTTTTTTAAAACAATTCTTTCTTACAGGGTGCTTTTATCTACAAAGCAAAGTTGGTTGAAATGAAGGAGAGACAAACAAAACTAGGCTCTCATTTAGCCTCTCAAATCCATTTTGTGATTTTGACACATTTTGTCTTTGTTTCTAAAATGTGCTAGTTCCAGTTGGAGCGCTACTTGTGAAACTGAGATATAAACAAGCTGATGGCTCCCCATAAAGAAGGGAATCTCCACATGAAATGGCTAGCCTACTTCCGTGAGGTAGGTAATCTATTTAAACTTGATCATCTGTATCAACTATCATGGTTAGTCCATGAAAAAAATACTTGTAGTAAAAGACACCACAAAGAATAGTGATCCAATTAATCACTGATTCTTATGCCCGGGGATTGGAGTTTTACTTTCTTGAATAAGAACGAAACACAGAATGAAAACACAGGGAATCTACTTACATTGGAACAAGGTCCCCCAATTGATTCTCATTGGCTCTCGTACCTACTTGAACTGATAGAATATAGTAGTCCTCTCCGAAGGCGATGAGAACCGAGGATTTCGATGGAAACGATATCATTTGATGAAAAGCAATGATGCTCGTCTTGACACATGTTTAGTCTCCAACATGAACACTGAACGGTGATATAGATCTTTTTGGATCGATGTAGACATTAGACATGGATCAAATCAGGGAGATGCATTTTCTATGTTTTTTTTCAACGTCGAAAAACAAAGAAAAAACTTGGGACTTTTTTTCTAAAGACCTGCAGGAGTGCGTATAAAATGACCATTCCAGCATTTGAAACCAACATCGTTGTTGACCTAAGAAAAAAAAATGGCACAGTCCATTCGTCATGTTTTTGCCGTGGTAGAGCCAGGGAAACACGAACTGTTTCGGGATCGCACATGACGTCGACCGGGGCGCCAGTTTGAGTCTTGGCAAATATGTCCTTTGTGCGAATATTTGATGCTGAAGCATTGTATGATCGGTAGGTAGATGCGCTTATGTGGGACAAGAGAAGACGTACTGGTGTTTGGGTAAAGGTCGAGAATAGCGACTTCCTTCCCAGTGGCATTTGCAACGGAGTACCTTGTAAGAGGGTAAACGCCGTGTGCGCGACAAGTGAGGATCTGAACAAACCAGCAAGGGTCAGTGACACAGGAACCTTCAACATACGGGACGCTTTGAGATGATGATCATTAGCTGGCTCAATTCAAGGTCTAATCGGAGCACCCCACTCTCTGATATCGCCCACGAAATTTTCAAACAAGAAGTCTTGAATATGCGTATTATTCAAGTCAGTAGAGTTGGGCATTGATCCTGCCTATGAAAATATTACGTTGTGGCTGCCCAATCATAAAGTTCACAAACGTTTTGATCCCAGTAGCTACAAGGGGCTCGCAATTAGTGGGTGATTTTCCCAGAAAAAGCACATGGAAAGCATACTTCTGAGTGACGTATATCTTGGTAGGATTGAGAGATGAGTTTATCTCGCAAAAAACGGAAGACTCACAGGAAATAGTACGTCATGAAAGGTAATATCTTTCCAAGTGATGCTGGACATGTATTTAGCCGAGGCAAGATGCTTAGTCTAGATCAAAGCGCACTTCCGGGCCAAACCATTTCCACCTGTCCAACTCTTGAACCGCGCACCATAGAGAGTGCTGTTCTGAGTACTACTAAGCGGAAAAAAATGCCAGGGTGAAAAGTACAAACCATGGTGACATTTTCAATCCTGTGAGGTCGAGAGTGAGCAGGAGATATCCAAAAAACGATACAGGAGATGTAGAACTGACAATACATTCTGTACGTCCGCAACCTGACCCCCTTTTCCCAATGAGCCAATTGAAAGTCCATGACCACCTTCACAGTAAGAATCCCTTTCCAGAAGGTCAGTATGAATAGGAAACAGTTTAACAACAGCAGACCTGAATATAATATCTTTGGCGCCGTTTCCAACAGTGAGACAATCATCGCCATTCTGGACGAAGTTCCTCTCAAATAGCATGTTAGTACCACTGGCCGAAAAGCCTAAAAGAATTGAGATTCATTAGAAAGTCTTGACTCTAGTTCACTAACCATCGCTATGCAAATCGCATTAGTACCACGATATCAAGCAACTGTTTAGTACGCACGTGTTGAAAGGGAATGACTGAAGGTACTTTGTGTGAGGGATATCTTCTAAGGGCGAAATGAAAACTCACGTCACTGTCCGAAAGGGCATGTATGCGATTGTTGAATGCATGGAAGTTCACTGAGCCACTAGTAAGGAAGTTCCAGGCTACTGGCTGTGGAGGTGTCAGTTTAATTTCACCAAGATAGATCGAAATTTCTCTACCTTCCATATCTTCATATCCCGAATTGTACCATTAGTGATCTTACTAAAGGAAATTCCATGTGGGCGGTTATCCAAACCCGAACTTCCTTCGGCGGCATCCCACCACTAGAATCGTAGGTCCAAAACTGACCAAAGAGATAGTGGGGACTCTACGCACTGCTTGACCGTGTCCGTCAATCCAACCCCATTGAGGATCTGTTGAACCTCGTAAGGTAACATTGCGACCTCCATTGAAGGAGAACCTTTTTTCTGAGGAGTGAAAGAAGGAATACTAACGGTAGAACAAAGACAAACCAGTACCCTGGGAAACTCTGCGGTAAATGAGATCACCAAGGGTAGTGCAAACATAACTATAACGTACAGATGAGCCAACAATCGCTGTTTCTACTTGAGAAACATTTCTAGGATCAGCCAATGATGAGGAACTTGCCTTGAACGGTGGGAATATCCTCTGGGTATGTCAAGTTTCCCTCAATAGCTATTTCAACGTTGTTTAACGCAGGAAACTTTATTGGGGTGAAAATGTTGTATGTAACTCCTTTTTGAAAGATAATACTTGAGTTTTCTGCGAGGTCAGGCAAAGCTTTCATCAATGCGGGCGTGTCATCTTGGCCGGGAGAATGTTGGACTAGAAATCTATTCCAGGCAAAAGATGCAGAGATCCAGGTTGTTGTAACGAAAAACGAAGACAGATGCATTTCCGGCAGGTGGAGAATGTGTTTAAGATTCAAACTAGAAGTCGTAGTTATAACCTAGCCCGGTGCGTGGAAATGAAAGTTCGATAGATGATTCTCGTCCTTGGCACCTGTTCACATGGCTCTTATGACTCAGTATTTCAAAATCAGCGGGCCGTTCTCAAGTGTCAGGAATAATGCTATCTTAAAAGAACTCACTGGATAGTTCAAAGTGAATATCGGTTTCGTACCATTTGAGCTTCTCGAACATGCAATAGACGTCCTAGGGACCTGTTGTGAATTATCGTATCACGAAGACTTCGAGGCATCTGTAGTCACAACATCGATAGAATAAAGGCATTCACATAACTCTTTCAAGCAACTAATGACATGCCACAACATACATTGCTTTGAATCGAGTCTGGATTGTTCGTTATCAACAGGGAACTGGCTAGGTGGGATCTAGGGAAGCAATTATCGAAGATCGCAGCTATAGAGCGCATGGGTATCACGATCAATCAATCCATTGCACCTTCGAGAAGTTGATATTGGGCTTGGGTTTGTAACCAAGTTTTTCCATTCTTAGCTTCACTGAACGATGGATTTTGATACCATTCGTCCGTTGCTTAGGGATTACACGGCCACGTCCATAGTTAGCTCTGGAGTAAAGGTTAGGTGCTGGTGGGAATAACTACGAGTCACACGTACGAGATTTTGGTCGTCCACGTGTCATCGTCTTTTTGGAACTTAATTTTTTGCGGGATCAGTTCCATGATCCACCATGATTTTGCAATTTCCAACATATCGTTGATATCAGATGTGGCATCAGCAAGATCTTCTTCTTCCTCACTGACAAAGGAATCATCTTCTATGGGAGCTCCATTGGCTCCAGGGAGGGTCAAGAACGGACGGGTCTCTGGCGGCGGCGTGCCAGAGAATTCATGGACGGGAGATGGTCGTGTCTTTACTTCCGGCCAGACGGATTTAGGATCCAAACCGATGTGTGCGAACATTTTACGGTCGAATAGGATACCAGTGTCAATCTTGAAACATTCACGAACCATCCACCGAAGGGAAATTCTTGCCAAACTATTTCGCACTTCGTTTTTGACGGCACCACCACCGACGTCTTCGGGGCCACAATCAGCATCTTCCTAAACGTATGAATACTCGGAACTCAGAAGCAACTTACCACAATGACATCCGGCGAACCAGACCTCCTCAACATCGGTTGAATGAAGTCCTTGACTGGCATACTGTCTCCCAGGCTCGCTTATTCTTATTAAGCCGCGGGCTACGCTTCTTCTCGCTTATTTGACCTTGACCCCACTTGAGGCCAAGTGCTACTTCCTCGGGAGTCGGGCGGTTGAAAAAGTTGGGTTTAAAGCGAACTCGATGCTCATCGAGCGCCAGGGCTTGACGAAAATGCTTCACATGAGTATTGAAGGTCGTAAAGGGAAGGCGCTTGGGGATCACGCCAACGGAACCCACGGTGTCCCTGTGGGATCTCCTTAATTTTACATCAAATAACACACATTGGGATAGGCTCACCAAACTGCAAGTAGGTGGATATCAACGTCAATTGAAAAAGCTTTCTTAAAAGCTGCGCTCTGTTTCCACCCGGTTTCATCTTCACGGGAATACATCTTGTACGCAAACGGGACCTGCTGATGGTTTGACTTTGGCAACAAGCCGACCTACCGGATTTCAATTAATGGCTCATTCAGGATTACGAGGCGACTAACCTTATGAACCCTGGTCGAGAAAGAGGTGGTCAGCAGCTGTCAGAGGGAACCCTGTTCTGAGATAACTACGACTCACATTCCGGCCAATGCACGAGCAGTATCTAGACTAAAGTTCAATTCATGAATCTTTATGGGACCTGATACTACTCACATGCTCCTCGTGAAAACCCTGACACCAATAGGAAGATGTCAAAAAATGCCTAGTGCAGAGCACGGAAAAACAAACCAAAGAGGGATACTTTATCGCCATACTCGTCTATGCATGTTGAATTTTTCATTCTTTTGAGATCAAAATGACCGCTCACAGTTTTGCATGAGGAATTCATAACCACCTGTCCTGGGTCTCAGTTGGTGTCCCACACAGAATTAAATCCCGTTCACTCATAACGTGTGCATTTAAGTGGACACCGATCATGGCGTCAAGAACCTTATGAACTTTGGCCATCATAGGTTTGGCTACTTGGGGTATAGTGTACGTGCCGATTCCGGCCTGAAGGTGTGTAGCATGTTGGCCACACGTGTAATCAGATGTGTCGAATACGCACCTGATAGTAAACGAGTTGCTTTGAACTGTCATTCTTCCTCAAGAGAGAAACGAAATTGACAATATTTGAATTCTAGAGTAGAACAGGATAAGCTTAATTGAAGCTGGGAAGAGGTGGAAATTGACATCATCGTCGAATTGATCACCTGAAAAGTAGGACATTAGCTTGAGGCAACGAATAAGAGAGTAGATCTTACCCGTGCCGTCAAAGCAAAGAATAAGTGTTCTATGTTTGTGGGTCGGTGGTACGCTTTCAGAGTCTCTGGCCTCGACTAAGTCTGACGCGAAGGAAGGCGACATTGGAGAGTACATATCCTGGTCATCTGATGGGATCATTGTAGAAGAAAATGTGTTTGTATCACTATCGGTGGGGGAACTGGGCAGGGATGTAGCCATTTGACGTCAGGCGGATGTAAACGTCTATTTTATGCCTTCGGTCGGCGTCTGATATCGGCGGAAACGAATATAGTGTTGATGGCCGAGAATAGCTTTAAACACATCCCTTCATTGAGAAAAGTCGGACTAGAATGCTCCACGTTCGTAGTTTTGCGTGGAAAATGGACTACAGTCGTTCTCTACTAGGTGTTATACTTCAGCAATGCGATGTTTTTCGGAACTGTAGTTCGGGTTGAACAGCTGCATATCATTTTAAACAATAATATTTTATGACTATTGGACAGCACGCTCCACCCGCCGAAACATTTAGGAACTCATCGACTACTTGATCATGTGTCAGTGGTCTGATGGTCTAAATGGGAACTAACAATTCTAACCAAATGTCGTTAGTCGATCAACACGAACACATTATGTTTATGTTTCTAGCCATCTATCAGGTTATTTTTAGACAGAATTTGTGCAAAGCAGCAATTGGGGTAGTCAGCGGCCATTATATAAGAATAAACCCTTATTGTGTCTTATGTCGCTTCTGCTGAATTGAAATTAATCTACCTATCTTGATGCGAGATCCAAAGATGCCTTAAGGGTTTGTCCGAATAAAGATCGGAGTTTGAGGCGAAAAATCAGATAGCCTCGTAACCAACACCGGTCGCTCCAAGTTAGTTTGTCATATTCAAGTGATCTGTTAAGTTATGAGCAGCTCAGCCCGGGGAATACCTTGTCGCACTTATCATACCTGAACCTAGTGTCTTCGTGCCACACTGCCTGCTCCTACTGTGGTTGCATTCCTTTCAAATGGGCCTACCCATATCTCCATTCTCTAGAATGAATCTAGTTTTCGTTTGCTACTTGGCCTGACCGTCTTGGGTACTCAGGATTTTCCTATTGTGGATTGCAATGTATTGTGAAATCTGCCAAGGACTCTAATAACAATTTGTATACCAATTCACCTGGTCATGTCCCTGTGGAAGTCCAGCAAATGGCTGTTCTTGACACTTCAGTCATGTATGGTTCAAATGCAAGAATTATTTGAACAGCAATACAGTGCTGAAAAGTTCAAGTGGATGAAGCAACCAGAGGAAAACTGTTGAGAATATATTCTGTGAATTTTTCTATTCCATTTTGATTTCCTCTCTCTTTTTTAAAAAATCATCAATTTGTTACGCGCTTCTCTTATCTTTGTTTGCTTAGTAAGCAGATAGTTTTTCATGGGATCCCACGGGTCCGTGTGATTATATCAGGACAAGCTAAGCTAGAAATGGTAAAAGTTAATCCTAGAAGATTCAGTTATCAGACCTCGAGCATAAACCGTGTAATAAATTGCTGAATATACATATCAGAACCTCAGCCTAGCACCTGCAAAATCAGCTGTAATGCCAGCTGCAATGTCAAGTGCAGCACTAATTACAATATTTTCTATAGTCTAGTTATAGTACTATCTGGATAGCATGCCCTGGCAATTCATACATTGGTTTGGAGCCTTGCACTGGGTTACTTAAACTTGGTCCTTGACTACTCCAAAGTGACTGGGCTCTTGCTTGTGCTCATCCTTAGAAGTGAGTTTTGAGCTGCTTGTTTGCAGGCACCAGGCCAAGGTTCTGATTTTTTAATTCAGCAATTTATCATTATCTAGTAGGTATGTGAGATGGATGTGGGAAGATAGGGCTTAGTCAAATTTTTAGATAATCAGTTCCAACTCAAAAATTCCACAAAAATTCAAATAAATTCATTCAAATTCAGGAAAATTTTGAAAAAAATAAAATTTGTTGCTCCCTTTTTCTTCTTATTTCAAAGAAGTTTAACAAAATAAATTCAATCATTACAACCCTTTTCTTTTCATATTTAACCCAAATTGGATGTATGGGAGAGAAATAAACATATACAAATATACAGTGATAGTGCCAGTTCATTGACTTCTCTGTTTTCAATCATTGTCTCCTATGTCCTCTCTTTGCTCTTTTACTCTTCTATTCTCTCTATACCTTAACTGAATACCAGGCCCTAGGTATAAAGTGGACAGTACTCTACAGCTGTGGTGTAGAGCATGGTTGGTGTAACCAAGCTCAGGTCTACCTTCCTAGACAGACTGTTTTCTTGAGTAGTACTGCAGTAGTATATCTATATACCTTTTGTCACAAACTTCATTCAGACCATAACTCCAGGAATACTTGACCAATTTCAATGATATAAATGGCCACTGAAAGCCCTTAAAAAGACCTTTCAAACAGTACCAAAAACATCTCAAAGCAATCAGTATTCACCAAGTTATCAGCAGATCAGTCAGTGGTCACCAAGTTACCAGATACTAAATCACCGATATCTTGGGAACCGCTTAATGTAATTGTTTGCTTCAATAACCATCGTGGAGCTCTCTTCAATGCGCTTCTTTTGGCTATAAATAGATCCCGAGGCAATAAGATCCCATGGAGATACAAGGTCCTCAATGTTTGTACATGACACTAATCTTTATCTATAGATTATCATCTGTCCTTGAATAGAACAAAGGACTGCCCTAAGATGGTTATGTTATCTCTATTTCAAGAACAATAGCACTCCTATATGTAGAACAATAGGTAGTGATCATGTGGTAGGCTGTTCTGGTGCACAGACCACCACAATTATGTATTTAAGGACTGTATGTCTGAGGATAAACCTCAGACTTAACAACATCTTTTGCTGCTTGTCTAACTTCACTTTTTTGAACACTTTGATTATCAAATCAAGCAATCACAAATCAGTAAGTGGCCATTTGTGATACCTTTCTATTAGTAATCTGGTGCTTGGGATCTATTATAATCCTTATATGCAAGGGAATAACAACTGCTTTCTAAGAGTGTTGTTTAGAGTAGGGATTTTCTTCTTAGAAGTGATAGTATACCTGTTATGAGAGCCCTAAGAAGGAAACAGTCTCCTACATATTTAAACACTTAATCCAAAATCTCAAGTCATACAATGAGGTCAAGGTATAAATAGCATGGGAACTTAGGAAACCAAATCATGTAATAAGGTCAAGTGACCATAGAACATTCTGGAAGAACATGTGATTGTGGACTAGTAGTAGTACAGCCACTGTAAAATAGTATAAGTAGTAGTCCAATCCAAGAAAGAACTCTATCGAGTTCTTCTTGAACATCCACCTAGGGTGATCACTAAGAGCATTCACTGCCTATTGATAACAATACCTTTATTCTTAGGGTAGTTGTAAGTAAGATAGCAAGACAGTTGTAAGAGATGGATTCTGTTGAATTAGAATGTCAAGGGAGAAGGGCTGAGGAATGAGCACAATGAGATCTCCATAATATCCCTCCAGCTCCTGTCCTAAATAGAAGAAGAGGAAGAAAAGAACAAAATTCCATTTGACTTTTGCATATATTCCACAAAATCTTGAGGATGTTATACTTGATTTGCACAAATGTCAACTTGCTGAACAGCAACAAAGAACAACTCAAGAACCTAGAGCACAAATCATAATAGCAGAAGTAGAGAGACAGAGATAAGTAGAAAAGGTTCAAGTTAATCAAATAATAGAGGAATGGAGAAATGAAGATGCAGATGCTCTTGATTATAAAGGACAGCAAAATAAACATGGTAATGGAGACCTGAATGTGGATAGGAATATACAGGAAAATATTTTAAGAGCTGTAAGTAATAGATTTCACTAATTGTTGATAAATAAATTCTAATTAGATATTATAGGATGTTAGAGAAGGAAATATTCAAGAGTTGGATATAGAAGATGATATAATTCAGGTATGTTGATTTTTGTATAATAAAATTCTATATACTTATAAATTATCAGGATCAAGAAGCTGTTGTTGCAAATGATATCCCACTATCTGTTTCTCACCCTACACCTTATCCACCTGCTGGACAGCCATTCTTAGAAACTAATATACAGTATAACAACTTGGGTATGCTGATTGTTATTTGCCCTCACTGTCATGCTCTTCACCCTGACTGTGAGAAGCTTAGATCCTCATAGGTTAATCATCCCAAATTTGGCATATGCTATTTGCAAGGACAGATCCAACTGTCTTCTCTCCAACCACTCACTGGAATCCTTCACAACTACTTGACTGGAGATGGGTATTCCTCAAGAGAATTTTGCAATAATATATGATAGTATAATGCAGCTTTTGCTATGACTTCAGTAGGAGTCAAAATTGACAACTCAGTCACTAGGCAGTTCAGTCTCTACTATTTCAAAATCTAGGGAGAACTTCATTATCTCACTGGTACTCTTCTCTCTCATGCAGATCAGACTCTAATATGTATGCAAATCTATATCCTTGACACAGCAGAGCAGCTCAATGTCAGGAGAGCTAACAATAATAATCTAGATCCTGTAGTAATGGACAATATTCAGACAATGCTCCTGGACAGTTATCCATATACTGGCCAGTACCATCATACATATGAGCTTATCAGGAACAAACCAGTAGATGAGTAGCAGGAGGTTAGGATTAGATTGCATGTAAATTTACAGCATGATCAGCAAACTCACAATCTGCCTACTACTGAAGAGATTGCAGTTATTATTCCTGAAGAAAGAGTTCATCATACACTAGATAATAGAGATGTAGTATTATGGGCAAGAGGAGGACAGCTTGAGCAAATAAGCCAGAACAGTCCTTTATATGCTGCTCTCCATTATGTTCTGTTGTTTCCAAAGAGAGAGAATGGATGGTATCCAAGAATTCCAATCTGTGGTGCTCAACTAAGAGAATGAAAGGAGAATAGAAGACAAAGAAATAGAAAGGAACAGACTTGCTCACAGGTGGTTTCTGACATATGCTACTATGCATATTATCTTTATATCAGAGATGGTTCTCAGCTATCTCTCTTCTATGGTAGAAAGCTATTTCAGTAGTTTGTTGTTGATGCATGGGCAAACTGTGAACAGAGGAAACTCAACTGGGCTAGAACACATCAACATACTCTTAGATCTGAGCTTTACCAGGGACTACAGGATACTGCTGTATATGATAGGCATAATGGAGAAGATGATAGGCCTTTAGGATGTAAACTCATTCTTCCTTCTTTTTATGTGGGCAGTTGTTGTGAGAACCTCGAGCAGGAAAAGGTTTCCCATGCATCTGAACACTCCAACTAAAACCTCCAAAGCACACAATGGAGTAAAGACATAAACAGGATAGGGACTTAGTAAGCCAAGTCACGTGACAAGGTCAGGTAACTATAGAACATTCTGGAAAGGACATGTGACCATGGGACTCTAGGGTACAGCCACTGTAGTAATAGTATAAGTAGGGCTGTAATCCAATGAGAACTCCATCGAGTTCTTCCTGAACATCCACCTAGGGTAACCACTAAGAGCATTCACTGTTCCTTGGTAACAGCAGTCCTAGGTTTATAACTCAGTTGTTCTAGGATGCTATGGCTATTTACAGGCATTTTCACAAACCAGATGTCATGACATGGCCAAAACAGCTAAGTCATTATTTATTTTCTTTTTCTTTTTCTTTTCTTTTTAAATCTGCAGACATGTGAAACAACTAAAAGGAGATGCATGGGAGTTTATAAATAGAAGTAAACACAGGAGGTGTATAAGTAGTGTACTACAATTGAATAGAAACTCTATCGAGTTCTCCTTGTTAACTCGGACTAGGAGGATGATTAAGTCACCTCAGGCTAAGTCACTATACCAGATCTCTTTTTTACCATGACTGCTAATCCCAAGTGACTAGAAATTGTTCAGAGTCTTTTCCCTGGACAGATAGCTACTGATCATTCTGATATTATATCATATGTCTTTGAGCAGAAAAAGAAAGCACTTCTCAAGCTTATTGATAATAGCTTCTTTGATACTACAATAGCTCATATTTATACTATTGAGTTCTAGAAGAGAGGTCTTCCTCATATTCACCTGCTCATCTTTCTACACCCTTAAGATTACATTCAAGACCCTTATTATATAAACTCCATGATCTCAGCATAGTTACCTAATCCTCAGCTACAGCCATTTCTCTATGCAAAAGTCACCAAATATATGTTGCATAGTCCATGTGGTGTTGACAATCCCCAAGCCAAGTGTATGGTCAATGGATGATATAGTAAACATTTTCCCAAAAACTATAGAGAGAGAACAGACTAGGCTGAGGACAGTTATTCACTTTATGCTAGACCTGACAATGGCTTGGTATTTGAATGTAATAGAGCCAGGTTCACCAATTAATATGTGGTCTCTTACTGTCCTCAACTTCTTCTTTTTGATTGTTATATTAATATAGAGGTCTCTGCTGGATTGGAAACTGTCAAGTGTCTAAGCAAGTACATCTATAAGGATTCTGACAGAGCAACTATAGAGATTAGTGGTGGAGTACAGGATAAAATCAAAGCACACTTGGATGGTCAGTTTATTGGTCCAACAGAAGCTTGCTAGAAAATATTTGAGTTTAACATATATAGAGAGTCACCAGCTGTTCAACATTTTCCTATTCATCTTTCTAATGAGCACTATGTCAACTTTTATGCACACCAGACTGTCAATAAAGTATTGGCCAGGCAAAATATAGAGAAGACTTAGCTTACTGCTTGGTTTGATTACAACTCTATATATAATAATGGATTGGACCTTACTTATTGGCAGTTTCCTCAACACTATACCTGGAATGCTAAAGTCAAATCATGGCATCCAAGATGATATGCTAAGGTAATTGGAAGGATGTACTTTGTATCACCATCAAAGGAAGAACAGTTCCTTTTATGATTTCTCTTGACTATATTTGAAGATGGAAAAAGTTGGAAGCATCTGAGGATCTGGAATGGCCAAGTATTTATCATATTTAAGAAAGCATGTATGGCAAGAGGATTACTAGAGGATGATCATGAGTGGAGGATTTGCTTAGAGGAAGCAATTGCAATACAGCCTAGAGTGGCATATCGCTAGCTGTTAGCAGTGATCTTACTGACTGATAAAGTGGCTGAACCTCATGTTCTCTGGAATCAATTCAAGGCTAGACTGTGTGATGATGTCAAACACAAACTATGTTATATGAGCCACTATCAAGCTGACCAGGAGATACCAGAGGATAATGTTTATGATTATAGTCTTTGGGATCTGAACAGGATGTTGGTAGGAATAGGAAAGAAGTCTTGCTGAGTTTCTACCTATGTCTCTTCCACAGCAACAGTGGAGTCACAGAATATCCAATCCTCTCTTATAGACTGAGCAGTATAATACAGATAAAATGGCAACTTTAATAAATAAGCAGAGGGCAATGTTTAACCCTGAACAAGCTACTGCTTTTGATGCTGTTTTGGAGTCTATCACCAACAACTAAGGTCATCTTTTCTTCATTCATACTGCTGGTGGTTGTGGAAAAACTTTTCTTTGTAATACTATTGCTGCTGAGGTTAGAAGGAGAGGACAGGTGGCATTGTGTGTAGCATCATCTGAAATTGCTGCTCTTTTGCTGGATGGAGGAAGAACATCTTATTCATGCTTCAAGATTCCTCTTTCTATTAATGAAGACTCTGTGGCTAGACTTAAATGGAATAGTTACATGTTTTCAGTCATTCAACAGACCAAGGTTATTATTTGGGATGAAGTTTCTATGCAGCATAAGTATGACATTGATGCTGTTGATCAATGCCTAAGAGACTTGCTTGAAGTAAGTAATCACTTGCACTTGATAGCTGTTGAATTGACATATTATCTAGAATGATCATCCATTTGGTGAAATTACAGTAGTATTTGGAGGGGATTTTTGTCAAACTTTGTCTGTGGTGCCTAAAGAAACACGTCAACAAGTGGTAGTAGCATCCTTTTGTAGAGGAAATTTATAGAAACATATCAAGTTCTTATATCTCAGATACAATATATACTTGGGCCACTCTGAAGCTGACAATCAACATACTCAGTGGTTGTTGGAAATTGGTGCTGGATCAACTATAGTGTTAGCATAGAGCTATGAAGACTTTAGAGCTCAACCAAGATAGTTGTTCAGGAAGAACTCGATAGGGTTCTTCATTGGATTGCAGTCCTACTTATACTACAATTATAGTGGCTGTACTTTACAGTCCCACAATTACATGTCCTTTCCAGAATGTTCTATAATCACCTGACTTGTCATGTGATAGAATTACCTAAGTCCCCTGCTATTTATATCTTAACCCCATTATACGATTTGAGGTTGTGGATTAGATGTTTGAATACACAGGAAACTATTTCCCTTTTGGAGTTCTTATAACATGGTTCCCCCTTCAAGTTTTCTTATCCTAAGGAATTTTTCTATTGATTCCAATTTTCATCCTATCTCTTTTCCCTCTCTTTTTCATATCTTTTTCTCCCCCATCCATATAGTAATTTTGCCATGAATTCCCTAGGTAGTTCCTGACTAAACTTTGTCTCTTCTTCCTCCAGCTTCTGTTGTCTTAGTTCTTTGGCCTCTTCTCCATACTCTTTCTTGAATTCTTTTACCATCTCTTTCATATTTTCCAAATTTTCTTTATTTTCCCAGGTGTCTTCTTCTGCTGTATAACCTTTCCATCTCACCAAGAACTTTTCCTTCCCTCTTACTATTCTTCTGTTTAAGATCTTTTCTATCTCAAATTCTTCTTCTCTCTCGATGATGACCAGTTTCAGTAGTATCTTCTTCTGCCCCTTAACCTGTGGTTTATAAAGACATACTCTGCTTATGTTAACTATGGGATGTATTCTAATAGATTTAGGTAATTCTAATTCTATTGTATTACTTGAGATGATCCCCTTGACTTTATAAGGCCCCACAAATTGTTTGGTCAACTTCTCCAATCTTTTTTCTTTCATCTGCCATTTTAAGTTCTTTGTACTTAGTAGTACTAAGTCTCCTACTCTGTACTCTTCTCCCTCTCTTTGCCTTTTATCCATGAGCTTCTTCATCTCTTCCTATGCCTTTCCTAATGCTGCTTTCACTTCTTCCTGAATTTTCTTTATTCTTTCTATGAACTTTTCTGCTGCTTTGTACTTCCCCCTTCTTCTCCCCTTGAATCCCATTCTTGGGTCTCAACCATAGTTTGCTTTGAATGGCAATATTTTTGTTGCTGTGTGAACTTTGTTGTTATATGCAAATTCTGCCATTCCCAACCAATCTGGCCACTGTTCTTGTCTATAGTCAATGAAGACCCTCAGATACTGCTTCAACTCTTGGTTTATCCTTTCTGTCTGCCCATCTGTTTGAGAGTGATAGGCTGTTGAGAGTTTCATCTGGATTCCCAACAAGTTGTTTAGCTCTCTCATCATTCCTGCCACAAACTGTACTCTTCTATCTGATATAATGCTTTCCAGGAGCCCATATAACTTCCATACATGATCTCAGAACAACCTTGTAAGACCTTTTACCAATGTTTTTTCTGTAGTTGCTATAAAGTGTGCCATTTCACTAAATCGGTTGCATACTACTAAGATAGCATCATATCCCTGAGCTAATGGTAGTTTAGTAATGAAGTCTGCCAAAATATGACTCCATGGTTTCTCTGGGATTGCGTTAGGCATTAGTTTTCCTGCTGGTGCTTCACTTCAATCCTTGTATCTTTGACAAGCATTGTATCTCTTTACATATTTTTCCACTTCCTTTGTTACTCCTGGCCACCAGTAATTTCTAGTGACCAACTCTGTCATCTTCTATCTCCCTCTGTGCCCCCCTACTGGGGTATTATGGTACAACTGGATTATTTCTCTCCTGAGCTCCCCTTCTGGCATATATATCTTTCTTTTCTTTATTACTATCCTATCCTTGATCTCCTATTCTTCATCTTTCAATGTTTTTATTCCTTCCTTCTTTAATTTTTCTACTGCTTTTACTACCCTTTTGTCCCCTTCCTGTGCTCTTTTGATTTTTTCTCTTAGGTTTCCCTCTTCTACTACTGTTTCCATTCCCCTGATTCACTCAGACTTTATTAACTTCCAATCTTCATTGTCTTTTTCCACTCCCTCCTACCAATTGGATCTCCTGCTCAATCTGTCTGCCTTCCCCATGCTCTTTCCTGGAACATGCTTTAGTGTGAAATTGAATCAGGATAGGTATAAGGCCCATTTTGCTTGTCTTTGATTCAGTTTTTGGCTTGTTATAAAGTACTGAAGGTTCTTATGGTCTATCCAGATTTCAAATTCCAATTTTGCTCCTTCCAAGTAGTGCCTCCATGCTTCTAGGCATCTAATAACTACCAGCATTTCCTTATCATGAATTTTGTAGTTTTGCTCTATGGCATTTAACAACTTAGAGATAAAGGCCACCAGTCTCTACCTTCCATCCTTCCATCTTGTTGACAATACTCTCTCCATTGCGTAGTCTGATGTATCTACTTCCACTCGCATTTCCTTGTCCAGGTCTGGTATTACCAGGACTGGTTCTGTTGTGAAGGCTTCTTTCAGCTTTCCAAATGCCTCCTCCTATGCCTCTTCCTACCTCTATTTTTCCTCCTTTCTAACCAATATATGTAGTGGCACTGCTAGTTTCGCAAAGTCTTTAATAAACCTCCTGTAGTAGTTGGTAAGTCCCAAAAACTTCTGCACTTCTTTTACATTTCTTGGTGTTGACCAGTTTAGAACTTCCTTTACTTTTTCCCTTTGCATTTCCACTCCCCTTGGTCCCTATCACTACTCCCAGGAATTCCACTTCCTTTACCTTCTACCTACACTTTTCTGGTTTTACAAAAAGGTCGTTTTCTTCAAGCTGCTTTAACACTTCCTCTACTATTTTATTGTGCCCCTCCTCCATTTCTGTTACCACAATGATGTCGTCTATGAAGGTGGCTGTGCTCCCTTGGTTTATCATATCACAAAACAGATTGTTTGTTATGAGAGCCCCAAGTAGGAAAAAGTCTCCTGTGCATTCAAACACTTAGTCCAAAACCTCAAAGTGTACAATGAGGTTAAGATATAAGTAGCAGGGGAACTTAAGAAGCCAAGTCATGTGATAAGGTCACAAGGTTGTAGAACATTCTGGAGGAACATGTGATCATGGACTAGTAGTGGTATAGCCACTGTAAAAGTAGTATAAGTAGTAGTCCAATCCAAGAAAGAACTCCATCGAGTTCTTCTTGAACATCTATCTAGGGTGATCACTAGGAACATTCACTGTCTATCAATAACATAAGAACTCAATATTACATCCAAGCACTGTTCACCTTGAACCCTGCTCAAAATCACTTAAAGGTGCAGTTGGCTTCATACCAGCCCCATGAGTGATTTCCCCTACCACATCTATTCTACACTCTTTCTCACTAGTGAGCACAGTGCTCACAAGCTTTTTGGATAGTGGGCCCTAGCTGTAAAGGGGACTTCTCAGTCAGTTAGGGACTGAGGGAGGAGACGAGATACCAAGTCCAGGTATTCTGCTTGAGTCCTGACCTCACAATTGGACATTGCTCTTTACTTCTTTCTCTATATAAACTCTGTACTACATTCCATTGTGAATGGTATATGCAGGAGATTGGTGGTTATTCCTTAGGAAGCCACTTAGTGTAGGGGTCCTCTCCTTAGAGGCAATTGTATACCAAATTTGATTAGGGCAGTAGTCAGTAAGGTGGTAGGAATCCAGACAGGTGAAGATTGTGTGCCCTGTTGGATATAGGTCTTAGTTAGCAACCCTGGATCAGGAATTGTTGGAGTACGAGTCATCACTATCACTATCACTATCACCACCACCACTACCATACAATATATCCCAACAACAACAGGGGGAAACCCCTTCCAGAGAGGAACAACTCCTTGCTATGATCACCACCCTGCAGCAGCAGGTTAACACCATGCTCCTCCAGCAACAAGGGAGCAGAGTAGAGGTCGCAAGGCCTCAAGTCTTTAGTGGAAAGATGAAGGAAGTAAGTGCATTTGTAAACATGGCTCAACTATACATCAGAATGAAGATGACAGAGGAGGTGGGAGCGATCCCAGGTGGCCTGGGTATTATCATATGTGCAAGGAGGAATAGCAGAGGTGTGGAAAGATAACCTATTGGACGAGTTAGCAAAAGGAGAATCAGAGGTAGAGTCAGCAGAACAGTTGTTTGCAAAGATAAGGAACGACTTTGGAGAAACATTGGAGGAGGAAAGAAAGATAGAGCAGCTAAGAACAATTGAGCAAGGGAGAGGGACCTGCGATGAGTATGTATAGGAGTTTAAAAAAGTTGCCAGGGGGAGCGGCTATGAGGGAAGACCCCTCATTGAAGAATTTAAAAGGGGATTGAATGGGGCCATCAGAAGGAAGTTAGCCAAAGCAGAGGAACCACCTACCACCATTGGGGAATGGCAGGAAAGGGTAGTAAGATTGGACAGGAATCAAAGACAAAGCAGAGCAGAAGAAAGAGTGCTGCGAAGAAATGTGGCGTACCCAGGGGGAAATGCACAGCCAAGAGAAGGAGGATTATATGGAGGAAGAGGGGAACAAATAATATAGAGAACAGGAGGGGGATACAGAGGAGGAGATAGTGGAAACACGACTAATAGAGGGGGAGCTCAAATGGGTCCAAGGAGAGATCCAAATGCAATGGATGTAGATAGAGGAAGAGGAAGAGATAGGACATGCTATATGTGTGGAAAATGGGGCCATATGGCCAAAAATTGCTAGAAAAAACATAGGAGAAGGGTAGTAGAAATGCTGCAGGAGTTGGCAAAAGAAAATGGAGGACAGTGAACTCTCAGCTGGCCTCCAATAATATGTACAGTGTATTGCACCTGGAAAAACCAGGCAATAAATTGATGTCCACCAATACAACTGAGAGAGTAAGAGATATATGGTGCACACTATGGCCGTTGAGGGAAGTCTGGCTGAAAGTAGGGTTAGAGAAGCTAGAAAGTCATGAAGGAGTAGCAGTGAAGGCATTGTTGGATAGTGGTGCGATAGGTCTGTTCATGGACACAATCTTCGCAAAAGAAAAGGGGTTTAAGATGGAGAAGCTAAAAAAACCCCTCTTAGTTAGGAATGTGGATGGAATAGCAAATGTGGGAGGAGCTATAACGTACCAGGTTGAGTGCAATATGTTCTTCAAGGGACATGTGGAAAGAGCGAGAATGGACGTGTGCAACTTGGGAAAGACAGAGTTAATACTGGGAATGCCATGGCTAGCAGCCCACAACCCAGAAATAGATTGGGAAAAGGGAGAGGTAAAGATGACGCGTTGCCCACCTATATGTGGAAAAAGAAAGCAAGAAGGAAAGGAAAAAAAAGTGAGGAAGACAGAAAAGAACGAGAACGAGGAAGTATTAAGAGAACTGGTGCCTAGGAGATTCTGGAAGTGGAAGAAAGTATTTGGAAAAAAGGAGTTGGAAAGGATGCCAGTGCAAAAGACCTGGGACCATGCCATAGAGCTAAAAGAAGAGTTTATGCCAAGAAAGGGGAAGATATACTCACTATTGAGAGAAGAAAGAGAGGAAGTACAGAAATTCGTAGAAGACCAATTGAGGAAAGGATACATCCAACCCTCCAAATCACCCCAAACATCACTAGTACACTTTGTGGCAAAAAAGGATGGTACACGGAGGATGGTGCAGGATTATCAACACTTAAACCAGTGGATGATAAAGAATGGATACCCTCTACCCCTTATTGCAGATATATTGGACAGAGTAGGAAAGAGGAAGGTGTTTATGAAATTAGACTTGAGATAGGGATACAATAATGTCAGAATCAAGGAGGGAGATGAATAGAAGGTAGCATTCACAACATATACTGGAGTATATAAACCCACCATCATGTATTTCGGGTTGACAAACTCCCCAGCTACCTTCTAAGCAATGATGAATGACCTGTTCAGAGACCTCATAAACCAAGGGGACACAGTGACTTTCATTGATGACATTTTAGTAGCCACAGATACAGAGGAAGGATACAATGAGTTGGTAGAGGAAGTACTGAGGAGACTGGAAGAAAATAATCTGTTCATAAAGCCAGAGAAATACAAATGGAAAGTAAGGGAAGTAGAATTCCTGGGAGTAGTAATCGGCCCAAAAGGAGTAGAAATGCAGAAGGAAAAGGTGGAGGGAGTCCTAAACTGGCCAGCACCTAGGAATGTCAAGGAAGTGCAAAAGTTTCTAGGCCTCACCAATTACTACAGGAGGTTTATAAAGAACTTTGCTAGAATAGCAGCACCGCTACATGTGCTAGTCAGGAAGGAGCAAAAGTAGAAGTGGGAAAAGGAACAGGAGGAAGCATTTGAGGAACTCAAGGCAGTGTTCACCATAGAACCCATTCTGGCCATCCCAGACATTAATAGGGAGATGAGAGTGGAAGTAGATGCCTCAGACTATGCAACAAGGGGGGGTGTTATCAACAAAGTGCGAAGATGGCAAATGGAGGCCAGTGGCTTTCATCTCTAAATCGCTAAACACTACTGAGCAGAATTATGAAATTCACAATAAAGAGATGTTGGCAGTAATAAGATGCCTAGAAGTGTGGAGGCATTATTTGGAAGGAGCAAAACTTGAATTTGAAATCTGGACAGATCACAAAAACCTCCAGTATTTTATGACGAGTCAGAAATTAAACCGAAGAAAAGCAAGATAGGCTCTATACCTATCACAGTTTAGTTTCATGTTGAAGCACGTTCCAGGAAAGAGTATGGGGAAGGTGGATGGATTAAGTAAAAGGCCAGACTGGCAGGATGGAGTGAAAAGAGACAATGAGAATCAGAAACTAGTGAAGCCAGAGTGGATTAGGAAAGCAGAAACAATAATAGAGGAGGAAAACCTAAAAGAAAGAATCAGAAAGGTGCAGGAAGGGGATGAGAAAGTTGTAAAAGCAGTAGAGGAGCTGAAAAAGGCAGGAATCAAGATGCTAAGAGATGAAGAATGGGAAGTAGAAGATGGAATAGTAATGAAGGAAGGAAGGATATATGTGCCAGAAGGGGACCTCAGAAGGGAAATAATACAATTATACCATGACACCCCGGTAGGAGGGCACGGAGGGAGATGGAAAACGACAGAGTTGATTGGCAGGAATTACTGGTGGCCAGGAATAACAAAAGAGGTGGGAAAATATGTGGATGGATGCAATGCTTGTCAAAGGTACAAGAACCAAAGCGAGGCACCAGCAGAAAAGCTAATGCCCAACGCAATTCTGGAAAAACCATAGAGTCATATATCGGCAGATTTTATCACCAAACTGCCCCTAGCCCAGGGATACGATGTAATCCTGGTAGTATGCAATCATTTTAGTAAAATGGTGCATTTTATAGCAACAATAGAGAAAACATCAGCAGAGGAACTTGCAAAGCTGTTTTGGGACCATGTATGGAAGTTGCATGGGCTTCCAGAAAGCATCATATCAGACAGGGGAGTGCAGTTTGCAGTGGGAATGATGAAGGAGCTGAATAACTTACTGGGGATCTAGACAAAGCTCTCAACAGCCTATCACCCCCAAATGGATGGGCAAATGAAGAGGATAAACCAGGAGCTAGAACAGTACCTAAGAGTCTTCATCAATCACAGGCAAGAGCAGTGGCTGGATTGGTTGGGAACGGCGGAGTTTGCATACAATAACAAGGTCCACACAGCAACAAAAACATTGCCATTCAAAGTAAATTATGGTCAAGACCCAAAGATGGGATTTGAAGGAAGAAGGAAGGGAAAGTACGAAGCAATGGAAAAATTTGTAGAGAGAATGAGAAAAATCCAGGAGAAAGCGAAAGCAGCATTAGAGAAAGTGCAGGAGGAGATAAAGAAGTTTGCAAACAGAAAGAGAAGGGAAGAGGAAGAATACAGAGTAGGAGACTTAGTACTGCTAAGCACAAAGAATTTGAAGTGGCAAATGAAAGGAAGAAGATCAAAGAAACTGACTGAACACTTTGTAGGCCCCTACAAAGTAAAAGGAATCGTCTCAAGTAATGCGATAGAGTTAGAATTACCTAAATCTATTAAAATACACCCTGTAGTTAATGTAAGTAGAGTATGACTCTATAAACCACAGGTGGAGGGATAGAAGACGATACCACCAAAACTGGTCATCATCGAGGAAGAAGAGGAGTTTGAAGTAGAAAAAATTCTAAATAAAAGAACAATTAGAGGAAAGGAAAAGTTCCTGGTGAGATAGAAAGGCTACATGGCAGAAGAAGACACCTAGGAAAGTAGAGAGAACTTGGAAAATGCAAAGGAATTGGTAGAAGAGTTCGAGAGGGAGTACAGGGAAGAAGTTGAAGAACTAAGGCGCCAGGAGCAAGAGGAAGAAGAAAAGGAGTTCAGTTAGGAACTACCTAGGGAATTCATGGCGAAAACTACTGTACAGTTGGGGAAAAAAAAGATATGAAAGGGAAAGGAAGAGAAGATGGGACGAAAACTGGGATCAATGGAAAAATTCCTTGGAATGAGGAAACTTGAAGGGGGGGGGCTATGTTATAAGAGCCCCGAGCAGAAAAAAGTCTCCCGTGCATTCAAACACTTAGTCCAAAACCTCAAAGTGTACAATAGGGTTAAGATATAAAGTAGCAGGGGAACTTAAGAAGCCAAGTCATGTGATAAGGTCACAAGGTTGTAGAACATTCTGGAGGAACATGTGATCATGGACTAGTAGCAGTATAGCCACTGTAAAAGTAGTATAAGTAGTAGTCCAATCCAAGAAAGAACTCTATTGAGTTCTTCTTGAATATCCATCTAGGGTGATCACTAGGGACATTCACTATCTATCGATAACATTGTTCATTATTGTCTGGAAGGTAGCAGGGGAGTTTGTGAGACCAAAATACATTATGGTTGGTTTGTAAGCTCTAATGTGTATTGTGAATGCTGCCTTCCATTCATCTCCCTCTTTAATCCTAACATTGTTGTATCCCCATCTTAGGTCCAGTTCCATGAAGATCTTCTTACTGCCCACCCTATTCAGGATATCAGCAATCAATAGTAATGGATACCCATTCTTGACCATCCACTGGTTTACATGTCTATAGTCCTGTACTATTCATTGTTTTCTATCCTTTTTGGCTATGAAATGTACTGGCGATATCTGTGGTAATTTGGATGGCTAAATGTATCCTTTTCATAATTGGTCTTCTACAAATGCTTGGACCTCTTCTTGTTCTTCCCTTGATAGTGAGTATACCTTTCCCTTTTTTGGCACAAAACCCTCTTTTAATTCAATTGCATGATCCCAGGTCTTCTGCATGGGCATCCTTTCTAATTCCATTTTCCCAAATACTTTCTTCCACTTCCAAAACCTTTTTGGTACTAACTTCTCTACTTCTTTCTCTCCTTCAGTTTTTCTAACTTCCCTCCTCTTTTTCCCCCATTTTGTCCTTCCACATATAGGTGGACATCTCATTATTTTTACCTCCTCCCTCTTCCAGTCTATTTCTGGGTTATGGGCAGCTAGCCATGGCATACCTAGTATCATCTCTGTTTTTCCTAGGTTACAGATGTCCATCCTCATTCTTTCTATGTGTCCTTTGAGGAATATGTTGTACTTAACCTAGTATGTGATTGCTCCCCCCACATTCACTGTCCTGTCTACATTCTATACCAATAAAGGGGTTTTTAGTCTTTCCAATTTGAACCCTTTTCTTTTTGCAAATTGGGTGTCTATGAACAACCTGGTTGCACCACTATCAAGTAGTGCGTTAACTGCTACCCTCTCATGGTTCTCCAGCTTTTTCAATCCTATCCCCATCCATACTTCTCTCAGTGGTTGTAGTGTATACCACATCTCTCTTACTCCCTCAGTGTTACTTGATCCAGAAATTTTAATTCCCAGCTTTTCTAGGCATAGTATACTATACATATTTGAGGAGGCCAGCCAGAAGCTTACTGTCCTCCATTGTCTTTTGCTAACTCTTGCAGTGTTTCTACTATTCTGCCTTCCCTTCCTTTTCTCTACCAATAGTTTTTGGCCATGTGGCCCCATTTTCCACATACAAAACATGTTCTATCCCCTCTTCTTTCTCTATCTACATCCATTGCATTGGGGTCTCTTCCTAGCCCTAGTTGATTTCTATTCTGGTATCCTCCTCTATTCTGGCCTCCTGGCCTCTATGTGATCTGTCTCCCTCTTTCTCTATAAGATCCTCCTCCCAAGCCCCCTCTTGGCTGTGCATTTCCCTATAGGTGCACTGTGTTCCTTCCTAGCATTTTTTCCTCTGCTCTGCTCTGCCTCTGATTCCTGTCTAGTCTCACTGCCCTTTTCTGCCATTCTTCTATCATACTAGGAGAAGTTTCTGCCTCTGCTAGTTTCCTCCTCAGCATTCCACTTAGCCTTCTTTTGAACTCCTTAATAAGGGGTCATCTTTCATAGCTGCTTCCTCTAGCCACCTTCCTAAATTCCTGGACGTATTCATTGTAAGTTCTCCCCCCTTGTTCAATTGTTCTTAGCTGCTTTATCTTTCTTTCCTCCTCCCATGTCTCTTTAAACTCATTCCTCATCTTTCAGAATAGCTCCTCTGTAGTTTCTACTTCTGATTCTCCTTTTGATAATTCATCCAATAGATTGTCCTTCTATGCCTTTGCTACCCCTCCTTGTATATAGGACAGCATCCAGGCCATCTTTGTTGCTTCTGGCTCCCCCATCATTCTCATGCTCAAATACAAATGAGCTGCATTAATGAATGTGCTCACTTTCTCCATCCTTCCACTGAATAAGGGAGGTTTGGCTACCTTCACTCTAGCTCCTCCATTTTGCTGCAATAGGGTGGCCACCTGTTGTTGCAGGCCAGCGATTAGAGTGAGGAGTTGCTTCTCCCTGGTGGATGGAGCCTGTGGTGCGGGGGCAGTGGGTTGCCCTGTGGGTTGCTGCTGTTGTTGGGACATACACGATGGTGATAATGATGGTGATGATAATGATAATGATTCCTCATAAAAGGATGAGCAATCTTCTTCATCTGCACTTATAGCTAACTATTGACTAAGAAGGGTAAAATAGTATTATCCCTAAGAAGGGAATCCCTAAGCTAGACGGGCCTTTAGGAGGTTTCCATCATTCCCCTGCATAGACTGATCACAATGGACCAGTAGCATAGAGCTGATAGTGAAGAAGCTAAATACAAGCCCGCTCAGTGTGGAGGTCAGGTCTTGGACAGGGACACAAGCTTTGTCTAGGCCATCTACCCACTGTCCCTAACTGACAGTGAAGTCCCCTTTATAGCTAGGGCCTGCTATCCAAGATGCTTGTGAGCACTGTGCTCACTAGCAAGGGTAATAAGAGAGTAAATAGGAATAGGGATGTCAAGGCTGCGAGATGTAGGGTCAATGATAGGCTATTGAGTTCTTGTATTAGCATGGAGTCATGAAGACTTTAGAGCTCAACCAAGATGGTTGTTCAGGAAAAACTCAATAGAGTTCTTCATTGGATTGCAGTTTTACTTATACTACAATTACAGTGGCTGTACTTTACAGTTCTACAATTACATGTCCTTTCTAGAATGTTCTATAATCACCTGACTTATCATGTAATAGAATTACCTAAGTCCCCTGCTATTTATATCTTAACCCCATTGTACAATTTGAGGTTGTGGATTAGATATTTGAATGTGCAGAAAACTATTTCCCTTTTGGGGCTCTCATAACATATAGATAATAATGAGATGATACAAGTTTCTCAGTCTATGGTTTGTACTAATCTCAACACTTTTATCAATAGGATCTATCCAGGTAATTAGCAACCCAAGAGTTCAAGATAACCAATACTTCTTGGAGTGCATTATTTTCTGTTCTAGAAATGATGAGATGCATAATATTAATAAAGCTATTCTCCAACAGTTCAATCCAGTACCAAATACAGAAGTCTACATGCTAAGAAGTGTAGACTCTATGTCTAAGGAAGATGGAATGCACCATGTCTATTCTGCAGAATTTCTTCAACAACTCAATAGTAGTGGATTGCCTCCTGCTTTACTTTGTCTCAAGGTTAGCTGTTCAGTTATCTTACTGAGGAACTTGGATCCAGGAGAAGGACTTTGCAATAGAACAAGAATGGTAGTGTTGAATATGAGGAGAAAGGTGCTCTAGTACAGAATTATCAGCAAGGACAGGAGGTTTAGAGGAAAGGTTGTGTTGATTCCAAGGATCAGATTATTACCTAATGCAGACACACTACCTGTATCACTCAAGAGACTTCAATTTCCAGTCAGGTTGGCCTTTGCTATGACTATCAACAAATCTCAAGGATAGTCAGTGGAGCATATGGGGATTAATTGGCAGACATCAGTGTTCTCACATAGACACTTAATATAGTATATAAAGAGATATTCAATAGTATTAGATTATAGATTGTATATGTATGGACAATAGGCTTGAGATTGATTTCTACTATAATATCAGAAGTGAGTAAGTAAAGTCAGTCAGAATAGTTAAGTTAGTAAGTGATTGAAGAAATATTACAGAGTACAGAAAGTTGAAGAAGGGAGTGTAGCAGACTAACTTCAACATATACTCAACTATTTAGAATTAGTAGAGGATTCAAGTTGGACTGTAGGCCTAGATGAAAGCCTCATCTATTAAGTATGCTGCATTGTATGTGAGATGATGGTACTGATAAATCATGTACCTAATTATTTCTACACCCTCTCTTTTCACTCAAAAAATACAATAAATTCATTAAAAATTGGAAAAAAGAGCAGAAAATTAGGCAAAGTATTGAAGGAAGGAAGTATAGCATACTGCAGACTATTAAAGGAAAGAGGTGTAGTTGACTACAGATAATACTACTGGAAGTTATTGGAGGAAGGCAGTATAGCAAACTGAAAACTGTTGGAGGAAAATAGTATAGTGGACTGGAGATAATTGTTATTAATAGGCAATGAATGCCCTTAGTGATTACCCTAGATAGATGTTCAAGAAGAACTCAATGGAGTTCTTCATTGGATTGAACTTCTACTTATACTACTTTTACAGTGGCTGTGCTCTTAGTCATATACTTCCAGAATGTTCTGTGATCACCTGACCTTGTTATGTAGTCCTACTTCCCATACTATTTATATCTTCAACCCTATTGTATATCTTGAGGTTTTGGATTAAGTATTCGAATGCTTGGGAAACTTTTCTCCTTTTGGGGCTCTCATAACAATAATACTACTGGCAGTTATTGGAGAAAGGAAGTATAGTAAAATGCAAACTGTTGGAGGAAAGGAGTATAACAAACTGCAGACAATACTACTGACTGTGTACACTACAGACAAGAGTATATTGGAGGAAGGGAGTATAGTATACTTGTCACAGTTGTACTATGGACCAGTAGTCACATACTGTATGGTTTACCACTACACCAAAAGGGCAACATTAGCAAGGCTACTTGCTAATGAGGGTCCAGCTATTTATGCAGTTTTTTGAACAGGTATTTTGTTATACCTCCATATCACTATTTAGTAATCACTTTTTTGTGACAGTACTGTAGACAATACTAAGACTATTGGAGGAAGGGAGCACAGCAACCTGACAGACAATACTGTACACTATTACACACTGTTGGAGGCAGGGAGCATAGTGACCTGCCAGACAACACAATATCAACTCTACTCAGAATTAGTAGAGGGTTCAAGTTGGGCTGGAGGCCCAGATGATAACCTCATGTAATTATATTTGCCATTTTAAGTTCAGCTTGTCCTGACATAATCACACAGACCTGTGGGCCTAGTGGATCCCTTCCATTAGTTTGTCCTGACATGGTCATACGGACCCATGGGCCTAGTGGATCCCACTTTCTATCTACGGCAAGTTACTGCATATGTCATTCATAGGATGAAGTCTTGTTTCGTCATAAATCAACAAACCTAATAGAAACTGAGTCGGTTGACGGTCAATTGCGAGAACCGGACGTACCGATCAGGCATCAAAACAGGAGCCCATAAGCTCCACATATATAGTAACATGCAAGCCCAGCTGGAAACCACGCGCATCCACATCGCTACCTCTGATCTACCGATGTAGACATCTTGATTAGGATCTGCAGGGCTGTCAATGGGATGCTTGGAGACGACATTCCTAACGAATATAAAAAATGGTGAGATCAATGGATGAGTGAATCTCGATAGAACATACCAATCCGTGAGAAGCATAGCAACATACATCGTACCTCCAGCAAATATGACATGGAACCACGAGTACTAAACGAAGATGAGTAATGCATTGAGGGAGATTGCAGAAGAAGACACACGTTGTAACGAGTACCGGTCTTCTCATCGTCGCGTTCTTCGCCTTGGATTTCGTCGTCTTCATCGCCTCCATATGCCTGTTCCTCATACAAAGCAGATTCCGGAATGGCACTTGAAGTGATGGTAAGGCCTGTAGGATACTGTAGAAATCATAAATAACCCACCCTGCCTCCACAGCCGCCAGCATTGCTTGATATCGAGGAGTTTTAGTTCTCCCCGGCTGAGTTGTGACAAAATCCATTTCCGAAGGATTCTCCTCACTTAATTGAATATGGCCACTAGGTTTCTTCTGACCGACAAGTGCCCGACTTTGAGTTGCAGCGCGGGTTGTAGAGTATGCAATAGCCAAAAAGGTGAAGACACCGCCAATCAAGACAACAGCCTTGCGGGTGCCTTCTCCTGCACCGTCACGGAGTGGGTTGCAAGACTTGATCGACTTCTGAGTGTGATTGGTGATAGCGGACACAACAAGATAAGTGCAGTAAACTGCAACCATCGCAGACTGTGCAAGGCCAGACCGAGGATTGAACTCTTGCACAAGCGGGTGTACACACATGACGGTAATTGCGACACAAAATATGAGGTTGAATGTAATAAAAAACCGATTTAGAGTACAGCCTGCTCCCGCGAAATAGCCGTACAATAACCCAGTAAGAGTTATTGTAAAGGCATACATAAGGCCGGTCGAGCCAATGAGGACCCATTGCCAGAAGTTTGAGGAAGGGGAGTTCTCCCACTTCTCGAGGCACGTCTCGGACCATGAATGTGCAAAGTCAACCAGGAGAACGAGGCCGAGTAGAATGAAGATTGTTGCACCTATCAATGCAACATAATCTCCCCAGAAAATGAAGAATCCATTGGGAATGGCGAAAGATATCGATACAAGGACTAGCCACGCCAGAACCTTTGGACCCCACCAACTATATTCCCGTCAGTGGTGGTAAGTTGGGAAAGGCAAAAAAGCTACCCATTCTGAATTGCTGCTCGTTTGTCTCGTGTATCCTTGACCCCTATCAACAAGCTGCTGAGGAGAAAATGGAAGAGAGCAAGGGCGAAACAGATCCGATGCACCTGGCAGTACATGAGCCTTCATAGAGGTTGAGAAAATTGAGCAAGGGCAGACCGCCAGAACTCCATAACAATTTTCTCCTTTACATTTCATCTTGATGTAGTCGAAGCTCCACTTCTCGATTTGTTTGACGACCACATCCGACTTCATCAACCAGGCAAGAATCGAATTCAGAGAGAAGATGATCTGGAAGAGAGTATGCTAATCAGAGCAAGGCACATTGAATAGCAAATATTTTACAGCAAATCCAATACGCGTTGCGATGGAAGAGTTGCAGTTACATGATTTGACGAACATGGAAGCTAGATGCAGGAATGCATTTCATGGATGGTTCAAGTTCTCGACAACAACTTACCAGCTGTTGAAGTACAGCAGAAAGCAAGCCCTGCTAAGCATGAGGAGGCTATAGAACTGATCCCAGTGGCGAAGGGGAGAGAGAGTATGAGGCCCATGATGGACGTTGCGGTGTAGGTCGTTGGTCAGTTATGACATCACGTGCGTTGTGGAAAGAATTCTGCATTTAACAAGCAAGCAGACGCGGTGGGTGAGATACAGCGGTACACTGCTGACTACACCCGAGCTTCAGGGAGGGGGGGTCAAAGTTGTTCCGAATTAGGTGTGAATGTGCGTTGTGGATTTACACACGGTTCGAACCATATGGAATGGTGCAACTGTGTGCTTTTCTAGTCAAGTTCGATGTTCAAGTGGTCAATGGCGCATATGTGGTATGAGTCTCTGTGCGACATCTTTCCTTTCTCCGTAAAAATGTGGACCGAGTGAAGCTGGTGTATTGAAAAATTTACCAATGGGCTTGAGTTCGTTGGCGCAGGACCTTCCTCTGGACCATTATGCCACCTTGTCAATTGTCTTGTTTCACACTTATCATATGGTACTTAGTAGCTTCAGGCACTGCTATTACATTACTGTCTTGATAGAGATGTCAGAGACTCCTTGGGACAAAGGGTGTAGCTTTGGGTGGAGTCGTGAGGGTCTTTGCTTTGCATTTAGATGTGCCAGGCCCAGCAACCTTGGAAATATCAGCATGTTCAGGATTCTTGGGGCATTGACATTTGCAATGTTTCAAGACAAGGTAGGTATCCAAGGATGAAGAAATGGTTGTGAAATTCTTCTATTCATCCAATGTTCATTGTTATATTTTCTACTCAGCCTTTTACTGACATCACAGGGTCCGAACGAAGACTGCATCACTCTCGCAAGCTATGTGTCATCATGCAGTGATTACAGATCAAAAGAACATGGTACATGGTTACGCATGGGAATTTGGTTACTACAACTTTGCCGATTATGCCTACATGTTCTTGCTGGCCACTCAAGCATTGGGAAGAAGACGGCGGATGTACTCAACGAGAGCGCTATGCCTCAATGTCAGACGCCGTTCAGTATCATCAATGACGACCTACCGGACGGGACGACCAGTCATGCCCTTCTCTTGATAAGGCGAAGAGCGTGTAGCTTCCATGATACCAGCGATGTCAATGTGTGCCCAGTTCAGAGTTGCTGGTGATTCGTCTTTTGGCTCAGCACCCTCCGCAAACGCCTTCAGGAACATAGCAGCAGTGATGCTACCAGCAGGACGTCCACCAGTCTGATCACGATTCAGCACAAGGTGAGAGACATCAAACACATTACATACATTTTGGAGATCGGCGTTGGAGCCATGTATCTGAACAAGGTAGTCATCATCGAGTGGCATACGCCAAAATCGGTCGTATTCAGCCTCCCCCGCAGCGCGAAGGTGCTCCCAAAGTTCATCAGAGGTCTATTGGAATATCATTAGTCTCATTGTCTTCACGACACTGGCAACTTGAACGTGCAGAGTAGACGGCAGAATAAACCTCTCCAAGAGCGATCACACAAGCGCTAGGATTACGGTCAGATATACCAAGGTCGGCTGTAATAGTCACCTACCCAGTCAAAGTCGCAACATCAATCAGAGTGTGTGGCCTGTATTCGGTGGCCGTGTAATAAATAGCATCTGCCAATGGACCCCAGTCAGCAAACGAGGACAAATTGGACAGATATAGACACACCAGCAAGGACAAGCCGACCCTCGGCGTCAGTGTTGTCGATTTCGACAGACTTGCCGTTCATGGCGTAGACACTGGGATCCTGCATGGAAGAACATCGTCGCCCGTCACCAGGTCAAGATGCTTACATATCTCCAGGTTTAGTGGCGCTGGGCCCCGGCATGTTCTCAGTCAATGGTGTGACAACGATCAAATTGATACTGGAACCTTCTTGAGGGAGTTTGGACAATTGGTACTGGGTCACAAACTCACTTGAGTTTCAACTTGGCAATTGCAATAGCAGCCGAGGCAACAGCGGCAGCGCCACCTCGAGTGAAGTGAGTTATCCGTGCGTCTAAACAATATAAGACATACCCATGTCGCCTCGCATCAATTTCATACCCTAAGGAGGACACATTCAACATGCCGCAACTGGACTTTGATGAGTGGTCAACCAACATTACCAGGTTTCAAGCTGATACCTCCAGAATCGAAGGTAATACCTTTTCCAACAAAGGCGACAGGTGGGGCGGACTTGTCAGCGGCACCCTTGTAATGGCTGTGAATGATGAGTCTAGCTATCCAGAGTCAACATTTGAACCTACATTTCAAGGATCTTTGCAGGCTCTGATGTTCCATGTGTGACTGACAGGAACGTATTCTGCAGCGAAGATCTGGGTCGAATGCACATCACAACAGCAGAGACAACGCACCATGTTTTTTTCTTGAGCCCAAGCTGGAGATACGTCAGCTCGTTAGAAGGTCCAAAAGGGAACACAAACCCTCGTCACGGACAAAGATCTCAACATTTGGAACACCCTCGAGCTCCTTCTTGATGCACTCTGTGAAGATCTGCGTTGTGGGATAAGAAACGGAACAGGGGAAACCAAAAGAGTACATGCCGTTGGAGTCATCATATTGGCCGGGAGTTCGGCAAGCTGTCCAATCAAACATTGAGCAAGATGATAAACTGACTTAAGTTCCTACTTGCAGTTCGAGCCAAGTTTTGCGCTTCCGCATAAACGGCACCCGAATCCCATTCCTTGGATTGTTCCAAGGGGGTGATAGTGAACTTGTCAGGAATGATCTCCTTCAGATTCGGATCGAACTGCGATGGAGGTGATGTCTTCAGCGAAAATTTATACTGCGCGAGGTAGGCAGCAACGGCTAATCATGTGTCATCATCAGAAATCTCAAATGGCAAGCAAAGTACCAGCGGCATGGGGGTCGGACGAGGCATCAACCGAGACTTGATCGACACCGTCGTAGTTCTTGAGCTCCTTGATTCCAGCGCCGACGGATTTTCGGACTAGCTCGCTTCTCTCGTCTCCCTTTTTCTGGGAGAATTTATCACCGAGAGAAACTAGGGTAGCCGTCTTGCCTTGAGGGGTGTTGAAGAAGGTCCTGGTGATACCTACTTTGGGAGGCTTTTCGCCGGAGGGGGTAGACTTCCAGAGAGCCTTAGGTTCGACGCTGGCAACTGTAATTGGTGCGGCAGAGGGATCAAAGGGGAGGACAACGGCAGACATAGCTCTGTTGTATGTGGAGATCAGACGAACACATCTTGCCATTGTGTTGCCTAGTCACAAGACTCGCGATATGTTTTCCGTCTATGCCAAATACCCACAAATAAGCCCTGCTGGTTGTGTGAGCCTAGGATTACAGCTTACAGTCAGTGTGAAATTGACTGTTATGATAATCTTAGATAACAACTTCAGATCATCACCATTGGACACTTGTAATATGTACATTCTATTATTCACTATTAGTCTACTAGTTACATAGCCTTCCAGCTCTTCATAGCATCTAATGTACCAACCATAGGCTATAAAAGACTCAGATAAAAGCCTGTATATTATCATCATATCATAACCTCGCATTACAAAATTGACATGGTATATGAACAACATTTAATTAGGCTCTCTTCAACTTCCAACTCATACAACTACAAACACATTTCTGTAAGGGCAACTGGAGCAGAGTAACTCCTCCAGGAGAAACCTCAGTATATAAATAGACTCTGAAATGCATTACAACTCACCTCCAGGAGAAACCTCAGAGAATAGGATGAGGCTCCTGGAGGGTAACCTACACTATATATACAAGCCCCCTTGACTACAGAATGTGTCAGGGACAGGAATGCAGGAGTGGGCAACTAATTAAATATGAGGTAATTGGAATCTAATTAGTTGCAGGGTCACTCTGGTGTACTACCACTAGCATATCAGGAGTGGACTTTGGTGCAGTCCCCTTACAATTTTATCTGCATTGTGTTGTGCAGTCTAAAATCTTGTGATGTGATTTCTGTAGTGACTTAGCCTGAGGCGACTTAATCACCCTCCTAGTCCAAGTTGACAAGGAGAACTCAATAGAGTTCCCATTCAATTGTGGTACACTACTTATACACCTCCTGTGTTTACTTCTATTTATAAACTCCCGCACATCTCCTTTTAGTTGTTTCACATGTCCACAGATTTAAAAAGAAAAGAAAAAGAAAAAGAAAATAAATAATAACTTAGCCGTTTTGGCCATGTCATGACAATTTCTTAGTGGTTATCAAGCTTATTGTCCCTGAAATGTCCCTGAAGCAAAGACACCAAAGGGATTAATAATTACCTGACAATAAAATATTAGTTATGTTGTTGAAACAAGAAGGGTTATAGCCAGATGGCAATTGCAAACAGTTATGCCACTTGTATATTACTGAAACAATAACATATGAAATAATAAGAATATACCAAATCATGTGTATTGCACAGGCTTGCATCAAATCTAGAATCCAATATATATATACCATGGCATCAGGTGTCATTTTCTTATCCCTAATATAATAACCTCATTTCTCAAGTCTCCATACCCAGACAGCTTGATAGAAGTGGATATAAAATGGTTCATATTCACCACAGCCTAGTCATAATTATTAGAATAGATGTTAAGACTCTAGACCACAAGGATGAATATACATTTTAACCTTGAGCCTATGTTAACACTTGATATTTCTTCACCCCTCTACAAAGGGTCCAGTTAAGGTTTTTAGAAGAGTTATATTGAAAGGATGAATATCAAGGCTTTTAGTCATACTCCACAAGTTAGTCTGTCACAAACTTTATTTGGACCATAACTCCAGGAATACTTGACCAATTTCAATGATCTAAATGGCCACCAAAAGCCCTTAAGAAGACCTTTCAAACAGTACCAAAAACATCTTAAGGCAATCAGTACTCACTGAGTTATCAGCAGATCAGTCTGTGATCACCAAGTCACTAGACACTAAATTGATGATATCTCAGGAACTGCTTGATGTAATCATTTGCTTCAATGACCATTGTGAAGCTCTCTTCAATGCACTTCTTTTGGCCATAAATAGAACCCAAGGCAATAAGATCCCATGGAGATACAAGGTCCTCAATGTTTGCACATAACACTGATCTTTACCCATAGATTATCATCTGTCCTTGAATAGAACAAAGGACTGCCCTAAGACAGTTAGGTTATCCCTATTTCAAGAACAATAGCACTCCCACATGTAGAACAATAGGTAGTGATCATGTAGTAGGCTGTCCTGGTGCACAGACCACTACAATCATGTATTAAAGGACTGTATATCTGAGGATAAACCTCAGACTTAACAACATCTTTTGCTGCTTGTCTAACTTTGCTTTTTTGAATACTTTGATTATCAAATCAAGTAATCACAAATCAGTAAGTGGCCATTTGTGATAGGTTACTGTTCTCTATTGTTATGGAATTGCATTGGGACTATCACTATTACTAGCCCTGGACTAATAATGAGTGGATGGTAGAAGAGATGATGACAATAAAAGATGAGAAAGACAAAGGTAATACAATAAATAATATATTAGCACATCAAGATTAGGTTGGACTTCAAACTTGATTGAACTAATTATAGACATTGGACTAAAGGAGAAACATTGGATAAACCCTGGGGTAATTATGGACAAATCTTATTATAGTTATGAACTTTAGAATAAATGGAGAAACCTTGGACTAATCCATTTATAGACTTTGACTCAACTAGTCACTCACTGTTACTTACTAGTACTTAGGATAGTAGTTTCTGTGGTGTTACTAGTTAGGATAAATACAATCCAGAAAGAAAAGAGAACAGCAAGTTCTGTCACAAAAAAGTAATTACTAAATAGTGACATGGAGGTATAACAAAATACCTGTTCAAAGAACTACATAAATAGCTGGACCCTCATTAGCAAGTAGCCTTGCTAATGTCACCCTTTTGGTGTAGTGGTAAACCATACAGTATGTGACTACTGGTCCATAGTACAACTGTGACAAAGTTCTCTTTTTCTGTGGTTTATCTAAAAACCTACTTCTCTTGGAACTCTACATTCTCTCCAGTCTTTGGACTATATCACAAATGGCCACTTATTGATTTGTGAGTTGATGATTTAATAATCAAAAGGCTCAAAAAAGCAAAGTTTAGATAGTAGCAAAAGATATTGTTAAGTCTGAGGTTTATCCTCAGATATACAGTCCTTTAATACATGATTGTAGTGGTCTGTGCACCAGGACAGCCTACTACATGATCACTACCTATTGTTCTACATGTGGGAGTGCTATTGTTCTTGAAATAGGGATAACCTAACTGTCTTAGGGCAGTCCTTTGTTCTATTCAAGGACAGATGATAATCTATGGGTAAAGATCAGTGTTATGTGCAAACATTGAGGACCTTGTATCTCCATGGGATCTTATTGCCTTGGGTTCTATTTATGGCCAAAAGAAGTGCATTGAAGAGAGCTTCACAATGGTCATTGAAGCAAATGATTACATCAAGCAGTTCCTGAGATATCATCAATTTAGTGTCTAGTGACTTGGTGATCACAGACTGATCTGCTGATAACTCAGTGAGTACTGATTGCCTTAAGATGTTTTTGGTACTGTTTGAAAGGTCTTCTTAAGGGCTTTTGGTGGCCATTTAGATCATTGAAATTGGTCAAGTATTCCTGGAGTTATGGTCCAAATAAAGTTTGTGACAGACTAACTTGTAGAGTATGACTAAAAGCCTTGATATTCATCCTTTCAATATAACTCTTCTAAAAACCTTAACTGGACCCTTTGTAGAGGGGTGAAGAAATATCAAGTGTTAACATAGGCTCAAGGTTAAAATGTATATTCATCCTTGTGGTCTAGAGTCTTAACATCTATTCTAATAATTATGACTAGGCTGTGGTGAATATGAACCATTTTATATCCACTTCTATCAAGCTGTCTGGGTATGGAGACTTGAGAAATGAGGTTATTATATTAGGGATAAGAAAATGACACCTGATGCCATGGTATATATATATTGGATTCTAGATTTGATGCAAGCCTGTGCAATACACATGATTTGGTATATTCTTATTATTTTCATATGTTATTGTTTCAGTAATATACAAGTGGCATAACTGTTTGCAATTGCCATCTGGCTATAACCCTTCTTGTTTCAACAACATAACTAATATTTTATTGTCAGGTAATTATTAATCCCTTTGGTGTCTTTGCTTCAGGGACATTTCAGGGACAATAAGCTTGATAACCACTAAGAAATTGTCATGACATGGCCAAAACGGCTAAGTTATTATTTATTTTCTTTTTCTTTTTCTTTTCTTTTTAAATCTGCGGACATGTGAAACAACTAAAAGGAGATGTGCGGGAGTTTATAAATAGAAGTAAACACAGGAGGTGTATAAGTAGTGTACCACAATTGAATGGGAACTCTATTGAGTTCTCCTTGTCAACTTGGACTAGGAGGGTGATTAAGTCGCCTCAGGCTAAGTCACTACAGAAATCACATCACAAGATTTTAGACTGCACAACACAATGCAGATAAAATTGTAAGGGGACTGCACCAAAGTCCACTCCTGATATGCTAGTGGTAGTACACCAGAGTGACCCTGCAACTAATTAGATTCCAATTACCTCATATTTAATTAGTTGCCCACTCCTGCATTCCTGTCCCTGACACATTCTGTAGTCAAGGGGGCTTGTATATATAGTGTAGGTTACCCTCCAGGAGCCTCATCCTATTCTCTGAGGTTTCTCCTGGAGGTGAGTTGTAATGCATTTCAGAGTCTATTTATATACTGAGGTTTCTCCTGGAGGAGTTACTCTGCTCCAGTTGCCCTTACAGAAATGTGTTTGTAGTTGTATGAGTTGGAAGTTGAAGAGAGCCTAATTAAATGTTGTTCATATACCATGTCAATTTTGTAATGCGAGGTTATGATATGATGATAATATACAGGCTTTTATCTGAGTCTTTTATAGCCTATGGTTGGTACATTAGATGCTATGAAGAGCTGGAAGGCTATGTAACTAGTAGACTAATAGTGAATAATAGAATGTACATATTACAAGTGTCCAATGGTGATGATCTGAAGTTGTTATCTAAGATTATCATAACAGTCAATTTCACACTGACTGTAAGCTGTAATCCTAGGCTCACACAACCAGCAGGGCTTATTTGTGGGTATTTGGCATAGACGGAAAACATATCGCGAGTCTTGTGACTAGGCAACACAATGGCAAGATGTGTTCGTCTGATCTCCACATACAACAGAGCTATGTCTGCCGTTGTCCTCCCCTTTGATCCCTCTGCCGCACCAATTACAGTTGCCAGCGTCGAACCTAAGGCTCTCTGGAAGTCTACCCCCTCCGGCGAAAAGCCTCCCAAAGTAGGTATCACCAGGACCTTCTTCAACACCCCTCAAGGCAAGACGGCTACCCTAGTTTCTCTCGGTGATAAATTCTCCCAGAAAAAGGGAGACGAGAGAAGCGAGCTAGTCCGAAAATCCGTCGGCGCTGGAATCAAGGAGCTCAAGAACTACGACGGTGTCGATCAAGTCTCGGTTGATGCCTCGTCCGACCCCCATGCCGCTGGTACTTTGCTTGCCATTTGAGATTTCTGATGATGACACATGATTAGCCGTTGCTGCCTACCTCGCGCAGTATAAATTTTCGCTGAAGACATCACCTCCATCGCAGTTCGATCCGAATCTGAAGGAGATCATTCCTGACAAGTTCACTATCACCCCCTTGGAACAATCCAAGGAATGGGATTCGGGTGCCGTTTATGCGGAAGCGCAAAACTTGGCTCGAACTGCAAGTAGGAACTTAAGTCAGTTTATCATCTTGCTCAATGTTTGATTGGACAGCTTGCCGAACTCCCGGCCAATATGATGACTCCAACGGCATGTACTCTTTTGGTTTCCCCTGTTCCGTTTCTTATCCCACAACGCAGATCTTCACAGAGTGCATCAAGAAGGAGCTCGAGGGTGTTCCAAATGTTGAGATCTTTGTCCGTGACGAGGGTTTGTGTTCCCTTTTGGACCTTCTAACGAGCTGACGTATCTCCAGCTTGGGCTCAAGAAAAAAACATGGTGCGTTGTCTCTGCTGTTGTGATGTGCATTCGACCCAGATCTTCGCTGCAGAATACGTTCCTGTCAGTCACACATGGAACATCAGAGCCTGCAAAGATCCTTGAAATGTAGGTTCAAATGTTGACTCTGGATAGCTAGACTCATCATTCACAGCCATTACAAGGGTGCCGCTGACAAGTCCGCCCCACCTGTCGCCTTTGTTGGAAAAGGTATTACCTTCGATTCTGGAGGTATCAGCTTGAAACCTGGTAATGTTGGTTGACCACTCATCAAAGTCCAGTTGCGGCATGTTGAATGTGTCCTCCTTAGGGTATGAAATTGATGCGAGGCGACATGGGTATGTCTTATATTGTTTAGACGCACGGATAACTCACTTCACTCGAGGTGGCGCTGCCGCTGTTGCCTCGGCTGCTATTGCAATTGCCAAGTTGAAACTCAAGTGAGTTTGTGACCCAGTACCAATTGTCCAAACTCCCTCAAGAAGGTTCCAGTATCAATTTGATCGTTGTCACACCATTGACTGAGAACATGCCGGGGCCCAGCGCCACTAAACCTGGAGATATGTAAGCATCTTGACCTGGTGACGGGCGACGATGTTCTTCCATGCAGGATCCCAGTGTCTACGCCATGAACGGCAAGTCTGTCGAAATCGACAACACTGACGCCGAGGGTCGGCTTGTCCTTGCTGGTGTGTCTATATCTGTCCAATTTGTCCTCGTTTGCTGACTGGGGTCCATTGGCAGATGCTATTTATTACACGGCCACCGAATACAGGCCACACACTCTGATTGATGTTGCGACTTTGACTGGGTAGGTGACTATTACAGCCGACCTTGGTATATCTGACCGTAATCCTAGCGCTTGTGTGATCGCTCTTGGAGAGGTTTATTCTGCCGTCTACTCTGCACGTTCAAGTTGCCAGTGTCGTGAAGACAATGAGACTAATGATATTCCAATAGACCTCTGATGAACTTTGGGAGCACCTTCGCGCTGCGGGGGAGGCTGAATACGACCGATTTTGGCGTATGCCACTCGATGATGACTACCTTGTTCAGATACATGGCTCCAACGCCGATCTCCAAAATGTATGTAATGTGTTTGATGTCTCTCACCTTGTGCTGAATCGTGATCAGACTGGTGGACGTCCTGCTGGTAGCATCACTGCTGCTATGTTCCTGAAGGCGTTTGCGGAGGGTGCTGAGCCAAAAGACGAATCACCAGCAACTCTGAACTGGGCACACATTGACATCGCTGGTATCATGGAAGCTACACGCTCTTCGCCTTATCAAGAGAAGGGCATGACTGGTCGTCCCGTCCGGTAGGTCGTCATTGATGATACTGAACGGCGTCTGACATTGAGGCATAGCGCTCTCGTTGAGTACATCCGCCGTCTTCTTCCCAATGCTTGAGTGGCCAGCAAGAACATGTAGGCATAATCGGCAAAGTTGTAGTAACCAAATTCCCATGCGTAACCATGTACCATGTTCTTTTGATCTGTAATCACTGCATGATGACACATAGCTTGCGAGAGTGATGCAGTCTTCGTTCGGACCCTGTGATGTCAGTAAAAGGCTGAGTAGAAAATATAACAATGAACATTGGATGAATAGAAGAATTTCACAACCATTTCTTCATCCTTGGATACCTACCTTGTCTTGAAACATTGCAAATGTCAATGCCCCAAGAATCCTGAACATGCTGATATTTCCAAGGTTGCTGGGCCTGGCACATCTAAATGCAAAGCAAAGACCCTCACGACTCCACCCAAAGCTACACCCTTTGTCCCAAGGAGTCTCTGACATCTCTATCAAGACAGTAATGTAATAGCAGTGCCTGAAGCTACTAAGTACCATATGATAAGTGTGAAACAAGACAATTGACAAGGTGGCATAATGGTCCAGAGGAAGGTCCTGCGCCAACGAACTCAAGCCCATTGGTAAATTTTTCAATACACCAGCTTCACTCGGTCCACATTTTTACGGAGAAAGGAAAGATGTCGCACAGAGACTCATACCACATATGCGCCATTGACCACTTGAACATCGAACTTGACTAGAAAAGCACACAGTTGCACCATTCCATATGGTTCGAACCGTGTGTAAATCCACAACGCACATTCACACCTAATTCGGAACAACTTTGACCCCCCCTCCCTGAAGCTCGGGTGTAGTCAGCAGTGTACCGCTGTATCTCACCCACCGCGTCTGCTTGCTTGTTAAATGCAGAATTCTTTCCACAACGCACGTGATGTCATAACTGACCAACGACCTACACCGCAACGTCCATCATGGGCCTCATACTCTCTCTCCCCTTCGCCACTGGGATCAGTTCTATAGCCTCCTCATGCTTAGCAGGGCTTGCTTTCTGCTGTACTTCAACAGCTGGTAAGTTGTTGTCGAGAACTTGAACCATCCATGAAATGCATTCCTGCATCTAGCTTCCATGTTCGTCAAATCATGTAACTGCAACTCTTCCATCGCAACGCGTATTGGATTTGCTGTAAAATATTTGCTATTCAATGTGCCTTGCTCTGATTAGCATACTCTCTTCCAGATCATCTTCTCTCTGAATTCGATTCTTGCCTGGTTGATGAAGTCGGATGTGGTCGTCAAACAAATCGAGAAGTGGAGCTTCGACTACATCAAGATGAAATGTAAAGGAGAAAATTGTTATGGAGTTCTGGCGGTCTGCCCTTGCTCAATTTTCTCAACCTCTATGAAGGCTCATGTACTGCCAGGTGCATCGGATCTGTTTCGCCCTTGCTCTCTTCCATTTTCTCCTCAGCAGCTTGTTGATAGGGGTCAAGGATACACGAGACAAACGAGCAGCAATTCAGAATGGGTAGCTTTTTTGCCTTTCCCAACTTACCACCACTGACGGGAATATAGTTGGTGGGGTCCAAAGGTTCTGGCGTGGCTAGTCCTTGTATCGATATCTTTCGCCATTCCCAATGGATTCTTCATTTTCTGGGGAGATTATGTTGCATTGATAGGTGCAACAATCTTCATTCTACTCGGCCTCGTTCTCCTGGTTGACTTTGCACATTCATGGTCCGAGACGTGCCTCGAGAAGTGGGAGAACTCCCCTTCCTCAAACTTCTGGCAATGGGTCCTCATTGGCTCGACCGGCCTTATGTATGCCTTTACAATAACTCTTACTGGGTTATTGTACGGCTATTTCGCGGGAGCAGGCTGTACTCTAAATCGGTTTTTTATTACATTCAACCTCATATTTTGTGTCGCAATTACCGTCATGTGTGTACACCCGCTTGTGCAAGAGTTCAATCCTCGGTCTGGCCTTGCACAGTCTGCGATGGTTGCAGTTTACTGCACTTATCTTGTTGTGTCCGCTATCACCAATCACACTCAGAAGTCGATCAAGTCTTGCAACCCACTCCGTGACGGTGCAGGAGAAGGCACCCGCAAGGCTGTTGTCTTGATTGGCGGTGTCTTCACCTTTTTGGCTATTGCATACTCTACAACCCGCGCTGCAACTCAAAGTCGGGCACTTGTCGGTCAGAAGAAACCTAGTGGCCATATTCAATTAAGTGAGGAGAATCCTTCGGAAATGGATTTTGTCACAACTCAGCCGGGGAGAACTAAAACTCCTCGATATCAAGCAATGCTGGCGGCTGTGGAGGCAGGGTGGGTTATTTATGATTTCTACAGTATCCTACAGGCCTTACCATCACTTCAAGTGCCATTCCGGAATCTGCTTTGTATGAGGAACAGGCATATGGAGGCGATGAAGACGACGAAATCCAAGGCGAAGAACGCGACGATGAGAAGACCGGTACTCGTTACAACGTGTGTCTTCTTCTGCAATCTCCCTCAATGCATTACTCATCTTCGTTTAGTACTCGTGGTTCCATGTCATATTTGCTGGAGGTACGATGTATGTTGCTATGCTTCTCACGGATTGGTATGTTCTATCGAGATTCACTCATCCATTGATCTCACCATTTTTTATATTCGTTAGGAATGTCGTCTCCAAGCATCCCATTGACAGCCCTGCAGATCCTAATCAAGATGTCTACATCGGTAGATCAGAGGTAGCGATGTGGATGCGCGTGGTTTCCAGCTGGGCTTGCATGTTACTATATATGTGGAGCTTATGGGCTCCTGTTTTGATGCCTGATCGGTACGTCCGGTTCTCGCAATTGACCGTCAACCGACTCAGTTTCTATTAGGTTTGTTGATTTATGACGAAACAAGACTTCATCCTATGAATGACATATGCAGTAACTTGCCGTAGATAGAAAGTGGGATCCACTAGGCCCATGGGTCCGTATGACCATGTCAGGACAAGCTCATGGAAAATATAATTACATAAGTCCCAAAAACCTCTGACAGACTGTACACTACGTGATAAATTGCTGAATTAAAAAATCAGAACCTTGGCCTAGTGCCTGCAAACCAAGCGGCTCAAAGCTCACTCCTAAGGATGAGTACAAGCAAGAGCCCAGTCACTTTGGAGTAGTCAAGGACCAAGTTTAAGTAACCCAGTGCAAGGCTCCAAACCAATGTATGAATTGCCAGGGCATGCTATCCAGATAGTACTATAACTAGACTATAGAAAATATTGTAATTAGTGCTGCACTCAACATTGCAGCTGGCATTACAGCTGATTTTGCAGGTGCTAGGCCAAGGTTCTGATATGTATATAAAGCTCATTTGCTCCAATATGAGAAGAACAGTTACTTTACTACCTCTACCAACTATGTATACTCCTAAGGCTTCACCAGGTGAGCCTGTCAGTGTATAGACCACTGTGCAATGCTCACTGGTGTCATCTGAATAGGTTATAGGCCCCATAGGGCAGGTAATATACAGACAATGCTACCATAGGCGCAATCAACTGCGAGCATAGATACCTTACACCCTGTGCTCACCTGTGGTTATGAACTCTTACTGATGACAGCCCCCCCCCTTCTTCACCAGATGGCCTTGCAAACCTTGAGTTTTCTCTGAACCTTTGATGAGCATGATTTCATTGAATAGGAGGCCACTGCATGCCACATTATCAATGCTACAGGCTGTTATATAGCACTGAGCAGCAAACTGCCAGTTATCCAAAAGGATGGCATTGAGATGGAGAAGTTAATTAGGACTAGGGATAACAGTGTTAAATAGAACTAGCTCACTTAATATAACATCATATTCTTCTATGAGGTTCTGTTGTTTTCTCCATTATACCATGTGCCAACTTACCATATCTAAGACATCTGAGACATTCTATTAGTATAAGTAGGTAGAATACTGTGGAATTATGTAACCATTTGTACTATGAAGACAACCATCATCTTGCTGTCTCTAACTCGACTGTACACATGTAAAAATCAGGATGCCTAGGCACACAATAACTTGATACTACATGTCTCCACTAATATCAGGAACCTCACTGTAAAAGCAGGTATGGAATATACTGGAGAACTGTTAGACTGGCTCAAGGTACAATACAGAACAACAAGTATATCTACTGCCTATACCAATACTGCTGCTGTCAAGAAACTCCAGATTCTAGGAGACTGTAACCCTACTCCTACTATTGACAAGCTTCTAGCCCTATTCACATAACTCGAGGACAACAAATTTATCTACCCAGAGCCAATTCAAGCAATGATGCTCTTTGTTAGGCTTCTATCTCAAATAGAAGAGATCATACATAGCTATAATCTAGAAATTTTTGATGCTACTTCACTCACTTTTGCTGCCATTCAAAATGATATTATCATGAACTGGCAGCAATATTTCTCCAGAGGTAAACAGAAACAGCAGCACCAGGGTGTTGATGCCAAGAAACTATCAAACTATCATGACTTGGTAAAATGGCTAAGTCATTATTTATATTTCTTTTATTTTATTTTATTTTATTTTATTTTCTTATCTGGACTTACTACACAAAGAAGAAGTATGGGAAAGTGTTATATGACTAATATCACATATCACATATCACAAGTCAGGATGTCACATTGTCATGTCACATGATAGAGTTACATGATGAGTGTGGGAGAGTAGTGCACAGACTATGTAGTAGTTGTATAAGTAATATACAGAATCCAATAGGAACTTTATTGAGTTCTCCTTGTCAACTCAGACTTGGAGGATGATTAAGTTGTCTTAGGCTAAGTCACTACACAAACATGCAATGGAAAGGTCAAGATTATAGGAGAATATATATAGTGCAGTGTATCACTCAAGATGCTATGCAGCTAAGATCTGAGATCCAGAGACGAAGACTGAGTATATTGAGAAGGTGAAGAATAGAATGTATATCTGAGATCCAGAGATAAAGACTGAATCTCAGGGATACAGAGTAACTACCTAAATACCAGATTGTAAGTATGCACATATTTTTTGTAGAATGTAAAAACTCCAATGCAGTGGAGTACTTGTAGCTAGGGAAGACCAAAAAGTATAAGCAGGTGATTAAGAAAATGTTTAGGGGATATAGCAGTTGTTGCAATGCTCCCAAACATGGTCCCCTCAACACTTCCACTCATTGAAACATCACTCTGGTGGAAGTACACCCAGTTGGGTATGAAATTTCTCAAAGGCTTCCCTGAGAAGAGCTTTGGTGAAAACGTCTACAAGCATGTTCTTCATAGACACATAGTCAAGTCTAACTTCATGGCATTTGATCTTCTCACATATAAAATGGTGCTTTATGTCAATGTGCTTGGCTCGAGAGTAAGATACTGGATTGTTTGCAAGTGCGATACATCCTAGGTTGTCTACATGGATGACTGTAGCTTGAGTTGGAGGAAAGTCAAGTTCAGTTAAGAGAGTGCAAAGCCACACAGCCTCCTTGGTAGCATTTGCAGATGCAACATACTCAGCCTCCACAGAGGAAGTTGCTACTGTAGCTTGCTTCTTGGAGGACTAGGCAATTGAGCTGTCTATGACATCAAATATAAAACCACTGGTAGATCTGTGGTCATTTGTATCTTGAGCCTAGTTAGAGTTGGACTAGCCCACTAAGTCAAAGTAACCTTCCTGTTATAAGAGCCCCAAGAAGGAAATGGTCTCCCATGTATTTAAACACTTAATCCAAAACCTCAAGTCATACAATGGGATCAAGGTATAAATAATGTGGGAACTTAGGTAACCAAATCATGTGATAAGGTCAAGTGACCATAGAACATTCTGGAAGATCATATGACTGTGGACTAGTAGTAGTACAGCCACTGTAAAATAGTATAAGTAGTAGTCCAATCCAAGGAAGAACTCCATCGAGTTCTTCTTGAACATCTATCTAGGGTGATTACTAGGGACATTCACTGTCTATTGATAACACTTCCTGCCATCTCTCTAGTACCAAATGGTAGTTAGCAGTGCCCTTTAAGTATCTCAAAATGCACTTAGCAGCCTCCAAATGAGCTTGTCACAAACTTTATTTGGACCATAACTCCAGGAATACTTGACCGATTTCAACGATCTAAATGGCCACCAAAAGCCCTTAAGAAGACCTTTCAAATGGTACCAAAAATGTCTCAAAGCAATCAGTATTCACTGAGTTATCAGCAGATCAGTCAGTGATCACCAAGTCACTAGACACTAAATCACTGATATCTCGGGAACTGCTTAATGTAATTGTTCACTTCAATGACCATCGTGGAGCTCTCTTCAATGCACTTCTTTTGGCTATAAATAGATCCCGAGGCAATAAGATCCCATGGAGATACAAGGTCCTCAATGTTTGCACATAACACTGATCTTTACTCATAGATTATCATCTGTCCTTGAATAGAACAAAGGACTGCCCTAAGATGGTTAGGTTATCTCTATTTCAAGAACAATAGCACTCCTATATGTAGAACAATAGGTAGTGATCATGTGGTAGGCTGTTCTGGTGCATAGACCACGACAATCATGTATTTAAGAACTGTATGTCTGAGGATAAACCTCAGACTTAACAACATCTTTTGCTGCTTGTCTAACTTTGCTTTTTTGAACACTTTTATTATCAAATCAAGTAATCACAAATCAGTAAGTGGCCATTTGTGATAGAGCTACACCAGGGTTGGCTCCAAATTGAGCAACGAGACCAACAGCATATTGAATATCTGGTCTTATTTGTATAGCAAAGAGTAATGAGCCCACTAAGGAGAGATAATGCATGTCTTGTATATAGCTTTTGTAAGCGTGTTTTTTGGCTTTGGTTTGAGGTGACTGTGACAAGGAAAGTTCATGCATGACAACAAGAGGAGTAGAAACAGGGGTGGTATCTTGCATTCCAAATCGGGTGGTAGTTTGTTGAATAAAAGTAGCCTGGTTGAGGTAAATGAGGCAGTTTCGACAGTCTCTAGTGACTAGAACTCCAAGTATATAGCTGAGATTGCCTAAATCAGTGATTTCAGAGTTCTTGTTGAGGAAGGACTTAAAAGACGTTATATAAAATATACCAGGGCCAGCTACAGCCATATCATCAATGTAAACTAGGATTAATAAAACAATTTTGCCTTCATGTCACTTGATATAAAGGCAATCATCTGTAAAAGCTCAGGTGAAACCAAAGTTAATCAAGGTGTCATGTAAACACTTTTTCCACTGCCTGCCAGCTTGTTTTAGTCCATAGAGAGCTTTTCTAAGCTTCCAAAAGCATCCAGAACCAGAGCCTTCAACACCATCAGGTATAACCATATATATATCCTCTTCAAGTGGTCCATGTAAGTAAGCAGCTATGACATCAACATGATGGACTTCCCAGTCCAGAAAGGCCACATAAGAGAGAAAGGCATGGAAGGTCGAAAATTTGGCAACAGATGAGAAAGTTTCAGAGAAATCCTCTCTAGGGATTTGTGAAAAACCTTTTGTGACAATTCTTGTCTTGAATTTGATTAGATTGCCATGTCCATCTCTTTTCTCTCGAAAGACAATCCTACTCCCTATAGCCTTCCTGCCATTACGTAAGCTGTCAACAACTTTGAAGACTCCTAACTTCTGTAGTTGAGCAAATTCAGTATATACAGCCAACTCCCACTGCTTCAAGTGTGTTGACTGCATGGCTTCTAGGTATGTCTTGGGTTTACTAGCTATTGCAACAAATGTGACATTGAGACCACCATTTGTAACAGTATCATTGACAGACAGGAGTGCATAACGGTTTGTAGGCTTTTGCTCATGACTAGAATGACATGAAGGAGAAGCTGGTTGGTCTTTGATGGTTTTGTTAGGTTCACTTGCTTCAGTAGTAGTGACGTCAGTCATAGAGGAGACAATAGGGGCATCTAGAGAGGATAGGGTGCTCTGGGTAGGCAAGTTGGTATGTTCTTTTGCAATTGTATTATTGACTAGCTTGTTAACAGCATTTATAGGTAGGGTGTCAATATCAATTGTTGCTAATTCACTTGGGGAGCTATCTCTGAAGAAATGAACATCTCAAGAGGCAATGAGTTTGCTGTTCTCAAGATCTTCCAAGCAGTAACCCTTGCTTTCATCTACCTACTAGTCTAACATCCTGACTTTTACAGCCTGTGATTCTAATTTGTCTTTGCGCACCTGCTTAGGTACATGGGCCTATCCAAGTGAACTGAAAATATGTAAATGGGAGACATCTAGTTTATGACCAGTCCAGGCTTTATAAGAGACAATACTGTTGAGCACAGTAGTGGAGCAAAGAGTCCGAATGTGAACAGCATAGGTAAATGCTTCACCCCAATAACAGAGGCTAATACCAGCCATGTACAGCATAGACTGGACTATTTCAAAGAATATAGCAATTGCTCTTTTAGCAATGCTGTTTTGCTCTGGGGTATAAGGAATTGTTGTTTCATGCACAATGCCATTGTGATGGCAAAATTCAGCCATGGTCTGGTTGATGAATTCAGAACTATTGTCACTATGAAGGTGGCAAATTTTCTGTCCAGACTGCCTCTCAAACATTACCAGAATATCACAGACAGTGGTACCAGTCTCATCCTTATTGCATAAGAGCCTTCCAACTGGGTAATGACAGCTGACCTCAATGATGACTAGAGCATATAGGAAACCATCCCAGGTTGGGACCAGTATGGGGCCAGTTAAATCCATTACAACGAGTTTCATTTTGGAGTACTTGCTTTGACTAGCCTCAGGAAAGAGAAGGCGATAGGATTTTCCATTTGCACAATGTTATGAGAGCCCCAAACAGGAAAAGGTTTCCCATGCATTTGAATACTTAATCCAAAACCTCAAAGCATACAATGGAGTAAGGATATAAATAGGGTGGGGACTCAGTAAGTCAAATTACATGACAAGGTCAGGTGATCATAGAACATTCTGGAAAGAACATGTGATTGCAGGACTCTAGGGTACAGCCACTGTAGTAGTAGTATAAGTAGGGCTGCAATCCAATGAAGAACTCCATTGAGTTCTTCTTGAACATCTACCTAGGGTAATTGCTATGGACATTCACTGTCCATTGATAACAATAGCACTATATCTCTAGAACAATATAACTCTCTCATAAGTGGGATGCTCAACCAACGATGTGCCCTTGCTAAGCTAAAGGCAGAAATAGAAGGGAAGGAAGGAAGAATATGTTGGGAGTATAAAAAGTTTGGGCATCTGGCCCATAACTGTAGAAATAAGAAAGGGGAGGCAAGGGGGAAACCAGTTCTCCAGAATAAATTTAAAGTAATAGCAAGCAGAGTGATGCAGTGTGAAGTAAAGGAGGAAGTAGGAATAAAGCGACAGGAAATAGTAGAGGAGGTAAAATATTTCAGATGTTAAGGGATAGGACACTACAAGTGGGAATGTCCAAATATTGAAGTTAAAAGGAAGAGAAGGAGAGAAGAAGAAGTGGCACATGTGGTCAGGCCACAAAAGGCACAGCAGAAGGGGAGACCAGCGCATTCCAACTGGGAAAAGATACAGGAATACTGTAGAGTAGAGAATGTACTAGAAGATGCACAGCTGTTGGAGTTAGGATAGATGACAGAAGAGGTTATAGCAACCTACATAGAATGTAAATGGTATAGAAAGAAATGAATGCATAAAGAGGACAACAGAGAACAAAGAGTCCTTAGAGGAAGGAAGCTAGAGGAAGCTGGATGGTGTGGATGCTCAAAGCAAAAGAAAAAGAGAGGAGAAGTGGTATACCCTATGGAAAGAAAATGTTATGAGAGCCTCGAGTAGGAAAAAAGACGTCCCACACATTCTGAACACTCAGTCTAAAATCCCCAAGCATACAATGGAGTAAAGACAGAAGCAGAATGGGACTTAGTAAGCCAAGTCACGTGACAAGGTCAGGTGACCATAGAACATTCTGGAAAGGACATGTGACCATGGGACTCTAGGGTACAGCCACTGTAGTAGTAGTATAAATAAGGCTGCAATCCAATGAAGAACTCCATCGAGTTCTTCCTGAACATCCACCTAGGGTGACCACTAAGAACATTCACTGTTCCTCGGTAACAGAAAAGCACAGTGGGATAGTACATGGACAAAAGCTCCAAAAGATGTAGCAAGAAGAGAAGGTGAACAGAGAGAAGTAAGGAGGATGTTCAAAATGCTAAGAGAAGTATAGATGGACATCGGGATAGAAAAAATGAATATGCACAAAGGCATAACAGTAAAAGCGCTCTTGGATAGTGGTGCAACAGGAATGTTTATGGATCAGAGGATGGTAGCAAAACATAGATTTAGGCTGCAAAAATTGAAGAGACCAATAACAGTTAGAAATGTCAATGAAACCAACAACAAAGCAGAAGCCATTACTCATCAAGTAGAAGTGAATGTGTACTACAAGGGTCATGTAGAAAGGATGAGAATGGATGTGTGTGATTTGGGGAAAACAGAGGTTATATTAGGAATGCTGTGGCTGCAAGCACCAACCTAGAGATAAATTGGAAGACTGGAGAAGTCAAGATGATGAGATGCCCACTACTGTGTGGAAGGAATGAAAAGTTGAAAGGAAAAAGGAGAGTAAAGAGAGTAGCAATGTTAGAAGAAGAGAAGATTGTGAGGTGGGCAGTGGATGATAAAGAAGACTAGAGAAGAGAAGAGAAAGTTGAAGCAGACTATAGAAAAATCAAAGAAATGGTACTGAAGAAATTCCTAAGGTGGAAAAAGGTATTTGGAAAGGTGGAGTCTGAGAGGATGTCAACAAGAAAAATTTGGGACCATGCTATAGACCTCAAGAAGACATTTAAACCATAAAAAGAAAGAATTTACTCTTTATCCAAAAACAAAAGGGAAGAAGTTTAGAGCTTCATAAATGACCAACTGAGAAAGGGGTACATTAGACCATCAAGATCCCCTCAAACATCACCAGTATTCTTTGTGGGCAAGAAGGATGGAAGTAAGAGGATGGTAATAGACTATTATAGTCTAAATGATCAAACCGTGAAGAACAACTATCCACTGCTGTTGATTACAGATTTAATAGACAATATAGGGAGTAAAAGAGTATTTACTAAAATGGACTTGCAGTGGGGGTTCAACAATATGAGAATAAAAGAGAAAGATGAGTAGAAGAGAGCATTCACAATGCATATAAAATCCTTTAAACCAATAGTAATGTTCTTTGGAATGACAAATTCGCCAGCTATATTTCAAGCAATAATGAATGAAATTCTGAGAGATATAATCAATGAAGGAAAAGTGGTGGCATTTGTGGACAATGTGTTGGTAGGAATGGAGATAGAAAAGGGGTATGATGAGATAGTAGAAGAAGTGTTGAAACAATTAGAAGATAATAACTTATATGTCAAACCAGAGAAGTATGTGTAGAAAGTGAGAAAGATTGGATTCTTGGGAGTTATTATAGAACTCAATGGAATAGAAATGGAGAAGGAAAAGGTAGAGGGAGTGTTAAGTTGGCCAGAACCAAAAAATGTGAAAGATGTCAGAAAGTTCTTGGGCCTTGCAAATTACTACAGGAGGTTTATCAAGGACTTTGCTCAAATAGCAAGGCCAATGAATATGCTGATGAGGAAGGATGTGAAGTGGCAATGAGGGGGAGAACAGCAGAAGGCATTTGACAAGCTAAAAGAAATCTTTACAACTAGACCAGTGTTAGCAGCCCCAGACTCAGACAAAGAGTTTAGGGTAGAGGCAGATGCTTTAAGCTATGCTATAGAAGAAATATTGTCAATGAAATACTCTGATGAATTGTGGAGACCAGTCACTTTCATTTCTAAATCTCTAAGCAATACAGAAAGAAACTATAAGATTCACAACAAGAAAATGCTAGCAGTAGTCAGGTGCCTAGAAGCATAGAGGCACTTCCTGGAAGGAACAACAATAAGATTTGAGATTTGGACAGACCACAAAAATCTTGAATATTTTATGAAGGTGCAGAAATTGAATAGAAGACAAGCAAGATGGGCATTGTACTTATCAAGATTTGATTTTATGCTCAAGCACATTCCAGGAAGCAGAATAGGAAAGGTAGATAGTTTGAGTAGGAGGCCAGATTGGGAAGTTGGAGTAGAAAGGGATAACAAAGGCAAGACATTGGTAAAGTCCAAGTGGCTGGAAGTTAGGAGAATAGAGAAGGTAGAAATCATTGTAGAGGGAGTCAATTTACTGGAGAAAGTAAAACAGTCAAAGGTAAAAGACAATGAAGTTGTAAAAGCAGTTGAAGAAATAAAGTGGGCAGGAGTCAAAATGTTGAGAGATGAAGAGTGGAGAGAGGTAAATGGCATAATATATAAAGAGAGAAAGATGTATGTGCCTAAAGACAATGCATTGAGGGCAGAAATAATTAGGCTATACTATGATACACCTGTGGGAGGACATAGAGGACAATAGAAAACAGTAGAATTGGTCACTAGGAATTTCTGGTAGCTAGGAGTAATGAAGGAAGTAAAGTGATATATAGAAGGGTGCAACTCCTGTCAAAGGAACAAAAACTGCACAGAGTAACTGGCTGGAAAATTAATGCCTAACTCAATACCTGAGAAACCTTGGGTGCACATTTCAGCAGATTTTATTACGAAACTGCCACTAGCCCAAGGTTATGACTCTATCCTAGTAGTGGTGGACCAATTAACAAAAATGGTACACTTTATTCCAACTACTGAGAAGATATCAGCAGAAGGTTTAGCCAAGCTGTTCAGAGATAATGTGTGGAAGTTACATAGTCTACCAGAAAGTATCATATCAGATAGAGGACCCCAATTTGTGGCAGGAATAATGAGAGAGTTGAATAGGATGTTGGGGATCGAGAGTAAATTGTCAATGACATTCTACTCTCAAACCAATGGACAGACGGAAAGGGTTAATCAAGAACTAGAACAGTACTTAAGAATGTTTATTGACCACAGGCAGGAACAGTAGCCCGATTGGTTAGGAACAGCAGAGTTCGCCTACAATAACAAAGCATACTCAAGTACTAAAATGTCATCTTTCAAGGCAAATTATGGACAAGATCCCAGGATAGGGTTTAAGATAAGAAAGAAGGGGAAATACAAAGGGGCAGAGAAATTCATGACAAAAATGAAAGAAATCCAAGAGGAAGCGAAAGCAGCACTGGGAAAGGCACAAGAAGAAATAAAGAAATATACAGATAGGAAAAGAGGAGAAGCCAATGAGTATAAAATAGGAGACTTAGTAATGCTAAGCACTAAGGACCTGAAATATCAGATGACAGGTAGAAGAACAGAAAAGTTGATGAAGAGGTTTGTCGGCCCTTATAAAGTAAAGAAGATTATATCAGAAAATGCAGTCAAATTGGAATTACCTAGCACAATCAGGATACATCCAGTAGTAAACATTAGTAGAATATGTAGATACATAGAGCAAGTTAAGGGGCAGAGAAAGGAGCAACCAACTCTAGTCATAATTGAGGGAGAAGAGGAATAGGAGGTCAAGAGGATATTGAACAAGTGATGAATTAGGGGGAAGGACAAGTATCTGGTATGATGGAAGGGATTTATGGCAGAAGCAGATACCTGGGAAGGAAAGAAAAATTTGGGAAATGCAAAGGAGGCAATAGAGGAGTTTGAAAAGGGATATGAAAGATGTCAGAAGACAAGAAAAAGAAGAAAGAACATTTAGAAGAGAAGAATTGCCAGGAAGATTCACAGCAAGGAAATTATTTGGATGGTCAGATAAAAGATATGATGAAGAATACTAGGCAAAGTTAGAAAGAAATTGGAGGAGATAGAAAGGACAAAGAAAAAGAGGGTAAAGAACAATGGAGATAATAAAAAAAGAGAAAGAAGAGATCAAACAAGGAAACTCAGAAATAAAGGAGTGGACAGAGGAAGATGATGAAAATATGGGGGACATAGATGACCCCTATTATGAACTGTAAAAATCCTTGAGATGAGGAACCTTAAGAGGGAGGTAGTGTTATAACTTGGTCAAATGACTAAGTCATTATTTATTTTCTTTTTTCTTTTCTTTTACTAAGTAACTAATAGATATGCAAGAGGAAATGACTCAAAAGAGATGTGCAGGACTTTATAAATAAGAGTAAATACAGAAACATGTATAAGTAGTGTATAGCAAATGAACAAGAACTCTATTGAGTTTTCCTTGTCAACTCAGACTAGAAGTAGACCTAAGTCATCACAGTCTAAGGCCTTACATGCAAGTCCAAGACTGGGGGTCTAGTGGTATATAATCAGTATCATCTTTACTGCTTAAGCTGAATTATAGTATAGACTTGTGATAAATATCACTTAAATTGCCTAAAAAGGCTGCCCAGCATAACAACATCTTATAGTCTTTAGTGACTCCATCCAATAAGAGTACAGCTTTGACCTCCCTTAGGATTACTTTATTATTTATTGGCATCTCATAAGTAGTCTCTAGTGTATTGATAGCAAAGAAGTCATGTTTTAGCAACATCTGGTTCATATTGTTGAGGTCTTTTTCCATCTCATAGTCTGCTTGTTGCCAGTGACTAACTCAGAAACCTTAAGCTAGGGTTTAACTCAAGGTGGTTCTTCAGGATTAGAAAAGAACTTGATGGAGTTCCTGCTTAATTGTAGTCTATTATATATACAGGTATACTATTTGTCCTTGTTTATACTACAAGCTGTCTATTAGCTACCAGTTTAACTCTAGTTCATGTCCAATCTATTTATAGTACCCTGTCATAGCCAGGGCAACTCATGACACTCATCTAAACAAGAGATCTTTTGTCTATATTATTTTTTCTAGTTTATAATAGAGTACAAAGTCAAAACTTATACCCTAAGTCCAGGTACTATTCTTCTTGGTCAAGTCAGAGAGTAGTTTTGATATCTTGGCAAAGTTCTCAATAAACCTACAATAGAAATTTGGAAAGTCTAAGAATGCTTGTACTTGCTTGACTTTAGTTAGTACTGGCCACTCTAGAACTTCTGAAAGTTTCTTCTTATCTATCTATACTTTATTCTCCAAAATAAGTATATCTAAATACTTGATACTACTTTGCTCAAAGAAACACTTTTCTGCTTTAGCATAGAGGTCATTAAATTAGAGTCTTTTCAGTACTTCCTTGACCAATCATTTGTGTTCCTTCAAATATATCCCAAATATCAGAATATTATCTAAATACACTATTACTAGTTATATGCAAATTAAGTCTTCCAATATGTCATTCATTATGCTTTGGAAGATTACTAGTATATATAAGGGGACCTTACCAATACTGCTCCTGAAACACCAGACTTACAGCCTGGAGCAATCCTGTACTTAATTAAATATTACTATATAATATTTAATTCCTGTTACAAACTTCATTCGGACTATAACTTTGGGAATACTCAACTAATTTCAATGATCCAAATGGCTACAAAAAGTTCTTAAGAAAACCTTTCAAACAGTACCAAAAACATCTCAAGGCAATCAGTATTCACCAAGTTATTAGTAGATCAGTCAGCAATCACCAAGTCACCAAACACTAAATTGCTGATATCTTGGAAACCACTTAACATAATTGTTTGCTTCAGTGACCACCATAAAGCTCTCTTCAATGCACTTCTTTTGGCCATAAATAGGCCACAAGAAAATAAGATCCCATAGAGATACAAGGTCCTCAATGTTTGCACATAATACTGATCTTTATCTATAGATTATTATCTGTCCTTGAATAGAACAAAGAACTGCCCTAAGATAGTTAGGTTATTTCTATTTCAAGACCAATAGCACTCCTATATATAGAAAAATAGGTAGTAATCATATGGTAGGCTGTCCTGGTGTATAGACTATCTGTCACAAAAAAGTGACTACTAAATAGTAACATAGAAGTATAACAAAATACCTGTTCAAAAAACTACATAGATAGCTAGACCCTCATTAGCAAGTAGCCTTGCTAATGTTGCCCTTTTGGTGTAGTGGTAAACTATACAGTTAGTGACTACTGGTCCATAGTACAACTGTAACACCACCACAATTATATATCTAAGGACTGTATGTCTAAGAATAAACCTCAGACTTAACAACATCTTTTGCTACTGTCTAAACTTTGCTTTTTTGAGCCTTTTGATTATCAAATTATCAACTCACAAATCAGTAAGTAGCCATTTGTGATAGTTTTTGTAACTGCTGTTGCTGCTGGAACTGGGGATTGTTACCGAGGAACAGTGAATGTTCTTAGTGGTCACCCTAGGTGGATGTTCAGGAAGAACTCGATGGAGTTCTTCGTTGGATTGCAGCCCTACTTATACTATTACTACAGTGGCTGTACCCTAGAGTCCCATGGTCACGTGTTTCTTCCAGAATGTTCTTATGGTCACCTGACCTTGTCACGTGACTTAGCTTATTAATCCCCTTACTATGCCTTTCTACTTTATTGTGTGCTTGGAGGTTTTTAGGTTGGATGTTCGAATGTTGTGGAAACCTTTTCCTACTCAAGGTTCTCACAACAGGGATCTTTGTTGAGGGGACTATGTTTGGGAGTATCGCAACAACTGCTATGTTCCCTAAACATTTTCTTGATCACCTGCTTATACTTTTTTGGTCTTCCCTAGCTACAAGTACTCCACTGTGTTGGAGTTTTTACATTCTACAACAAGGATATGCATACTTACAATCTGGTATTTAGGTAGTTACTCTGTATCCCTGAGATTCAGTCTTCATCTCTGGATCTCAGATGCATATTCTATTCTTCACCTTCTCAATATACTCAGTCTTTGTCTCTGGATCTCAGATCTCAGCTGCATAGCATCTTGAGTGATACACTGCACTATATATATTCTCCTATAGGTTATGGACCCCATTAGTAATATGTCCTCAATACTAAACTTTCCCAAGTTGAATGGGAACAACTATTATGCCTAGTCAGACAACATGATGTCGGCCCTACAAGTGAGACTCCTCTGGCTCATTGTTGATGGTCAGCAACCTTCCCCCCCTAAACCTCCTTCTAGTCCTTCTATTGATGCCACCACTAAGTCACCTGTCCTTGTCACTTCTGCTGAGCACCAAGCATGGATCTGCTCATAAAACAAATATATGCAGTAGTTAGAATCTGATCTTGCTGCCATGGGCTTGATACATAGAGCAATTGAATTTGGACAACATGAACATATTCAGATAGCCACTACTTCAAAGGAGATGTGGGATAAACTGTGTCAGCTCCATGTTACGCAATGACAAGATACCAATGTCCACTATTATCTTCAGGAGCTATACCTTAAAAAGTAGGATGAACATACTTCTATGTCAGACCATATTGGCTCCTTCTTGAACTTAAAGCGTTGTATCACTGAAGCTGGGCATAAGCTAGATGATATCCTTGTTGTTCATGCCATCCTCTATTCCTTACCTTACTCAAACATCTGGGATATTGTCAAATAGAACCTCCTTGATAAAGAAAAAGCACTTACCCTTGATCTTCTCAGTGCTGAACTCATATCTGTCCATGATCATGATGAACGTGACCGTTAAGCCAACAAAAATGAGAAAAAATCCAAATCTGATCAAATGCTCCTGTTGGCCAAGTTAGCACCATCTTTGAGTTATTCTGGGAGAAGAGGAAGGAGAGGAGGTAGACCTGGTGATAGATCAAGAAGATCAAGAGGCCATCCAACTGGTACTAAATGCTATATCTGCAATTGAGAGAGCCATTGGGCACCTGAATGCTCTACCAACAAGTCAAGTAGTAAAGGGAATAAGGGGGAAACTCACCAATCTGGTAGTTCTGCAAATTTAGCTGTTGATCATTTACAATCTCTAGGTGAATGTGAAGTAGGCAAAATGTTGATAGCAACTAGTGACTCATTCCCCACCACTGGAATACTCCTTGACTGTGGCGCCATAGCTCACATGTTCACCAACAAGCAGCACTTCTCGATGTATGTGAATTCCATCAATGAGTTTGTGACTGTGGGAGGGCACAATCGTATCCCTGTTGCTGGCCAAGGGTCTGTCCGCTTTAGCACTATACTTCCTAATGGCCATCTCAACATTACCCTCCATGAAGTCCTGCATATTCCTTACCTTGGTGCAAATCTGATAAGTCTTGGTACTCTCCACTATCAAGGAGTTTCTGTGAAGAGCTTAGATGACGGTCTTGTACTCTCTCAAGATGGCAAAGAATTGTTCAGAGCTTCTCTTACTGGGCCTACTAGAACACTATACTATGTTCAGTATGCTCCACTCAGGAGTGGAACAGCTTACCTGACTAGTAGCCCTCTGAGTATGCATCTCTAGTACCATCAGTTGGGGCATTTGAGCCCCCGGACTATCAACTCCATGCTTTGTCAGCAAATGGTCAAGGGACTAGATATTACAGCATCTTGAGACTTTGACCACCTATGCAGTGGTCGTGTGTTATCAATGGACAGTGAATGTCCATAGCAATCACCCTAGGTGGATGTTCAAGAAGAACTCGATGGAGTTCTTCTATCACAAATGGCCACTTACTGATTTGTGATTGCTTGATTTGATAATAAAAGTGTTCAAAAAAGCAAAGTTAGACAAGCAGCAAAAGATGTTGTTAAGTCTGAGGTTTATCCTCAGACATACAGTTCTTAAATATATGATTGTGGTGGTCTGTGCATCAGAACAGCCTACTACATGATCACTACCTATTGTTCTATATATGGGAGTGCTATTGTTCTTGAAATAGAGATAACCTAACCATCTTAGGGCAGTCCTTTGTTCTATTCAAGGACAGATGATAATCTATAAGTAAAGATCAGTGTTATGTGCAAACATTGAGGACCTTGTATCTCTATGGGATCTTATTGCCTTGGGATCTATTTATAATCAAAAGAAGCGCATTGAAGAGAGCTTCACGATGGTTGTTGAAGCAAACAATTACATTAAGTGGTTCCCGAGATATCAGTGATTTAGTATCTAGTGACTTGGTGATCACTGACTGATCTGCTGATAACTCAGTGAATACTGATCGCTTTGAGACGTTTTTGGAACCGTTTGAAAGGTCTTTTTAAGGGCTTTTGGTAGCCATTTAGATCGTTGAAATCGGTCAAGTATTCCTGGAGTTATGGTCCAAATGAAGTTTGTGACATCTTTGTTGGATTGCAGTCCTACTTATACTACTACTACAGTGGCTGTACCCTAGAGTCCCGCAATCACATGTTCTTTCCAGAATGTTCTATGATCACCTGACCTTGTTACATAATTTGACTTACTGAGTCCCCACCCTATTTATATCCTTACTCCATTGTATGCTTTGAGGTTTTGGATTAAGTATTCAAATGCATGGGAAACCTTTTCCTGTTTGGGGCTCTCATAACAGCTATGTCCCCAGAGAGTTTGGATAGGGGGTGATCTTACTTAATGTTACGTCTACTGGGGCACAAGATCTTCACCCAGCTAGACACCTACTGCCTTACTTACTACTGCCCTAATACTATGGTTATACTACCACCTCAAGGAGAGGATCCCTAACCTAAACACCTTCTTAAGGATGTAGTGTTACTCTTCTGTGTAAACAGATGACAATGCACCTGTAGCACAAAGTTTATAGTGTGAAGTGGTACAAGTAACTACTTAGCCCACTCAATTGTGAGGCCAGGTCTTAGTGATAATACCCAAGCTTGGTACCACATCTCCACCTGCAGTCCCTAACTGACTACAAAGTTCCCTTAAGCCTAGGGCCTGGCTATGTTGTAGTGGTCCTGAGTTGTGTTACTCAGGTACTGAGGAAGATAAGAGAGTAAGAGTAGCAAGGCTCTGTGATGAGCAGTGCTGATAAGGAAATTGAGTTCTGGTATAAGGTCTTAGACTGTGACAACTTAGGTCTACTTCTAGTCTGAGTTGACAAGGAGAACTCAATAGAGTTCTCATTTATTTGCTATACACTACTTATATATATTTTTGTATTTACTCTTATTTATAAAGTCCTGCACATCTCTTTTGAGTCATTTCCTCTTGCATATCTATTGGTTACTTAGTAAGAGAAAAGGAAAAAGAAAATAAATAATGACTTAATTGTTTGACCAAGTCATAACATTGCATATATTACCCAAGTAGCAGAATAGCAACTGTGACTACTGCTATACTAGCCTCACAGGGCCTGTTCAGCCATTTTGTATTAGACACAAACTAGAAATCCCCTCTAGAAGTGCTCTCAAGGACAACCAAACCTTAGAGAAACTAATCTCCTCTGATAGAAGGACATCACAGTTTGACAGCCATTGTATTTGATGGATTAGGCCTTAGTGTGACCTCCAGACCTTGGCAATCATTTTTGATATTCTCTATGATTAGAAATGTTGTGAGCAATCCTCTCAAAAGCAATGCCATTAGGGGATTTGGGAAGGGGGAGATATCAGGAACTAAGGAGGAAGGTCAAGAGTATGGGGAATAAGATAGAGGAATTGAGGAAGTTGGAGCCAGGGAGGATCAATGAAGATACTAACCTTGAGAGCAGGTCATCTGCACTGACCTTGAGACTCCTCAAGCAGCATTTGAAGGCCAGGTTCAATAGGTAGACATAGAAAAGGACCAAATAAAAGGATTAGGAGGGATAGAGAATACTGGCTGTGTGATCAGAAGGGGACCTTACTTTATCATTTTATTCTCTACTATAATAGGTTGTTGGAATGTTTCTCTTGTTTCTTAATTGCTAATTCTATGATTTGTAATCCTAATATATACTCTAGGGCACAGAGAGGTTCAACAACAACTTACCCTCATTATTCTCCTCTTTGTTGCTCTAGAGTTCCCCTGTTATTTTTGAGTAACTAAGTTTTCTGTTTGTTTTCTTTATAAAAACTCTATAAAACTTTTCTTGAAGGATATATCTCACTTTGAGAAGAACTTGGGCATTTGCTTGACTAGGAGTTTAACCACTCACTATACATTTTTGGAGTAAGTTTCCAACTGTATAGTCAGTTGAAGTAGAGCCTACACAAGGACATAGGAGTTCTAGGCAGTACTGCTGTATTGATGGCAAGCCAGGCTACCAGACTAGTTTGAAAAGGGTAGTGTCATGGTATAAGATGAATGCACACCTTTAAAATCCACAATTAACTGGGGCTTGCTCTTAAGCAGATACTAAAAAACATTTCAGCTTCTAGGTTTTCATTGGTTCTCTTTATATCTACTTTTGTAAGCTCTCTATTCTTTGATTTACCTCCCCAGTGCCTACTCAATTGCATACAACTGTAATGTAGCTTAGAGATTTTGTCTTTCTGATCTGTTTTGCTCATTCTTGCTATTTCATTTCCCCATCAACATTACTCAAGTCTGGTCCAAGAGAATTTGGAAAATCCTTGCAAGACTAGAACTATAAGAATGGACTACTCCTATATAGAGGAAAAGTTTATATTCCCTATAGTGTAGAAGATACCTTGCGATAACAGATCATCAAAATATACTATGATTTGCCATTTACCAGATACCCAGATTGGTGGAAGACCTATGAGTTGGTCTCCAGAAATTACTAGTAGTCTGGAATAACAACATTTGTCAAGAAATATGTTATGGATTGTGATATGTATCAGCAGATAAAAAATTACCTACAGCAACCTTTTGGACCATTTATGCCTAACAAGGTATATAACAGACCTTGGGAAATAATCTTAACAGACTTAATCACATAATTGCTAGAGTCAAACAGTTATAGTACTATCTGTGTTATCATTAACAGGCTCACCAAAAGGGCTCATTTTATTCCTATTAATAATTGGTTCTCATCCAAAAATATGGTGCAATTACTATATGATAAGATCTATCCATTGCATAGACTACTACTACAAATCATTTTGGATAGAGGAATACAATACTCAGCCAAGCTATTTCAAGAATAGTGCAAGATTTTAGAAATAAAATCTACAATGTTAACAGTATATCATCCACAAATGGATAAACAAACAGAATGAGTAAACCAGGTATTAGAGCAATATCTCTGGTACTATATAGATTATAATCTCAGTAATTGGTTAGATCTACTCCCCAGTACAGAGTTTGCATATAACAATCAAGTACACAAAGGTATCAAAGAAAGTCTATTCTTTCTTGAATATGGTAGACACCTGAGAGCAGGTCCAATTTTAGTCAAAGAGTTACTGCAAAGGAACTTGAATGACCTGATATATAAATGACAAGAAACCTTGGAGCAGGCAAAAGCAGCTCTTACTCTTGCAGTGGAAAGAATAAAGTAGTACTATGACCAGAAAGTCCAAAGTGTCCTATTCAAAGTTGGTAACAAGGTGCTACTCAATCTAAAGGATTACCAGACTACAGAGCAAACATTATGACCCTGGTACAAAGGATCATTCAAAATAATAGAAAAGTTGTCCTTGGTTATATTCTAGCTTAGGATACTAAGCACTGTACCTAGTCTTTCATGCTAGTAAGTTAGCACAGTACTCCAAATCCACCATTCATGGACAGAAATCCACACCCCTACTACTGACCTTGATACAGGGCCAGGAAGAATAGGAAGTAGAGAAGATTTTAGATTTATGACAAAAACATAGAAAAAATGAATTCCTTGTCAGATAGAAAGAATACAGTCAAGGAGATGACACATGGGAACCTGAGAAAAATCTACATAATGCAGGCAAAAAGCTGCAGGAATATCTTTAGAGTTTACCAAAAACAAAATAACTTCTCAATAGAGCTTGAACTAACAGGAGAAGTAATGTCACAAACTTCATTTGGACTATAACTCTGGGAATACTTGACCAATTTTGGCAATCTGAATGGCCACCAAAAGCCCTTAAGAAGATCTTTCAAACAGTACCAAAAACATCTTAAGGCAATCAGTATTCACCAAGTTATCAGTAGATCAGTTAGCAATTACCAAGTCACCAGACACTAAATTGCTGATATCTTGGAAACCACTTAACATAATTGTTTGCTTTAATGACCACCATAAAGCTCTCTTCAATGCACTTCTTTTGGCCATAAATAGGCCACAAGAAAATAAGATCCCATAGAGATACAAGGTCCTCAATGTTTGCACATAATACTAATCTTTATCTATCCTGGTACATAGACTACTACAATTATGTATCCAAGGACTGTATGTCTAAGAATAAACCTTAGACTTAACAACATCTTTTGTCACTTGTCTAACTTTGCTTTTTTAAGTCCTTTGATTACCAAATCAGCAAATCACAAATCAGTAAGTGGCTATTTGTGATAAAAATAAAATAATGACTTAGCCATTTTGCCAAGTTATGATACTACCCCCCTCTCAAGATTCCTTGTCCCAAGTATTTTTATAACTCATAGTAGAGGTCACAGATATTCCCCATTTCATTGTCCTCTTCATTCCACTCTCTAAGTCCAGGTTCTTCTTGACCAATTTCTTTTTCTTCTTTCTTGATTGTTTCCATTATTCTTCATCCTCTGATTGGTCCTCCCTTCTGGCATCTCCAATTCCTTTCTAACCTTGCCCAGTACTCTTTATCATACCTCTTATCTGTCTATTCATATAACTTTCATACTATAAACCTTCTTAGTAATTCTCCTCTCCTAAATGTTTCTTCTTCTCTTTCTTGTCTCCAAATATCCTCCATATCTTGTCAATATTCTCTTTCAAACTCTTTAACTGCTTCTTTTGCATTTCCTAGGTTCTTTATTCCTTTTCAAGTATCTGATTCTACTGTGAATTCTTTCTACTGTACTAAATATTTGTCTTTTCCTCTAATCTGCCACTTATTAGTATTCTCTTAACCTCCCATTCTTCTTCTCCTTTAATTATAACTGGAGCTAGTTGTTCCTTCTTTTGTTCTTCCACCTGCCCTATGTATCTGTGTATTCTACTAATGTTTACTACTGGATGTATCCTTACTACACTAGGTAACTCTAGTTCAACTACATTTGTTAATACAATCTTCTTTATTTTATAGGGGCCTACAAACCTCTCTGTCAACTTCTCCATTCTCCTTCTGACCATTTGGTATTTCAAGTCCTTAGTGCTGAGCATTACTAAGTCCTCTACTTTATATTCATTAACTTCTCCTTTTTTTTCTATCTACACACTTCTTTATTTCCTTCTATGTCTTTTCCAGTGCCACTTTTGCTTCTTTCTATACCTCTCTCATTTTAATCACAAACTTCTCTGCTCCCTTGCATTTCCCTTTCCTTCTTACTTTAAATCCCATTCTAGGATCTTGCCTATAGTTTACCTTAAAGGATAATGTTTTAGTACTCAAATGTACCTTATTGTTGTAGATAAACTCAGCCATTCCTAACCAATCTAGCCACTGCTCTTGTCTGTAGTCTATGAATATCCTCAAATACCGCTCAAGTTCTTGGTTGACCCTTTCTGTTTGCCCATCTGTCTGAGGGTAGAACACTCTTGCTCTTGATCTCCAACATTTTATTCAACTCCCTCATCAATTCTGCCATAAATTGGGGTCCTCTATCTGAAATGATACTTTTGGATAACCTATGTAGTTTCTACACATTGTCTCTGAATAGCCTGGCTGGCCCTTCTGCTAACATTTTCTCCATAGTAGGAATAAAATGGACCATTTTTGTTAATCTATCTACTACTACTAAGATTAAGTTGTACCCCTGCACTAATGGTAGCTTTGTAATGAAGTCTGCTGATATATGACTCCAGGGCTTTTCTGGTATCAAATTGGGTATTAATTTGTCTGCTGGTTGTTCTGTGTAGTTTTTATTCCTTTGGTAGGAATTATATCCCTTTACATATTACTTCATATTTTTTGTTACTCCTAGCCACCAAAAGTTTCTTGTGACCAATTCTACTGCTTTCCATTGCCTTCCATATTCTTCTACTGGTGTATTATAATACAACCTAATAATCTTTGCTTTTAATTTCTTGTCCTTAAATACATATACCTTTCTCTTCTTGTATATTATGCCATTGATTTCTCTTTATTCTTCATCTCTTAGCATCTTTACTCCTGCTCACTTCATCTTTTCTACTGTTTTAACCACTTCATTATTGTTTACCCTTGGCTGCCTTACTTTCTCTAGTAAGTCCACTCCTTCTATGATTACCTCCACTCCTTTTGTCCTCCTTACTTCTAACTATTCTAGCTTAACCAGCATTTTATTTTCATTATCTCTTTCCACTCCAACTTCCCAGTCTGGTCTTCTGCTCAAGCTATTTATCTTCTCCATCTTACTCTCCAGAACATGTTTGAGTGTAAAGTTAGATCTAGACAAGTATAGAGCCTATCTTGCTTGCCTTCTATTTAACTTCTGTACCTTCATGAAATACTCAAGACTCTTATAGTCTGTCCAAATCTCGAATTTTGTAGTTGTTTCTTCCAAGAAATGCCTCTATGCTTCCAAGTATTTAACTACCACCAATATTTTCTTGTCATATATCTTATAGTTTTTTTCCATATCACTTAGAGATTTTGAAATGAAGGCAACTGGTCTCCACATCCCATCAGAGCACTTTACTGATAACACTCTTCTAGTAGCATAATTTGAAGTATCTACTTCTACTCTGAACTTCTTGTCTAAGTCTGGAGCTACTAGTACTGGTCTGGTTGTAAAGATCATTTATTGGTCTTGCTACTTGAGCAAAATTTTTGATAAACCTCCTATAGTAGTTTGTAAGGCCCAAAAATTTTCTAATATCTTCTATATTCTCTGGCTCTGGCCAACTTAGCACTCTATCTATCTTTTTCTTCTCCATTTCTATTCCATTGGATCCTATAACAACCTCTAAGAATCCAATCTTCCTCACTTTCCACATATACTTCTCTGGTTTGACATATAGGTCATTCTCTTCTAGCCTTTTCAACACCTTTTCTACTATTTCATTGTGTCCTTCCTCTATCTCTGTCTCTACCAATACATTATCTACAAAGGCTGCTACTTTCCCTTTATTGATTATATCTCTCAGGATTTTGTTCATCATTTCCTGGAATGTAGCTAGTGAATTTATCATCCCAAAGAACATAACCATTGGTTCAAAGGACCCCATATGTGTTATGAACACTCTCTTCCACTTATCTCCCTCTTTTATCCTTATGTTATTGAACCCCTACTGCAAGTCTATTTTAGTGAATACTCTTTTACTTCCTATGTTATCTATTAAATCTGTAATCAATGGCAGTGGGTAGTTGTTCTTCACTGTTTGATTATTTAGACTACAATAGTCTATCACTATTCTCTTACTCCTATCCTTCTTGTCTACAAAGAATACTGGTGACATCTGAGGGGATTTTGATGGTCTAATATACCCCTTTCTTAGTTAGTTATTTACAAAGTTCTGAACTTCTTTCCTTTCATCTTTGGATAAAGGATAAATTCTTCCCTTTCATAGTTTAAATATCTCCTTGAGATCTATAGCATGATCCCAAATTTTCCTCATTGGCATTTTTTCTGATTCTATCTTCCCAAACACTTTTCTCCACTTTAGAAATTTTCTTGAAATCATCTCTTTGATTTTTCTATGGTCTGCTTCTACTTCCTCCTCTCTTTCCCAATCTTCCTTATCATTTATTGCCCATCTTACTATCTTCTCCTTTTCTAGTATCACTACTCTCTTTTCTTTGCTTTCTGCTCTTTTTCCAATTTTGTATACCTTCCATATAATAGTGGGCATCTGGTTATCTTGATTTCTCCTATTTCTCAATTAATTTCTGGGTCATATGCTTGTAACTACAGCATCCCCAATATAATATTTGTTTTCTCCAAATCATATATATCTATTCTTATCCTTTTCACATAGCTTTTGTAATACACATTCACTTCTACTTGGTGTATAATAGCCCTTCCACTGTTGTTCGTCTTATCTACATTTCTAACTGTTACTGGTCTTTTTAGCTTCTACAGCCTAAATCCATGTTTTGCTGCCATCTTCCTGTCCATGAACATCCCTGTCACACCACTATCCAAGAGTACTTTCACTGTTATGCCTTCATGTGTATTTACCTTTTCTACTCCTATATTTAACTATACTTCTCTTAGTATTTTGAATATTCTCCTAATGTCTCTTTGCTTGTCCTTTCCTTTTACTGTGCTTTTTGGAACTCCTGTCTACATGCCATCCTGCTGTGTTTCTCCCTGTACAGGGAATGCCACTACTTTCCAATTCCACTATGATTGTTTCCTCCCAGTCTTACATTCTGGATACAATTTTCTTTCTATCTTTTTTTGATATTCTTTCTACTATATCTTTTCTTCTACACTGACTACACTTGACATTTACTACTCCTCTCTCTTTGGCTATATTTTCTCTCCACCTCTATGCTTCAAGACAGCTATTGCACCACACATTTCTTAAATGTTCTCCTGAGACAAATCCTTGCTCCTAGTTCTCCTGCATCTTAGTGCCTTTGTGGTTGCATCCTCTACACTCCACAAATGTCACAACTTTCCACTTGGTTGTCCACTCTCTCTGCTCTAATGCTGCTCTTCTTGGAGGCATACCCTATGTGCTACTGTATTCCTGTACCTTTCTCTATAAGGAGTATGCTGGTCTCTTCTTTTGCTGTGCCTTTTGCAGACTAACCACATATGCTATCTCCTCACTCCTTTTCTTTTCTTTCTCAACCTTAATATCCAGATACTCCTACTTGTAGTGTCCTATCCCCTAACATCTGAAGCATTGTACTTCTTTTTTCTCCATCTCTTGTCTTCTCACTTTTACTTCTTCTTTAATTCCACATTGCATCACCCTACTTGCTATTGCTTCAAATTTATTCTGGGAAACTGGTTTTCTCTTTTTCTCTTCATGTTTGTTCCTGCAATTATGGGCCAGGTGTTTTTTACAGCTCCAACACTTCCTCCTATCTCTTCCTTCTAGTTCTGCCTGTTATTGATAGACAGTGAATGTCCTTAGTGATCACCCTAGGTGGATGTTCAAGAAGAACTCGATAGAGTTCTTCATTGGATTGCAGCCCTACTTATACTACTACTACAGTGGCTGTATCCTAGAGTCCTGCGATCACATGTTCTTTCCAGAATATTCTATGATTACCTGACCTTGTCATGTGATTTGACCTGCTGAGTCCCTACACTATTTATATCCTTACTCCATTGTATGCTTTGAGATTTTGGATTAAGTGTTCAAATACGTAGGAAACCTTTTCCTGTTTGGGACTCTCATAACATTGCCCTTAGTTTGGTGAAGGCACATCATTAATTGAGCATGTTGCTCATAAGTAAATTATATTGTTCCAGTGACATGGTATTATATCACTGAATATTTGAAAGAAAAATTTGACCTTGCTGGCTATACTATATCTGCTGGAGTACAAGATCTTTATCTAGCCAAAGTTTTACTGCCCTACTAACTACTGCCTTAATACTAGGGTTATACTATTGTCTCTAAAAAGAGAACCCCTAATCTAGACAGTTTCCTAAGGATAGACTATCACTCCTCTATGTGTATTGATTACAATGGACCACCAGCACAAGGTTTATAAAGTAAAAGCTAATACTCTATCTACCAACACTCAGTTGCAAGTTCTGGCCTTGATCACAATCCTTGAGCTTAGTATTGTATCTCCACCTTCAGTCTCTAACTGACTGATAAGTCCCCTTAAGCCTAGGGCCTAGTGTTATGAGAGTCCCAAAAAGGAAATAGGTTCTTGTGCATTTGAGCACTTAATCATACAAAGGGGTTAAGATATAAACAGTATGGGAACTTAGGTAATCAGATTATGTAACAAGGTCAAGTGATCATGGAACATTCTGGAAGAACATGTAACTATGGACTAATTGTAGTACAGCCACTGTAAGAATAGTATAAGTAGTAGTCCAATCCAACAAAGAACCCTATTGAGTTCTTCTTGAACATCCCTCTAGGGTAATTACTAAGGACATTCACTGTCTATCAATAACACCTAGCTATGTTATAGTGGTCCTGAGTTGTGTTACCCAAGTACCAAGGAAGATAAGAGAGTAAGAGATAGCAGGGCTCTATAATGAGTAGTGCCAATAAAGGATATTGAGTTCTGGTATAGTAACTTAGCCTGAGATGACTTAATCACACTCCAAGTCTGAGTTGACAAGGAGAACTCAATAAAGTTCCCATTCAATTGCTGTACACTACTTATATACATTCTGTATTTACTTCTATTTGTAAAGTTCTGTATATCTCTTTTGAGTCATTTCCTCTTGTATATTTAGCTGTTTGGCCATATCATAACACCATCCAAGTCCTCTATAGCAGCTCTAGTATTCTTTATCAAGAAAAAGGACAGTTTCCTCTATTTGGTCCAAGACTACTGAGTACTCAACTCCATGACTATTAAGAACAAGTACTCCTCCTCTTAATTTCTGAGCTTGTCTTACAACTATGTGGGGCTAAGTACTTTACCAAGCTTGATGTCCAGTGGGGGTTTAATAATATGTATATCAAACCCAGTGATAAGTAGAAGACTGCCTTCTATACTAACTACAGCCTATTTGAGCCTCTTGTGATGTTCTTTGGGATGACCAACAGTCCAGCCACCTTCCAAATAATGATGAACAATATTTTTTAAGATCTCATTACCAAGAATATAGTGGTAGTCTATCTGGATAACATTCTTATCTTTACCAGGTCTATAGAGGAGTATATATGAGCTATCTGGAGAGTGTTGGAGATTCTGGCCAAATATAAGCTGTTTCTGCACCCTGAGAAATGCAAGTTCCAGAAGGAGCAGATCAAATACCTGGAACTTGTTATCTTGGAAAATGAAGTCTCTATGGACTCCATCAAGGTGGATAGAGTCCATGAATGGCCTGTTCCCAAGAACTGGACAAATATCCAGGCTTTTCTTAGATTTGTCAACTTCTACCAAAGGTTCATCCAAGGCTTTTCTATGATAGCATACCCTTTCTTTGACCTCATTTGTTCCAACCAAGCTTGGACATAGGCCAAAAGAGAGCAGAAGGTCTTCAATAATCTCAAGACAGTAGCAACTTCTGCTCTAGTGTTAGTATCATCTTAGAATTTGGATCTCTTTAGGATTGAAGCCAATAGCTTGGATTTTACCACAGGTGCAGTTCTGTCCCAGCAGTCTCCATTAGACAGTAAATAGCATCTGGTAGCCTTCTACAGTAAGTTATTATTTCTGGTGGAATGGAATTATGAGATCTACAACAAGGAGATGCTGGCTATCATCTAGGCCCTAGAAGAGTAAAGACATTTCCTCAAAGGAGCAGCCCACCTGGTGGAAATTTGGATGGACTACAAGAACCTCAAGTACTTTATAACAGCCAAGAAACTCAACTGTTATCAATTGGTTCTTGTATCTTACCTACTTTAACTTCACTCTCTGCCACTGCCCTAGACAATCTATAGGAAAGCCTGATACCCTGTCCCAAAGACCAGATCACAGAACCAGAACTGGTAATAATAAGGGTATTACCCTACTTTGCCTGGAGCTTTTCACTATTTGTGCACTCAAAGGAGTAGAGCTAACAAAGGTTGAACAGAAAGTGCTGTCCAAAATCTGCCATGGCAATTACAAAGGAGATCTTGAAGAGCCTATTACCAAAGTAGCCCAAGAGCTCCACCAGTCTGCCAACAGGTCAATACACTTATTGGAATGGTCCAATATCAATGGGTTACTCTGCTTCTGAGACAAGATTTATATACTCCAGAACCTAGAACTGTGAAGACAGATCATCTTGCTCTGTTATGATTCCAAGATAGTAGGGCACCCCAGATGCTGGAGGATACTGGAGTTAGTATTCCACAACTACCAGTGGCCCCAGATGTCAAGGTATATAGGCCAGTACATTAGCACCTGCAGCTTATGTCTTTGTACCAAACCTGTGAGACACCCTCCAACAGGTGAACTCTACCCCCTCCCCATCCTAGAAGAGCAATGGAACACACTCAGTATTGATTTTGTGGTAGAACTTCCCAAATCTGAAAAATGCAATGCAGTTATGTCAGTGGTCGACTTAGTGTCCAAGAGAACATACTTCATTCTGACTTACACAATGGTCACCATAGAAGAAGCAGCAAGACTATTCCTCTATCATGTCTAGAAACTCCATGGGCTCTCTTGACATGTAGTCTTAGACTGCAGAGCACAGTTCATAGCTTTGTTTACTAAGGAACTCTATAGACTATTAGGTATACAACTAGCATCATCCATAGTCTGGTACCCTCAGATAGACAGACAAACAGAAAGAGTCAACCAGAAGCTGTACCAATACCTCTGAATATTCATGAACAAATGACAAAACAACTAGTATGGCCTCCTACCCTTGGTAGAGTTCCAGCATAACAATTACATCTATATAGCAACCCAGCAAACTCTGTTTCTGCTTGATACTGGGCAGACCCCATGTGTAAGGACTTAGACTGAGATGTCTTAGAACTACTCCTAGTCTGAGTTGACAAGAAGAACTTGATAGAGTTCCTATTAAATTTCCTCTACTACTTATACAACTACTATATGGTCTGCATACTATCTTTCCATGGTTCCCATGTGACTTAGTCATGTGACATCACCTGACTGTGACTCATAGCCCTGTAACTCTGTGACATTTAGTTATGTGATACTTTCTCGTGCTCCATCCTTGTATAGTAAGTCCAGAAAGGAAAAGAAAAGAAAAGAAAAGAAAAGTAAATAATAACTTTAGCTATTTTGCCAAGTTATGACACCACGCATAGGCTTCAAACTAAGGCAGCACCTCTTCTAGCTAGAAACAGTCAATAAGTTTATAGAATAGATAAAGATAGCTGTTAAAGAAGCAAAGTCCACAATCTGGAAGGCACAAGGAGACATGGCCTGGTACTACAACTAGAGGAGGACCTCTGCTCCAATATTCCACCCCAGAGATTGAGTATTCTTAGATGCCTCAGACATCAAGATGACAAGGTCCTTTACTAAGCTATCACACTAAAGACTTGGATCCTACCAAGTGAGACCTATGGCCTATAGACTTAAACTGCCCCTGGCGATGAAGAAACTCCATTTCATGTTTAATATGGTAAAGCTCTCTACCACTCTAACTGACCCGATCCCAGGCAGGAGACCAGAGCCCCCACCACTGCCCATTATTTATATTTCTTTTCTTTTCTTTTCTTTTTCATTTAATTAAATAAGCAGTAAACATACAAGAGGGAATGACTCAAAGGAGATGTATGGGACTTTATAAATAGAAGTAAATACAGAATGTGTATAAGTAGTGTACAGCAATTGAATAGAAACTCTATTGAGTTTTCCTTATCAACTCAGACTAGGAGTAGTTCTAAGGCATTACAGTCCAAGTTCCTACAATGGCATGCTCTTACCAAACTAAGGGCAGAAATAGAGAAAAGAAAGGAAAGAGTATGTTAGGAGTGTAAAAGATTTGGGTACCTGGTCCATAACTGCAGAAATAGAAAGGAGGAGATGAAAGGGAAACCAATTTCCCAGAATGAATTTGAGGTGATAAAAAGTAGGATAATGCAATGTAGAGTGAGAGAAGAAGTGAGAAGACAAGAGACAGGGGAAAAGAAAGTACAATGTTTCAGGTGTTGGAGAATAAAACACTACAAGTAGTAGTGTTCAAATATTAAGGTGGAGAAAGAGAGAAAAGGGGGTTAGGAGGTAGTGTGTGTGGTTAACCCACAAAAGGCACAACAAGTAAAGAAACTAGTACACTTCTTATGGAGGAAGGTGCAGAAATATAGCAGTGTATAGGATATGCCTTTGAGAAGTGTAGCATTAGAAGAGAGGGGCTGGAAGACAAGATAGGAGGTGGTAACATTTGTAGAGTATAGTGGATGCAACTATAAAGGTACCAAAACAGAAGAAAACCAGGGACAGGATTTTGTCTCTAGAGAGAAACTGAGAAATGTATGGTATGAGAATTGCCTAGAAGTATTAAAATGGAGGAACAAGGAAGCAGGAAGTAGAGTGAAATGTACTAAGTGTGGAAGAAAAGACATGATAGTAGAGGAGGAGATATTAGAAGAAGGAAGAAGAAATATTTAGTATCCAGAGTGTAGGACAGGAAGGAAGCAACTATGGTAGAACTGGGGGGTAGTGGCATACCCTGAACAGGGAAAAGTGCAGCAGAGCAGCACATGGACAGAGGCTCCAAAAAGTGCAGCAAGAGAGAGAGGTAAGCAGAGAGAAGTAAAAAGAACATTTAAAATGCTAAGAGAAGTATGGCTGAACATTGGAGTAGAAAAGATGAATACACATGAAGATATAATAGTAAAAGTGCTCTTGGACAGTAGCACAATAGGGATATTTATGGATCAGAAGATGGCAGTAAGACATAGATTTAGGCTGCAGAAATTGGAAAGACCAATAGTAGTCAGGAATATTGATAGAACAAATAACAGTGCAGAAGCTATTACCTATCAAGTAGAAGTAAATGTATACTATAAGAGTTATGTAAAAAGAATGAGGATGGATGTATGCAATTTGGGGAAGACAGATATTATACTAGGGATGCTATGGTTACAAGTGCACAATCCAGAGATAAACTGGGAAACAGGGGAAGTAAAAATGACAAGGTGCCCACCACTGTGTGGGAGGAGTACAAAGTTGAAAGAAAAAAAGAAAGAAAAGAAAGAAAAGAGAATAGCAACTCTAGAAGAGGAAAAGATTATAAGATGAGCAGTAGACAATAAAGAAGATTAGGAAAGAGAAAAAGAAGTTGAAGCAGACCATAGAAAAATTGAGAAAATAGTACTACAGAAATTTTTAAAGTGGAAAAAAGTATTTGGGAAGGTAGAGTCAGAAAGGATACCAATGAGGAAAATCTAGGATTATACTATAGATCTCAAGAAGATGTTCAAACCTAGGAAAGAAAGAATCTACTCTTTGTCCAAAAATAAAAGGGAAGAAGTTCAGAATTTCATAGAGGATCAATTAAGAAAGGAGTATATTAGACCATCAAAGTCCTCCCAGATGTCATTAGTTTTCTTTGTAAGCAAGAAAGATAGAGAAAAGAGAATAGTAATGGACTACTGTAATTTGAATAACCAGATAGTAAAGAATAACTACTGACTTCTATTAATTACAGACTTAATAGACAACATAGGGAGCAAACAAGTATTCACTAAAATGGATCTTTGGTAGAGATTCAACAATGTGAGGATTAAGGAAGGAAATAAGTGGAAAGGGGTATTCACAATCTATATAGAGTTCTTTGAGCTGACAGTTATATTCTTTGGAATAACAAATTCACCAGCTATATTCCAGGCAATAATAAATAAGATCCTGAGAGATATGATTAATGAAGGAAAAGTTATGGCTTTTATAAATGATGTACTAGTGGGGACAGAGACAGAAGAGGGACATGACAAAATTGTAGAAGTACTGAGGAGGCTAGAGGAGAATGACTTGTATATCAAGCCAGAAAAGTATATGTGGAAGGTGCAGAAAATTAGATTTCTAGGGGTTATCATAGAATCCAATAGAATTGAAATAGAGAAGGAAAAGGTAGATGGAGTATTGAGTTGGCTAGAGCCAAAGAATGTGAAAGACATTAGAAAGTTTTTAGGTCTCACCAACTATTATAGAAGGTTTATCAAAGACTTTGCTTGAGTAGCAAGGCCAATGAATATATTGATGAGAAAAGATATAAAGTGGCAGTAGAGAAAGAAGCAGTAGAAAGTATTTGATGAGCTTAAAAGAATCTTTATGACTAGACCAGTATTGGCAGCCCCAGATTTAGCCAAAGAATTTAGGGTAGAAGCAGATGCTTTGTTATGAGATAACTTCTAAGAAAGAAAACTATTTCTTGCACATTTATCAGCTTAATAGGAAACATCCAAGAATACAATGTGGGGAAGATATAAATAGCATGGGAAGGATTATGTAAGATATATATAGTTATTAGTAAGGGTTATGTGATTGCAGGAGACAGGCACACAGACTATCCAATATTTGTATAAGTACTTAGTAGAATCCAATGAGGAACTCTATTGAGTTCTTTTTGAACAACTACCTTGGTTAAGCTCTAAGTCCTCACAACTACATGCTCACAAGTTCTTTCTGAACAACCACCTTGGTTGAGCTCTAAGTCCTTACAACTATACACTAACATACTTCAAACTATGCTACTAGAGGAGTACTATCAATAAAGTACTCTAATAAGTTATAAAGACCAGTTGCTTTCATTTCTAAGTCTCTAAGTAACACAGAGAGAAATTACAAAATTCATAACAAAGAAATGCTAGCAGTAGTCAGATATTTAGAAGCATAGAGGTATTTCCTGGAAGGAACAACAATAAAATTTGAGATTTGGACAGACTACAAAAATTGAATTGAAAACAAGTAAGATAGGCATTGTACCTATCAAGATTTAATTTTATATTGAAGCATGTTCCAGGGAGTAAAATGGGGAAGGCAAATAGCTTGAGTAGAAGACCAGACTGGGAAATAGGAGTAGAAAGGGACAATGAGGATGAGATGTTGGTGAAGCCAGAGTGATTGGAAGTAAGAAAAACAAAGAAGGTAGAAATAATAGTGGAAGGAATAGACTTAATAGAAAAAGTAAAACAGTCAAAAGTAAAAGATAATGAAGTAGTCAGAGCAGTAGAAGAAATGAAACAAGCTGGAGTAAGAATGTTATGAGATGAAAAGTAGAGAAAAGTAGATGGTGTCATGTATAAAGAAGGAAAGGTATATGTGCCTAAAGATGATAAGTTGAGAGCAGAAATAATTAGGTTATATCATGACATGCTAGTAGGAGGATGGGAGACAGTGGAAGATAGTAGAATTAGTTACCAGAAACTTTTGGTAGGCAGGAGTAACCAAGAAGGTAAAGCAATATATGGAAGGATACAATTTCTACCAAAGGAATAAAAACTGCACAGAATAGCCAGTAGACAAATTAATATTTAATTCAATCCCAGAAAAACCTTGGACACATATTTCAGCAGACTTTATTACTAAGTTGCTGTTAGCTCAGGGATATAACTCAATCTTAGTGGTGGTAGATAGGTTAACAAAAATAGTCTACTTCATTTCTACTACAGAGAAAACATTGGCAGAAGGACTGGTTAGGCTATTCAGGGACAACATGTGGAAATTGCATAGGCTACCCAAGAGTATCATCTCAGATAGAGGACCACAGTTCATAGTAGAATTAATGAAGGAGTTGAATAGGATATTAGAGATTGAAAACAAGATGTTAACAGCATTTTACTTGTCATTGATAGACAGTGAATATCCTTAGTGATCACCCTAGGTGGATGCTCAAGAAGAACTCAATAGGGTTCTTTATTGGATTGGACTACTACTTATACTATTCTTACAGTGGCTGTACTACTATTAGTCTACAGTTATATGTTCTTCCAGGATGTTCCATGATCACTTGACCTTGTTACATGATCTGATTACCTAAGTTCCCATGCTGTTTATATCTTAACCCCTTTGTATGATTAAGTGTTCAAATGTGCAGGAATCTATTTCCTTTTTGGGGCTCTCATAACACCCACCTCTTTCATTACTCCTGGCCACCAGTAATTCCTGGTGACCAATTCTGTTGTCTTCCATCTCCCTCTATGCCCTCCTACTGGGGTGTTATAGTGCAATCGTATTATCTCCCTCCTGAGTTTTTCTTCTAGCACATATATTTTTCTTTCCTTTATTACTATCCTATCTCCCATTCTTCATCTTTCAATGTTTTTATTCCTGCCCTCTTCAAGTCTTCTACCACTTTTACTACTTTCTCATCCTCTTTCTGTGCCTTTTTGATTCTTTCCTTTAGGTTTCCTTCCCCTATTATTGTTTCTGCTCTCCTAATCCATTCAGGCTTTATCAATTTCTGGTCCTCATTGTCCTTTTCCACTCCCTTCTGCCAGTCTAGTCTCCTGCTTAGTCCATCTGCCTTCCCCATACTCTTCCCTGGAATGTGTTCTAATGCAAAATTAAATTGTAATAGGTATAGGGCCTATCTTGCTTGTCTACAGTTTAATTTTTGGCTTGTCATAAAATACTAGAGGTTCTTATGGTCTGTCCAGATTTCAAATTTGAGTTTTGCTCCCTTCAGATAGTGCCTCCATGCTTCTAGGCATCTAATAACTACCAGCATCTCCTTATCGTAAATTTCATAATTTTGCTCCATGGCATTCAGCGATTTAGAAATAAAGGCTACTGGCCTCCACTTCCTATCCTCACACTTTGTTGACAATACTTCTTCTGTTGCATAGTCTGAGGCATCTGCTTCCACTCTCATCTCCCTATCGATATCTAGGATTGCTAAGATGGGTTCTGTGGTGAATACTGTCTTAAGTCTTTTGAATACCTCCTCCTGTTCCTTTTCCCATTTCCATTTCTGTTCTTTCCTGACCAATACATGTAGCAGTGCTGCTATTCTAGCAAAGTTCTTTATAAACCTTCTGTAATAGTTGGCAAGGCCCAAGAACTTTTGCACTTCTTTGATGTTTCTGGGTGCTGGCCAGTTTAGTACTCTCTCCACCTTTTTCTTTTGCATTTCCATCCCTTTTGGACTGATTACTACTCCCAGAAATTCTACTTCTCTTACTTTCCATTTACACTTTTCTGGTTTCACAAATAGGTTGTTCTCTTCCAACCTCTTTAGTACCTCCTCTACTAACTTATTATGTCCTTTTTCAGTTTCTGTGGCTACCAAGATATCATTGATGAATGTTGCTATGTCTTCTTGGTTTATGAGATCTCTGAACAGGTTGTTCATCATTGTTTGGAAGGTAGTGGGGGAGTTTGTTAACCCAAAGTACATAACTGTGGGCTCATAAGCTTCAATATGCATTGTAAATACTGTCTTCCACTCGTCTCCCTCTTTTATCCTGATGTTATTGTATCCCTATCTCAGATCCAGCTTTGTAAACATCTTCTTCTTTCCTACTCCATCCAGTATGTCTGTGATGAGAGGTAAGGGATACCTATTCTTTATTATCCACTGATTTATGTGCTGATAGTCCTGCACTATTCTCCATATGCCGTCCTTTTTTGCCACAAAGTGTACTGGTGACGTTTGGGGTGACTTGGAAGGTTAGATGTATCCTTTCCTCAACTGATCCTCCACAAACACTTGCACTTCTTCCCTTTCTTCTCTCAACAATAAGTATAACTTTCCCTTCTTCAGTGAGAACCCTTCTTTCAACTCTATGGCGTGGTCCCAGGTCTTTTACACTGGCATTCTTCCTGTCTCCTTTTTTCCAAATACCTTTTCCCACTTCCAAAACCTTTTGGGTACCAATTTTTTCAACATTTTTTTGTCCTTGTCCTTTTCCACTTTCTTTACTCTCTTCTCCTTTCCTTCTTGCTTCCTCTTTCCACATATAGGTGGACAATGTGTCATTTCTACTTCTTCTTTTTCCCAATCTATCTCTGGGTTATGGGCTACCAGCTATAGCATTCCCAGTATTACCTCTATTTTTCCTAAATTATACACATCCATTCTTACCCTTTCCACATGTCCTTTGAAAAACATGTTGCACTCTACCTGGTGTATTATGGCTCCCCCCACATTTACTGTTCTGTTCACATTTTTAACTAACAGGGGATTTTTTAACTTCTCCATTTTAAACCCCTTTTCTCTGGCAAAGATCATATCCATAAATAGACCTGTTGCTCTGCTATCTAGCAATGCCTTTACTACTATCCCTTCATGGCTTTCCAACTTTTCTAGTCCCACCTTCATCTAGACTTCTCTTAGTGGCCAGAGTGTGTACTGTGCATCTCTCGCTCTCTCAGTTGTATTAGTGAAGTTTAATTTATTGCCCAGCTTTTCTGGGTGCAATACACTGTACAAATTATTGGAGGCCAGCCAAGAGCTTACTGTCTCATATTTTCTTTTGCCAACTCCTGTAGCATTTCTACTACCCTTTCTTTGTGTCTTTTCTAACAATTTTTGGCCATATGGCTCTACTTCCCATATACATAGCATGTTCTATCCCCTTCCCTTCCTCTATCTACATCCATTGTATTTGGGTCTCTCCTTGGACCTGTTTGAGTTCCTTTTCTATTGAACGTATTTATCACAAATGGCCACTTACTGATTTGTGATTGCTTGATTTGATAATCAAAGTGTTCAAAAAAGCAAAGTTAGACAAGCAGCAAAAGATATTGTCAAGTCTGAGGTTTATCCTCAGACATACAGTTCTTAAATACATGATTATGGTGGTCTGTGCACCAGAATAGCCTACCACATGATCACTACCTATTGTTCTACATATAGGAGTGCTATTGTTCTTGAAATAGAGATAACCTAACCATCTTAGGGCAGTCCTTTGTTCTATTCAAGGACAGATGATAATCTATGGATAAAGATCAGTGTTATGTGCAAATATTGAGGACCTTGTATCTCCATGGGATCTTATTGCCTCGGGATCTATTTATGACTAAAAAAAGCGCATTGAAGAGAGCTTCATGATGGTCATTGAAGTGAATGATTACATTAAGTGGTTCCCAAGATATTGGCAATTTAGTGTCTGGTGACTTGGTAATTACTAACTGATCTGTTAATAACTTGGTGAATACTGATTGCTTTGAGACATTTTTGGAACCGTTTGAAAGGTCTTCTTAAGAGCTTTTGGTAGCCATTTAGATCATTGAAATCAGTCAAGTATCCCCAGAGTTATGGTCCAAATGAAGTTTGTGACAGTATTTTCTCCTCTTTCCCCTCTGTATCCTCCTCCTGTTCTCTACGTTATTTGTCCCCCTCTTCCTCCATATGATCCCCCTCCATAACCTCATCTAGGCTGTGCATTTCCCCCTGGGCATACCACATTCCTCCCCAACATTCTCTCTTCCATCCTACTTTGTCTCTGATTTCTATCCAACCTCACCGCTCTTTCCTACCACTCTCCAGTGGTAGTCAGTGGCTCTTCTGCTTCTACAAGCTTCCTTCTAATATTCCCATTTAGTCCTCTTTTAAATTCTTCGATAAGAGATCTTCTCTTATAGCCACTTCTTCTGGCAATCTTTTTAAATTCCTGTATATACTTGTCGTAGGTTCTCCCTCCTTGCTTGATCATTCTCAGCTGCTCTATTTTCCTCTCCTCCTCCAATGTCTCCCCAAAGTCATCCCTTATTTTTGTAAACAACTGCTTTGCTAATTCCACCTCTAACTCTTCCTTGGCCAGCTTATCTAACAAGTTATCCTTTCATGCCTCCACTATTCCTTCCTGTATATATGACAATACCCAGGCCACCTGGGTTGTTGCTGCCTCTTCTGTCATCTTCATTCTAATATATAGATGTGCCACATTAACAAACACACTCACCTCCTCTATTTTTCCACTAAAGACTTGAGGTTTTGTAGCCTCTACTCTGCTCCCTTGTTGCTGAAGGAGTATGGTACTAACCTGCTACTGCAGGGTTGCAATCATGGCAAAAAGTTGCTCCTCTCTGATAGGTAGTGGTTGGTGAGGGATGGGTACCAAAGAAGATTCCCCTTGTTGCTGTTGTTGCTGTTGGCGGGACATATCACATGGTAGTGGTGGTAGTGGTGATGGGGATGGAGATAACAATTTGTATTCCAATAACTCTTGATCTAGGATAACTAGCTAAGGCTATGTCCAACAGAGTGCAAAATCTTCACCTGTCTGGACTCTTACTGCCCTACTGACTACTGTCCTAATCAAATTGGTATACAATTGCCTCTAAGGAGAGGACCCCTAAGCTAAGTGATTTCCTAAAGAATGACTGCTAATCTCCTGCGTATACTACTCACAATAGAGTGCAGCACAGAGTTTATATGGAGAAGAAAGTAAAAAACAATGTCCAATTACAAGGTCAGGACTTGAACAAGATACCTGGACTTGGTATCTAGTCTCCTCCCTCAGTCCCAAACTGACTGAGAAGTCCCCTTTACAGCTAGGGCCCACTATCCAAAATACTTGTAAATACTGTGCTCACTAGTGAGGGAGATGAGAGAGTAAGTGAGTAGTGAGGCCATGAGGTGCAAGGTCACCATTGGGTATCAAGTTCTTATGTTATCAATAGACAGTGAATGTCCTTAGTGATCACCCTAGGTGGATGTTCAAGAAGAACTCAGTAGGGTTCTTTGTTGGATTGGACTACTACTTATACTATTTTACAGTGGCTGTACTGCTACTAGTCTATGATCACATGTTCTTCCAGAATGTTCTATGATCACTTGACCTTGTTACATGATCTGATTACCTAAGTTCCCACACTGTCTATATCTTGACCCCATGGTACAATTTGAGGTTTTTTAAGTGTTTGAATGTATAGGAAAGTATTTTCTCTTTGGGGCTCTCATAACACTACTCTTAGACAAATAGACAAACAAAGAGGGTTAACCAGGAGTTGGAACAGTACTTAAGGATGTTCATTGACCATAGACAAGAACAGTGACTAGACTGGTTAGGAACAGTAGAGCTTGTATACAACAACAAAGTACACTTGAGCACAAAGATATTGTCCTTTAAAGTAAACTATGGGTAAGATCCTAGAATGGGGTTTAAAGTGAGAAGGAAGGGGAAGTACAAAGGGGCAGAGAAATTTGTGATGAAAATGAAGGAGATTCAAGAGAAGGCAAAAGTAGCACTAGGAAAGGCACAAGAAGAGATAAAAAAGTATACAAATAAGAAGAGAGCAGAGGTTGATGAGTACAGAGTAGAGGACTTGGTAATGCTCAGCACCAAGGATTTGAAATATCAAATAGTCAGTAGAAGGACAAAGAAGTTGACAGAGAAATTTGTAAGGCCTTACAAGATAAAGAAAGTTATATCATCAAATGCAGTAGAATTAGAACTACTTAGTACAGTAAAAATACATCTGGTAGTTAATGTTAGTAGAGTACAGAAATATATAGGGCAAGTAAAGGGGCAGAGAAAGGAGCAACTAGCTCCAGCTATAATTGAGGGAGAAAAGGAATGGGAAGTTGAGAAAATTCTAAACAAGCAACAAATAAGAGAAAAGAATAAATACTTGGTATAGTAGAAAGAGTTCACAGCTGAATCTGGTACTTAGAAAGGAAAAGAAAATTTAGAGAATGCAAAGGAAGCAGTCAAAGAATTTGAGAAAGAATATTGGTGAGATATAGAAGATATCAAAAGACAGGAAAGAGAAGAAAGAACATTTAAGAAAGGGGAACTGCCAGGGCAATTTATGGCAAGAAAGCTATTTGGTTGGTCAGACAAAAGATACAATGAGGAATACTGGACAAGGTTGGAAAGAAATTGGAGACAATGGAAAGAAGGAAGAACAAGGGGACAAAAAACAATGAAAACAATAAAAGAAGAAGAAAAAGAAATTGAGCAAGAAAATTTGGGACTTAGAGAGTAGACAGAGGAAGATGACAGTGAAATGGGAAACATTTGTAATCTCTACTATGAGTTGTAAAAATCCTCAGAACAAGGAACCTTGAGAGGGGGGTGGTGTCATAATATAGCCAAAACAGCTAAGTCATTATTTATATTTCTTTTCTTTTCTTTTTTTTCATTTAATTAAATAAGCAGTGGACATACAAGAGAGAATGACTCAAAGGAGATGTGTGGGACTCTATAAATAGAAGTAAATACAGAATGTGTATAAGTAGTGTATAGCAATTGAATAGGAACTTTATTGAGTTCTCCTTGTCAACTTGGACTAGGAGTAGTTCTAAGACATCACAGTCTAAGTTCTTATAAGATATATCTACTGGACAGACTTCAACACCATCTTCAGACCCAGACCCATTGCTTTGAAACACAGCAATCTTGGAGGGGGAGTGTCATGACTTGGTAAAACAGCTAAAGTTATTATTTACTTTTCTTTTCTTTTCTTTTCCTTTCTGGACTTACTACACAAGGATGGAGCATGAGAAAGTATCACATAACTAAATGTCACAGAGTTACAGGGTTATGAGTCACAGTCAGGTAATGTCACATGACTAAGTCACATGGGAACCATGGGAAGATAGTACACAGACCATGTAGTAGTTGTATAAGTAGTAGAGGAAATTTAACGGGAACTCTATTAAGTTCTTCTTGTCAACTTAGACTAGGAGTAGTTCTAAGACATCTCAGTCTAAGTCCTTACAGGGAGTGAATGTAAGGGAATTGCATCAAAGTCCACTTCTGATATGCTAGTAGTAGTGCACTAGAGCAACCCTGCAACTAATTAAATTCCAATTACCTCATATTTAATTAGTTGCCCACTCCTGCATTTCTGTCCCTGATGGCTGAGACATTCCATAGTCAAGGGGGTTTGTATATATAGTGTAGATTACCCTCTAGGAGTCTTATCCTATTCTCTGAGGTTTTTCCTGGAGGTAAGTTGTAATGTATTTTAGAGTTTATTTATATACTAAGGTTTCTTCTGGAGTCACTCTGCTCCAGTTGCCCTTACACTTTTTCTTCTAGCCTCTCTCCCTTCTCTTCTCTACAACTGCACTATATAGATATATCCAACATTGTCTTTTATCCTACTATACTAGCCTATCACTACCATATGCTCCTGTTCCACCTCCATACTGCCACTTTCTATTAATATCTCCTGACCTCCCAACTGGCTACTTCCTACCTAAGTATAATCTAGAAACTGGCTTTAGCACATATAAGTGTGTTAGCTCATGATGTCATTGTGTACCATATTCACTTCTTGGTTGAGTCTAGCAATAATAAGATTACAAGTTATTGATAGACTTTTGATCTGTTGCTTTGGCATTATATTCATCTAGTCTGTTCTAGATTGAAAGTTTACAACATTCCAAAGGTGTTCTAGAATTTCTGAGTTCTAGAGCATCAACATTAATAGTCTGTCTCTAAGAAACCTGATACTAGCTCACCAGTCTTGCCTCCTGAGGTATGTGCTATTAAGCAAGTGATAGCTTGGTGACTGTCTGGTAGGAGTGACCTTTGGTGGTCTTTTATATATCTAAGGGCTTGTAGAAGGTTTCTAGGATGAACTCAGATACTGAATTTAGGGGTATAAAGTGTATTCCATATTACATTTCCACAGAAAATTCATTGGTAGTGTAACAGTGCACTATTGATTGAGCATGCTGCTCATAAGAGAGTTGTATTGTTCTAGAGACATTATGATATATCCCTAGAAAAGTTGAATGAAAGTCTGATTTCACTAATTACACTACATCTACTAGATACTAGGGCACAAGATCTTTACCCAGCCAGAGTTCTACTGTCCTACTTGCTACTGCCATAATAATATGGTTATACTATCACCCCAAGGAGAGGATCTCTAACCTAAATGCCTTTCTAAGGATGCAGTATTACTCCTCTGTGTGCACAGTCCACAATAGGACTTTAGCACAAGGTTTACAAAGTGAAAAAAGTATGAGTAAACTACTGAGCACCACTCAATTGTAAGGTCAGGTCTCAGACACAATACCTGAGCTTGGTACTGTGCTTCCACTGATAGTCCCTAACTGACTATTAAGTCCCCCCAAGCCAAGGACCTGGCTATGTATGGAGATGACTAGTAATCATGATGACTACCAGTCGAGAGTCAAAAAGATTATAAGAGTTAAGATAAGCAAGGTCCAAGGCAGATGGTGCTCTGGATGTGGAATCAAGTTCTAGTGTAGCAACTTAGCCTGGGATGACTTAATCATACTTCAAGTCCAAGTTGACAAGGAGAACTCAATAGAGTTCTCATTTGATTCTGTACACTACTTATACAACTACTACATGGTCTGTGCACTACTTTCCCACACTTATCATGTGATGTGACAGTGATGTGACAGTGACAGTGACATACAACATTGTCATGTGACACTTTCCCACACTTCTTCCTTGTGTAGTAAGTCCAAATAAAAAAAGAAAAGAAAAGAAAAAGAAAGTAAAATAAAATAATGACTTAGCCATTTTGCCAAGTCATGACAGGTATGGAGACTTGAGGCTATCAAAAATAGCATGCTATCTACTGACAAATCAATAATCATTTGCTCAAGTTTTTGATCTAGTCATGATAAAGGAGAAAACAGCATGGTGACCAGGCCTCATGACACAGGACAATACATTGATGCTTGGGATGGTGGTGAAGCATTTCATGACCTCTGAAAATCTTTAAAAAACCCTCAGGGTATGCCATTTTTTCCAACAATCCCCCATGACGTCTTGTCTCAACTTCCATTTTTTCAACAAGCTGCCTTTCAATGTCAAGCGTATGATTTTCGAGGTGGCATTTGAAGACAGTAACTGCGACGCAGTAGAGTTAGCATGGGTGTCACGCGAAGTCAGGGCCTGGTGAGTTCTGCTCCTCCCTTATGACCTATCTCTGAATCAATCTGTACAGGATAGAGCCTCGGGTGTATGAGGGTGTTTTCGTCGATCCTCAAATACGTTTTCCCCTGCGAATCAATCGAATACGTTACAAGATGCTACTAGCTAGACTCCAAACCCAATGGGAACCTCAAGATTTATATACAAAACATGTCCAGCGGCTCATGATCAATGAATTACACCTGGCCCCAACTTTTTTGCCACTGTGCAGAAATCTCACGAGCCTAGCAATCTTGTGTTTTCCTGGGGAGCCCCATCAAGCAATAATGCATCCCCTTTTCACCTCTAACACCTTATCCTTTCCAAAACTCCGACGGCTTTATCTTCGGTGGAAGATACTTCCTCCCGGGCAGCGCTCATTTCATAATCCAATTTTCCGGAGTCTAACTCATCTTGAGGTCAATTACGATCAAAAGATGTATTGGTCTGACCTCTCTTCACTCAAGAACTTGAAAAATTTGTGCTTAAACTGCAGATACACAGTGATTGAAAATGCGAGGGCTCTTGAATATGTGCTTGGCAGCGTCATCCATGTTCTGGTTTCAAATATTCCTTCAAGCCTGAAATACTTTACGGTCATGTTTGAATCCCGGTGTGCTGCGTACTCAGCCTCCGAATACTGCACTCAGATTTGTTGGGATATCGAAATAGGAAGATACGACTCTCGTCTTCTGTTAGACTGGTCGGGTTTTGGACCTAAGCGAGCTACCAGTGAGCAAACTCTCCTCAGATGCGATCTTGATTTTGTGTACTCCTGGATATACCCACCTTCCTGCTATGAGGACTATTGGAGGAGGGCGGAATTGGATATCGAGAATCGTAACCGTACATACGGCTTAGTGTAGATAGTAGATATCGGGAATTGTTTTCTACACAGCAATAGACCGGACTTGAAGAACAAACTCGATGCCTCTAATTGAGTTAATTGAGTTTGAAAAATCAAACCAGTTATGTAATGACGTCAGTGTCTTTCCGAAAAAATATATTTTCAATGTGCTTTCTGAACCAGGCTTCCTGGAAAACAACAGCCTCACCCTCCAGTAAGCGCTTTTATGCTCTACCTGAATTTTATAAATCATCTCATAGGTGGCAGTGTGAAACAGATAAAAATTGCGGATGCTTATTAAAGGTTGAACTCTTTTAATAAGTGACGAATTTCACTTTTCTCAAACGAAGACTGAAGCCGGATCATCCATCGGACTCGAATGAGCTACATATCAATCGGTGGTTGCACGGCTCCTAGGTGGTACCGAGAAAGAGCATTCTTTGCAGCACCTGAGATTTCAACTTTTGTCATTTTTGTGGTCAGACCAAATAAAATAATGATATATACAAGTCAACCTCGAAAAAGTTCGAATACTATAGACAAAAAAACAGTCCATACTTATGTCAACTTCAGAAACAATTGTATCTGTCATCTCCACTCTGTACTTCTGAACAAACGAAAAAATTCGGATGTAGCTCTCAGATCGATGTTTCCACCTCCTATATGGTAACAAGTCTTTCGTGTGAGAGCCGGAACGTTGCTATAGGGGCGAACAAGCCGAGTCAGCATATATGACCCCGATGATAGTAATAAAACAGAGTACTCACTGGCACAGATATCATCATGGGCTTCCACGAATCGGTTACAAAACACACAATGGGTGTGGATGAAACTGATTGAGCCGGGAAGATGGATGATGGATGATGGATCAAGTTCGAAAACTGTCATTATGGATGACGATCAGTCGTCGAAGTCGGGGCAGGGTATGCCGTGCTTGTGGAGGATAGACCTCAGCGTCAAAGCGCGGGTCTTCCAGATCTCCTTCTCGGTGGTCAACCGCTCAACTGCCTGCTCGAGCGCAATCTTGTGCTCGAGCTTCTTCATCCTACTCTTTCTAGCTGCAATTGTGTTCTTCCTCCTCCTCTTTTCGATCTCCTGTTGGTCATTGTTGGGAATTCCAGACCGCTCCTCCTCCAGCTCATCCTCTTCGCCTTCGGACGGAAGGGATGTGCGCCGCTTCTTCTGGGTGTAGAAAGAAGGAACGTCTTTGCGAGACGTGACGGAGGGTGTGACGTATCGCCTCGGTTGGGTAGGCGCATCGAGGGCAAGGACACTTTCGGGAGAGTGGCGTTTGGTAGGGCTGTAAGTAACTGGGATACCTCCAGGACAGCGTGCCATGTGAGGTGCGGCATACATGCCTCCAGCGGGATCAACAGAGGAAGATATGTAGGTGGAGCAGAAGAGAGTAGGAGAGCTGATAGACTCGAGAGAGTACTCGTAGGGAAGTTCGTTCTGCATTGGGGGCTGTATAGATCAATGTAGAAGAGAAAGGAGTCGTTGCAGACATTATATACCCTAGACTTCATTCCCTGCCCCAGAAGGCGATGCCGACTCTCAGCCTAAAATAGCCGGCACAGCACCCGACTTTTTGACGCGGCTGTGCATTGAGTTGATCGCCGCTAACCGGTAAGATTGGTTGTAGTGTCAGACCCTCGTCAAACCCCCACTCATGTCCACATACTTGTTCTAGGTGGTATGATGACCGCAGTGAGAACCTATAAGGATGTAAAGAGGTGGCACATCTCTGCTTCAGGAGGCGATCACCAACACGTGATACCGCCCGAATCCCTTTTCAGGAAGCGAATTCGGGACCGATGACATGAAGGCAATGTAGCATTCATGTGCTTTCTCCCGGAGATGAATGATCTACAATCTCACAAGTACACTATCGAGTTCACCCGATAGACAGACGGGTACCCCGATAGATGAGCACATCGTAGAATAAGTGTTCGTATAGATTATCGATACGCTGTCAAAATATTGAAGGGTTGATCAGAAAGGATCTGATAGCCAGTGAGTTCTGTACTATGGCCGACGAGGACAGGACGGTTGAGTCTCAGAGCCTGTACTTGTCCACTCGGGAGTAGGTATAAGGGTCCGTGGGCATGATCCGACTTGTTCACTGCCACGGTGGAGGCTGTGTTTATCATTAACGGCACTAACAAATTAAACACAGCAATTGTGTCGCTAGCACCAGGCTAACGATTTAAAATTGACCATCTTTCTCATCCCAGTTACATCGTGACAAGTAACGCCTCCGGAAAATTCCGGGAACCGCTTTCTCTACTCATCTATCTATCATGCGTACCCAAATTCTCTCTGCAGCTCTCCGTGCGACTTCGCGCCCCTCTTTGTCTCTGTCGTCTGCACGGACCATTCCATTCCTTGCTCGCTATGCTTCGGGACACGCTGGAGAGTCTTTTGAGTCCTTCTCCGAACGATACGTCCACTTTTTCCAAAATGCTGAAGACCTCTTCGAAGTTCAGCGTGGCCTGAATAACTGCTTCGCACACGACTTAGTACCTTCAACCACAGTTGTTGAGGCCGCTGTGAGGGCTGCGAGGCGCGTAAACGACTATGCCACCGCTATCCGCATTTTCGAAGGTGTCAAGGAGAAGGTCGAGAACAAGCAACAGTATGAGCTCTACTTGCAGGAACTGCAACCTCTGCGGGAAGAGCTTGGTCCGTGATATCATAGAAATGTAATTTTGGTGTTGACGTGGCCTTGCAGGTCTTGTTCTCAAGGAGGAGCTTTACCCTTGATCATCAAACACATTGGGAGATAGCTTAGAGTACGTCGGTTACGTCTTTCATACTTTCATGCGTGACTATTGTCATTGCTGCGGCATTAGATCTATTGCTTTTGTTGATCATTTAGTTTATTGGCATCCACGCATGTACGCACACATCGAAAGGCTTTTTGTTCCGTCAATTTCAAGGGTGGTGTAAATTGCTCATACCTCGTATCGAAGAGTAACATACGATGCCTCTTTCTTACCTGCCACTCCGGCTGCTCTGGCCTTTGCATCTTTGAAACATTTCGCTTGCCTTGTTTCGGCATTAGCCGACCCATGTCGGATAAAGAAAATAAGACTGTTGTTCGGCATTTGGATCATCTCACCTAATTTGGCGAATGTACGCCTAGTTTTGGAGTAGCATCCCAATATTTTGGACGTTCTTCTAACAATTTTCAGAGCAATTGTTGAATGTCTACATAGCTCATCTACACTGGCATTATACTTTCTTTGATGACTATGACTAGGTGCGTAGCACTTGACATTATTGGAGACTTTTGCATTTATATGGTTCCCATGAAGCTAGTGAACAGGGGCTCACTAGGTTTTAGAATCCATTCTCATTGAAACCACTGAAACCGATTGTTCTTCAGTCTTGACCATCTTTGTCAAAAATTTGTTCTAGTGAGGTGCCGACGTAGGCGCTAGCTCTCCACATATGAATTTTTTTCCTTTCTCGTCTTCCCGGAGAAATGGAGGTCTCACCCTAGTGCTGTTGGATTCGCTTATATAAAGTGCGTACAGAACCTCAAGCTTTTTTCAAGTCGATACCTCACTTTCGCGATTCTACCTGCTCTCTTGCTCTAGTTCGTAACACACTTGCACTCAACTGCGATGAAAGTGTCATCAGTTACTGTCCTCATCACTCTCGCTATCTCAGCATATGCTGCTCCAAGTGGTGGAGGTGCTCCTTCCTTAGCCAAGCCCTTGAGCGACGTCGTCCCTTCCTCCTTGAGCGGCGTCGTCCCTTCTTCCTTGAGCGGCGTCGTCCCTTCTTCCTTGAGCGGCGTCGTCCCTTCTTCCTTGCCCTCGGGTTACTCAATGCCTTCTATCCCCACATGTGCCCCGATGCTCTCCATCTCCTCGGGTGAATCGATGACTACCTTGGCCTCGAGTTACTCGACGGCCCCCATCCCTTCGTGTGTCTCGGTGCCGGCCGTCTCCCCTTCCGGCGTCGATGCTTTACTGAAAGAATTCAACTCTTTATGAAGTCTCCTCCGTCAATGACACTGATGTCATTTTGATCCACCGTGCCGTTAGTGGTGTTAATCATTATGGACCTTTGCACCCATGCTATCCTTCAAATATTTTAGACTAGTTAAAACCTGGCAACCGGCCATTTATGACTTAGAGAAATATGTACACACATTTCCTTACTTCCCTAGTCGTTCATGATAGTCGGTGACTCCTGAAGCGAGGCAGATAGTCATATTTTACATCGATTCCTTACTGTCATGATCATTTAATTTTAAATCGGTTCGTCCATGTGTGGAAAGTGTCTGATTAATTTGTACAATATCTCAAACGGTTATTTGATTGGCTGGTTCGCGAAAAGTTCGTCAATCGAAATTTGACTACTAGTCAAGCCCAACGTCTTCATCCACAAAATCCCAATCGTCTTCCACTCCTTCATCGATCTTTTGTCCACGTAGAGTCCTCTGAATCAAAATGTGTCGCCCGTCCGATCTGGAAGGTCCACAAGTCGTTGAAGCTGGAATTGAAACCCGCGATACACGAGCCCGAGAAGCAGGATTCATGTTTGTTGCTTGCCGAAGTTGTGCAAAATCTAGGGGAAATGAAGCTGGGGTTGGCGGGGGTAGAAGAGGTGTCGCCTCATGCGATGTTCTATACAGATTCGTCACAATTCAATGCCATTCAAGTACTGAACCAACATCTTCACAAACCTTCCCAAGTCTGAGCTACAGCAAACACTCCATAGATTGTTCAAGACATCCCCAGTCTGGCTTAGAGGGACTTGGACATTCTGTGTCCATGCAAGATAGGAAACATCATAGAGTAGCATTGCTAGAGCAGTTGAAAATGACGATTGTGGCTGTTCTGGGGGTAGTGAATCATAGTATGACTCGGACACAGACACGTCTGCAGGTATTTCTTCGTGTTGGCGTACTTGCATCCCAGGAAGAGCAGACGGGGCTCTGGTCGGGACAGAGGGAACGGAGGATAGATGAAGAGGATGCTTCTTGTACCATCTTGGAGCAGGATCGTGTCAAAGGATCCGTCCAAAAATGAAGGAACTCACTTCGCCCAGCCACCATTCTCAGTGCCCTTGATAGCACTGATCAATGGCTGACCCAGTCCGAGCTTCTTGCCGCTCCAAGTGATCTCGAACGGTAGTTTGATTCCAAGGTAAAAGGTGAGAAGACACAGAAAATGAATAGTGTGCGTCATGACGGCGTTAATATGATCGGGAGGATAACCTGAGATCAAGGTGTGAGACAGAGGATGATTTCATAAGACGGGGGCTGCAAATATGAATTGTAAGAAACGCACGTCGTATATCTCCTGGAACTGGCAGAATCAAGTCTCCAATTTTCCATTCTCCCTTAGTGCCAGCTTTACTCCCGATTGGTGGCCGGCCTCCAACCTGGACAATATTGAACACTTCCACCAACTCCTGCACGAGACCAGAGCGAGCACGAGCAATAGTGGCCGATAAGCTGGCCAACTCTTGAGCCTCTCTGGATGCATCACCAGGGGCATGAGAAGGAGAGGAAGGGGATTGGAGTTTTACCGCTGAAAGTGTCCTACGCCGAGATGCAAGTGTTTCTCGAAGACAACGGAGACGGTCTCGTTCTATCCAAAATGCAATTAGTCGTGTTGAATGTATCAAAGTAGAAACAACCAACTTTTGTCATTATCCCGCCTGAGTGCTGCAAGGCCTGCGTGGATCTCTTCCACTTTCCGCTGCAAGTCCATAGCATGTGCCCAGGGAACACGAATATTGTTGGTGTGTTCAAGGGCCCGAGAAGCCCTGGCTATCTGAGCATCCCGTTCAGCTGCATAGTGTCGCGTCCTGAGCCGGAAATCCCTAAGGCTATCTGGACGGTTGAGTTCCTGTATTCCAGAGTAAAATCCAGGCTTACTGAGTCCTGAGGCATGTTTCGCAGAAAAACTGACGTTGGATTTGCTCACATATCTTGCAGTCCATCAACGTTGCTCCAAATAATGTAGCCAGATTACAAATCATTGCCGCGCTTTGGGAACAAGTGTAGACATATCTGATACCATTGGTCTCCGACGCCGAACGAAAAGTCTATCAGTTTCTCGACATCAGGCTAACGCTTATTATTACTCTCCTATTCACCACCCAAGACGGCGTATGTGCTCAATGGCCTTAATGTCAGACACAAATATCTTTACCATCAATTTCGCTGCAGCTCAATGATTGAAAGTTGGCCATGAATCATATTCGGGCTCAGCATCCTCCACAGTGATCCGACCAATCGACGCATTAAAAGGATTTATTAACATCTGACTGAGCAAGGTCGGCTGCATTCAGCCTCCTCAGCAGCGTAAAGCTGTCCCCACAGCTTATCCGAAGTTTAATAAATCAAATGATCCGTATCGCTGTCATTGACAAGTACGGACACGGCAACAAAGACAGGCCGATCCCCGACTTCATGGCATAAACTGCGTCTCAGTGTATCGTCGCCCTTCACCTAAGCCAAAATGTAGAATTAGCAGCGCTCACCACATCCAAGATGACTCATAACATCCGGGAGAAGGTCTCATCTTCGGGTTTTGACAGAGAATGGGCTGTGAGAGAGACTCTTAGAAGTCAACAACTGTATCTGGCAGACAGGTATGTTGGTGATTGGCTCATTGAGCAAATTGATTCAGCGGCGCATCAGACAGTATAGGTTCATGGATCATGATCCAGTATTGTGCTTGAATACTGGCGCAAGAAATCTTATATTATGTTGGGTTGATGTTGGGTTGGTTATACTTCAAGCCACAGCCATGACAACGCCTATGATCTTTCCAGTGACCCCCAATAATATGCTCCCAATCCCCAAAGCGAAAAACTCTATCATGACCTAGTTCTTACCATGCTTTACTATATGACTGACAACTTGCTAAGGCCGTTGTCCTCGTCCAACATCACCTCGGTGTGGGTCCAATGACCATGATTGGCTTCACAGGTCATCTTGTATGCCCTTCTGGAATTCTCGTGACCAAGATGTTATTCTCAGACAACATTCACCGCATCCCAATCAATATGATATGAAACTTGTACTGTTGTGTGAGAAGTAGTGAAGGTAGGAAAATCCGGCAAATCTGTGAAGCAAACCTTATCGATGCACCGGGTGCACCTTTCACGTACCCGAAGCGGTGCGAATAATTATGATTTCCATTAGATAGCATTGTCTAATGTCTCAATTTGACAGGTATCGACACGTTGCACGACAGTAGTATTGTTGCTGCTGCTCATGATTCATGGGTCATCGAACCGTACAAATCTAGCTGCCTTGAAGGGACTCGGATGCAATACACTGAGGGCATAACTGATTGGACCAATCGTATCAATGAGAACGTCATCTGCTGTTGATGTATGGTCCAGCTAGAGTAGGAAGGTATGCAATCGTGAAATCTTGGGCAGAGGAGATTATGGCGCAACGCAGACTTGGCGCCCCGTTCTTTTTCTTTCTAACGAGTGACCGCTGGCGGAGCAGTTGCAGGAGCTTCTTGATACAAATCAAGGCTTGGGCAACTACCTTGGACAAATCCGACCAATGATGGCGGATTGCGACTTGAAAGCTTTCTAGACAGCATGCCGGAAAATGTGTTCAGAACGTAATGAAGAGATATTGCCGGCGGAAGAACTTGATGCGAATGGCGGTCCATGTACCATGAAAAAAAGAGTGATGGAGGAAACAGAGGATAAATGCTGGCTTGATACCGAATGATATGGAAGTTCGTTCAATCATCGACAGAGCATTTAACGAAGCTCTGAGCTATCATCTTGTTTTGCGTGATGGAGTCAATGATCTTTTGGTCCAAGTAGGTGTCCTGTGTTAGTTACCAAGGTAACTCACACTCAAGGGTGATGATATACAGCACCCCATCTGGAATCATCTGTCATGCCGAGTTCACCGTCGAACCGAAAACCAACAATAATGCGACTGACTTGCTTCAGCTGAATTTCCGTGTCCGTGCGGTGACATGAGCTATGGCTTTCTCTATTTAATGAAGGTAGATTCGCCGGGATACGGACTCTTCGCTTCATTCTTGAAGCATGTTTCGAGCTATATGTGAGAGGGTTCTGTGACACAAGTTTCATAACACCCTCCGAACAAGGGAATTCTTGAAATAATTGCTGACGAGGTTCAAAGCAATCTTTTACAACAGAACGCAGTGATAATATCTGTCAAGCCAGTGGGGACCCAGGATCCGCTAGGCCGTGTGATTATGTCAGGACAAGCTAAACTTAAAATGGAATAAATGATTACATAAATCACCAAATTCAGTTATCAGAACCTACCTATGTACATGTGATAAATTGCTGAATTAGAGAAAAAAATCAGAACCTTGGCTCAGTACCTGCAAACCAAGTGGCTCAAAGCTCACTCCTGGGGATGAGTACAAGCAAGAGCCCAGTCACTCTGAGGTAGTCAAGGACCAAGTTCAAGTAACCCAGTGCAAGGCTTAAAGCCAATGTATGAATTGTAATGCAATGCTAGTACTATAACTAGACTATATGAAATACAAGGTTTTCATCTGGGCCTCTGGTCCAACTTGAACCCTTGTAAGGGTAACCAGAGCAGAGTGGACTCCAGGAGAATCCTTAGTAATATTACAGCTTCTAAGTATGTTACAACTTACCTCTAGGAGAATCCTTAGAGTTTAGGATAAGACTCCTGGGAGTATACTCTACACTATATATATTACTACAGTTTGTTCATTCCTGATCCTACAGCTCTACTAGTCAGGGTCAGGAGTTGCCAAGTTGAGCTAGAGGTAATTAAATATTACATAGTAATATTTAATTAAGCACAAAGTTGCTCCAGGAGGTTAATCCAGTGTTCCAGAGGTAGTGCTAGTAGGGTCCTCTTACACTCACCCTCTCTTCAAGATTGCTGTATCTCAAAGCAATTGCTCCAGACTTGAAAATTGCATTGAAATCTGCCTAGCAGATGTACCTAGAAGCTGTAGGGTGCTTGTGGTAAAACTCTACCATCAGGTTAGAAGCTGAAATGTTGGAGACTATTTCCCAAGAGTTGTGTTCCTTACTATATCCCTTCTATTTTACGAAGAACTGAAATCTCCTCTAATGCCAGTGACTATTCAGGATCTCTTCCACCTCACTGTCACAAACTTCATTCAGACCATAACTCCAGGAATACTTGACCAATTTCAACAATCTAAATGGCTACCAAAAGCCCTTAAGAAGACCTTTCAAATGGTATCAAAAACATCTCAAAGCAATTAGTATTCACCAAGTTATCAGCAGATCAGTCAGTGATCACCAAGTCACTAGACACTAAATTGCCAATATCTCGGGAACCACTTAATATAATCATTCACTTCAATGACCATTGCGAAGCTCTCTTCAATGTGCTTCTTTTGGTCATAAATAGATCCTGAGGCAATAAGATCCCATGGAGATACAAGGTCCTCAATGTTTGCACATAACACTGATTTTTATCCATAGATTATCATCTGTCCTTGAATAGAACAAAGGACTGCCCTAAGATGGTTAGGTTATCCCTATTTCAAGAACAATAGCACTCCTATATATAGAACAATAGGTAGTGATCATGTAGTAGGCTATTCTAGTGCACAGACCACCACAATCATGTATTTCAGAACTATATATCTGAGGATAAACCTCAGACTTAACAACATCTTTTGCTGCTTGTCTAACTTCGCTTTTTTGAATACTTTGATTATCAAATCAAGCAATCACAAATCAGTAAATGGCCATTTGTGATAGTGTGACAAATTTAGTAAAATAGCACACTTTATAGCAACTATAGAGAAAATGTCAGCAGAGGGACTTGCCAGGTTGTTCAGAGACCACATCTGAAAGCTGCATGGGCTCCAGGAAAGTATTATATTAGATAGAGGAGTACAGTTCGCAGCAGAAATAATGAAGGAGTTGAACGAGCTATTGGGGATCTAGACTAAGTTGTCAATGGCTTACCACCCCTAGATAGATGGACAGACAGAGAGGGTGAATCAGGAATTGGAGCAGTACCTGAGGGTCTTTATTGACTATAGACAAGAGCAATGGCCAGACTGGTTAGGGACAGTTGAATTTGTATATAATAACAAGATACATTTGGTTACAAAAGTGTCACCATTCAAAGCTAATTACAGTCAAGATCCAAGAATAGGATTTGAAGGGAGAAGAAAGGGGAAGTATAAAGCAGTAGGAAAGTTTGTAGAAAGAATATAGAAAATTCAAAAGAAAGCAAAGGCAGTCTTGAGAAAAGCTCAAGACAAAATGAAGAAGTTTGCAGACAAAAAACAAAGTAAAGGGGAGGAATATAAAGTAGAGGACTTAGTATTGCTAAGCACCAAAGATCTTAAGTAGCAGATAAAAGAAAGACAATCAGAGAAATTAATGGAACACTTTGTGGGACCTTACAGAATAAAAGGAATTATCTTGAGTAATGTAGTAGAATTGGAATTGCCTAGTTCTATTAGAATACACCCTATAGTTAACATAAGTTGAGTACATCTGTATAAGCTACAAGTAGAGAGGCAGAAAAAGGTACCACCAAAACTAGTTATCATCAAAGGGGAGAAAGAATTCAAAGTAGAAAAAAATACTAAACAAAAGGATAGTAAGAGGAAAGAAGAAGTTCTTAGTATGATGGAAGAGATATACAGTAGAAGAAGATACATGGGAAAGTAGAGAGAATTTGGAGAACACAAAAGAGTTGGTAGAAGAGTTTGAGAAAGAGTATGGCAAAGAGACCAAAGAAGTACAGTGGCAGGAAGAAGAAGAGGACAAAAAGGTATTCTCAAGAGAACTACCAGAGAGGTTTACAGCTAAAATACTGTAGGAATAGTCTAACAAGGAGTATGAGAGACAAAGGGAGAAAAGATGGGAGGAAAACTAGAAATGATGGAAAAATTCCTTGGGACAAGGAAACTTGAAGAGAGGACCATGTTATGAGATAGTTCTCAGAAAAGAAACTATTTCCCATGCATTTCTCAGCTTAGTGAATAATATTCAGGAGTATAATGCAAGAGGAATATAAATAGCATGAGAAGGCTTATGTAAGATATATACAGTTATTAGTAAGGGTCATGTGATCATGGGAGATAGGTGCACAGACCAACAGACATTTGTATAAGTAGTTGTACAATCCAACAGAGAACTCTATTAAGTTCTTCCTAAATAACCACCCTAGTTGAGCCCTAAACCTTCATGACTTTGTGCTAACAGGAAGAGTCCATGGCAGTTTTCCCTGTCTTAAGGACAGGGAGATGTGTCTATTATTCACTTATATCTTTTCTACTGTTTCTATAGTGAGTACATATATTTTCTGTATTTTTATGTATTTTATTCCATTTCTTTTCTCATACTAACTATTATTGCATACAGGTGGATCATTACCACCACCTTACTATTCTATCTGTATACAAGCTGGAGAACACATTCAATATGTATCCTTATATTATCTTCCATTCCTACAGTGAATATACATTTTGATTAGTTTTATTTCTATTTTTTTGTCTAATACTTACTACTATTGCATGTAGGTTGATTGTTGTACTGCCACCTCATGCCTATATTTTTCCACAAGTAGGAGAACATATCTGTGATATGTTTCCACTTTCTCCACTACTTTTATAGTGAGTATATATATATATTTTTAATTTTTCTTCTATTTTTCCTCTCATTTTAACTATGTTATATACAGGTGGATCATCATGCCACCACCTCACCATTCTATCTGTATACAAGCTGGAGAACACATTCAATGTGTATTCCCATATCATCCTCCATTTCTACAGTGAGTGTGCATTTTTATCAGTTTTATTTCTATTTTTTTGTCTAATACTCACTACTATTACATGCAAGTTGATCATTATGCCACCACCTTACCATTCTGTTTGTATATGAGGAGGAGGATGTGTATGTCTACATCTCAGAAACATATAAAGCATATTTCCCAGCTGTCTGCATTATTTCAAATGTGAGTATGCATTTTTCATTATTTATTTTGCATTTTTTTTATAATTACTGACTTTTTCTGTTACACAGGTCTTTTGTTATATTGCTCTCTCTTTTTGCCTTGTCCACCTCTTTCTAGGACATGTCTAGCATGTGTCCTATACAAGCTAAGTCATTTTTATCTATTGTTATTTATTTGTCACTTAGCATATCTAGGTTATATACTGGATATTTTTTTGTGTATTCTTTCCATCTATTCTCTTTTGCTCTTTTCCAGGATGAGCTCCCTGACAAAGAGCAAAAAAGACTTTGTAGTGTAGAAAAATAGATAGTATAACAATTTAACTTGTATTTTTTTATTTGTATAATGAAAAAATAAGGGGAAACTCTGTCATTTTAATTTGAAGTCATATGACATAAATGCCTTATGCTCACACTAAATTAAGATTAACTACTTACACTCAATTTCTTATATTATTCAAGCCTATTCCTTTACTACTTTGTCTATGTCTAAAGACTAATTCCAACAAGTCTATATATTATAATAATTCGCTTTTAAAAAGATCTCAGTATTATAAGAAAGAACTCAACAATATATTCTAGTTTACTCTTCACAAGAACTAGCAGATATATATATATGAACTGAACATGATTTTACTTTAAAGCTTCTATTATAATCTCATTCAATACTATTTCTTAATGGAATTGTCAGCTTTTGTAAAGTTAACAAAGTAATTATCATAAGCTTTGCTTTTACTAGAATTGTTAAGTTGACTCTCTACTTGACTGAAGTAATCAAAATCATTTAAATAGAGTGTAAGATTATTCTACTTCACTAAACAGCTTGGTAGTAAAATATCTAATAAAATAACCAAGTAGAAAAGAAAAAACTACAAAGTGTTGTAAAGTTACTGAGGTGACTGTAACAAGCTGCTAGTAATATTGTCAACTTACTTCTACTATGTTGAAGTCATCAAACTCATTTAATAGAGTATAAGCCTATTTTACTTTACTAGATAGCCTAGTAGTAAAATATCTAGTGAAATAACCAAGCAAAATTCAAGAACCTGCCAGGTACAGTAAAATTGCTGAAGTGACTGTGACATATTTTAGTGAGATGGTCAACTCAATTCTAGAAATAAATTTTATTTGGATAGGTTGTAAGGCCATTTAATGTTACCAAACAGTCTGGAAATCCAAAATCTAGTGAAATAGTCTAGTAAAAGACAAGAAACTAGAAAGCATAGTAAAGTTGCTAAAGTAACTATAATATGTTTTTGGTGAGGTAGTCAACTCACTTCTGATACCCTTAGGAGATAAATTTTATGAGAATAGAGCATAAGGCTACTTAACATTACCAAACAGTCTAGAAGCCCAAAACCTAGTAAAATAGCCTAGTAGAAGTCAAGAAACTACAAAGTGTAGTAAAGTTGCCAGAGTGACTGTGACATGTTTTTGGTAAGGTAATCAACTCATTTCTACTACTTTTAGAAGATAAATTTCATTTGGATAGATTGTAAGCCTACTTAACATTACCAAACAGTCTAAAATATGAAAAACTAGTAGAGAAGCCCAGTTGAAGTCAAGAAACTGCAAAGTATAGTAAAGTTGCTGGTATAACAGTAACATATTTTTGGTGAAATAATCAACTTACTTCTAAAATTTTTTTATTAAAATAGGCTCTAAGGCTATCCAAGACCACTAGAAAGTCTAGGAACCAAAAATATAGTAGAGTAATCTGGTAAAAGTCAAAAAACCAGAAAGTGCAGTAAAGTTGCTAGTGTAACAGTAATATATTTCTAGTGAGATGATCAACTCACTTGTGAAAATGATTTTCATTTGAATAGATTGTAAAGCTATTCAAGACTACCAGAGAGCCTAGAAACCAAAAATCTAGTAAAGTAGTCTAGTAGAAGTCAAGAAACCAGAAAGTGTAGTAAAGTTGCTGGTGCGATAGTAACATATCTCTAGTAAGATGGTCAACCTACTTTTGTAAATAAATTTTATTTAAATAGGTTCTAAGGCTATCCAAGACTACCAGAGAGCCTAGGAACCAAAAATCTAGTAGAGTAACCCAGTGGAAATCTGTTACTGATAGACAGTGAATGTCCTTAGTGATCACCCTAGGTGGATGTTCAAGAAGAACTCGATAGGGTTCTTCATTAGATTGGACTACTACTTATACTACTTTACAGTGGCTGTGCTACTATTAGCTCATAATCACATGTCCTTCCAGAATGTTCTATGATCACCTCACCTTGTCATGTGATCTGATTACCTAAGTTTCCATGCTATTTATATCTTGACCCCATTGTATAATTTGAGGTTTTAGATTGAGTGTTCAACTGCACAGGAAACTATTTCCATTTTTGGGGCTCTCATAACAAAATCAAGAAACCAAAAAGCATAGTAAAGTTGCTAGTATGACAGTGACATATCTCTGGTAAGATGACCAACTCACTTGTGAAAATAATTTTCATTTAAATAGGTTCTAAGGCCATTCAAGACTACTAGGAAGTCTAGGAACCAAAAATCTAGTAGAGTAATCCAGTAAAAGTCAAAAAACCAGAAAGTGCAGTAAAGTTACTGGTGTGACAGTGACATGTTTCTGGTGAGGTGGTTAACTCATTTCTACTACCTTTAGAAAATAAATTTCATTTGGATAGATTATAAGTTTACTCAACATTATTAAACAGTTTAGGAACCAAAAATCTAGTGGAGTAATCTAGTGAAAGTCAAGAAACCAGAAAGTACAGTAGAATTGTTGCAGTGGCTATGATGAGTCTCTACTCAAATTATTAACTGTATTACAGAACTAAGTTATATAATTTATTTTTCACTAGCTTTTTGGTACTGTAGTCTAGTTGAATGATTACTGAGCTAGTGATTACAGCTTGTTAGTGAATAAACTTAGCTATTTTATGAGTTTAATTGACTAGTCAATCTGTTTGTCACTTAGAATTATCACTAATTACTATTATCAATTACTATTACTGAGTTAGCATAGCAAAATAACAGGTAGTAGCCAAGTAGCAGTAATATACAGTCAAGTTGCAGTAATGTACAGTAAAGTTATTATAAACATTGCCAAACAGTACAGTAAATTTGTGATCAAGCATGGTAACAAAAGTGGTAATATGCAGTAGAGTGTGCTGTAAATTCCCTAGGCCCATCAGCTATACCCTGGAGAATGTTTACATGTGACATTTTGCTCAGAGCAGAGTTCATAGAGGGTTGGCTGAGGGCAGAGGAGGGTGTCCAGTAAGAGACTGTCCACTATGTTCTTCTAAGGCTCTGTTTAGGAAATCCTAAACTGCTGTAAGGGTGACTGGAAAAGAGTGGACTCTAGGAGAATCCTTAGTAATATTATAGCTCCTAAGTGTGTTATAACTTACCTCCAGAAGAATCCTTAGAGTTTAGAATAAGGCTCCTAGGAGCATATTCTACAATATATATACTACTACAGTTATGTGTCCCTGATTCTATGGTCCTATCTGGCAGGGTCAGGAGTTGCTAAGTTGAGCTAAGGCAATTGAATATTACATAGTAATATTTAATTAGATACAGGATCACTGTTACAAACTCCATTTGGACCATAACTCCAGAAATACTTGACCAATTTCAATGATCTAAATGGCTACCAAAAGCCCTTAAGAAGACCTTTCAAACAGTACCAAAAACATCTCAAAGCAATCAGTATTCACTGAGTTATCAGCAGATCAGTCAGTGATCACCAAGTTACCAGATACTAAATCACTGATATCTCGGGAACCACTTAACATAATCATTTGCTTCAATAACTATTGTGAAGCTCTCTTCAATGCGCTTCTTTTGGCCATAAGTAGATCCTGAGGCAATAAGATCCCATGGAGATACAAGGTCCTCAATGTTTGTACATAATACTGATCTTTACTTATAGATTATCATCTGTTCTTGAATAGAACAAAGGACTGCCCTAAGATGGTTAGGTTATCTCTATTTCAAGAACAATAGCACTCCTATATGTAAAACAATAGATAGTGATCATATGATAGGCTATTCTGGTGCACAGACCACTACAATCATATATTTAAGGACTGTATGTCTGAGGATAAACCTCAGACTTAACAATATCTTTTGCTGCTTGTCTAACTTCACTTTTTTGAACACTTTGATTATCAAATCAAGCAATCACAAATCAGTAAGTGGCTATTTGTGATAATTACTATGGGAGATTGGTCTAATGTTCTAGGTATAGCATTGGTAGGGTCCTCTTATAACCCTCTACTAATTCTGAGTCTAGTTGACATTATATTGTCTGGTAGATTGCTATACTCCCTGCCTCCAATAGTCTATGCAATAGTATATAGTATTATTTGTCAGGTTACTGCGCTCTCTTTCTTCAACAGTTTTAGTATTGTCTATAGTGTACTATACTTCCTTCCTCCAATAGTTTGTCTATAATGTATACAATAAGTAGGTTGTCTGCAGTATATTATACTCCTTTCCTCCAATAGTTTGTAGTTTGTTATACTTCCTTCCTTCAATAACTGCTAGTAGTCTTATCTCCAGTCCACTATGCTATTTTTCTCCAACAGTTTGTAGTTTGCTATACTTCCTTCCTCCAACAGTATACAGTAGTCTTTTCTATAGTGTACTATACTCCCTAATTTTCTGCAGTTTTTTTTCTATTTTTAATAAGTTGACTTGAATTTTTGAGTGAAAAGAGTGTGCTGAAAAAAACTTTGGAACAGGTGCAGTTTCTTCTAATTTTATTTTATTTTATTTTATTTTTCTGCAGTTTTTTCTAATTTTTAATGAATTTATTTGAATTTTGTGGAATTTTGTAGAATTAAAGTGTATTGTGAGTGTGATGTTACAGTAACTGCTTAGTCAGTCTTTACAAGAGTGTAGGAGATGGGAAAAGTTTTGAAACTCAGCAGTTATGCAATTTATCAAAATCCTTATCATTCTCATCAATTCCCACCTATTCTTGCATACTAATAGATAAGGTTTTTATTTGGGCCTTCAGCCCAACTTGAACCCTCTACTAATTCTGAGTGGAGTTAATACTGTGATCCTCTACTAATTCTGAATAGTTAAGTATATATTGAAGTCAGTCTGCTATGCTCTCTTCTTTAACTTCCTGTGTACTCTGTAATCTAATATTATAGTAGAAATCAATCTCAAGTTCATTGTCCATATATATACAATCTATAATCTAATACTATTGAATACCTCTTTATATACTACATTAAGTGTCCTTCTGCTCTCCTGGCTCTGTTCTGGAAGAAGTACTAAAATGTTCAATGCTGAGGTACATCTTAAAAATGCTACATAAAGTTATCTATATGAGAACACTGATGTCTGCAAATTAATCCCTACATACTCCACTGACTGTCCTTGAGACTTGTTGATAGTCATAGCAAAGGCCAGCCTGACTGGGAATTGAAGTCTCTTGAGTGGCACAGGTAATATGTTTGCATTAGATAATAATCTGATTCTTGGAATCAACACAACCTTTCTTCTAAACCTTCTATTCTTGCTGATAATCCTGTACTGGAGTACTTTTCTTCTCACATTCAACACCACTATTCTTGTCCTATTGCAAAGTCCTTCTCCTGGATCCAAGTTCCTCAGTAAGATAACTGGACAGCTAACCTTGAGACAAAGTAAAGCAGGAGGCAATCTACTACTATTAAGTTGTTGAAGAAATTCTGCAGAATAGGCATGGTGTATTCTATCTTCCTTAGACACAGAGTCCACACTTCTTAGCATATAGACCTCTGTATTTGGTACTGGATTGAACTGTTAGAGAATAGCTTCATTAATATTATGCACCTCATCATTTCTAGGACAGAGAATAATGTGCTCCAAGAAGTATTGGTCATCTTGAACTCTTGGATTGCCAATTTCTAGATAGATCCTGTTGATAAGAGTGTTGAGATTAGTACAAACCATAGACTAAGAAACTTGTATCATCTCATTATCATCCATAGTTGATCCAGCACCAATTTCCAACAACTACTGAGTATGTTGATTGTTAGCTTCAGAGTAGCCCAAGCATATATTGTATCTGAGATATAAGAACTTGATATGTCTCCATAGATTTCCTCTACAAAGAGATGCTGCTACTACTTGTTGGCATATTCCTTTAGGTATCACAGGCAAAGTTTAATGAAAATCCCCTCCAAATACTACTATGATTCCACCAAATGGATAATCATTCTAGATAACATGTCAATTCAACAGCTATTGAGTGCAAGTAATTACTTACTTCAAGCAAGTTTCTTAGACATTGATCAACAACATCAATGTCATACTTATACTGCATAGGAACTTTATCCCAAATGATAACCTTGGTCTGTTGAATGACTGGAAATATATAACTATTCCATTTCAGTCCAGCCAGAGTCCTCATTAATAGAAAGAGGAATTTTAAAGTGTGAATGAGATATCTTTCCTCCATCCAGCAAAAGAGTAACAATTCCAGATGATGCTATAGACAGTGCCACCTGTCCTCTCCTTCTAATCTTAGTAGTAATAGTATTACAAAGAAAAGTTTTTCTACAACCACCAGCAGCATGAATGAAGAAAAGATAACCTTGGTTGTTGGTGACAGACTTCAGAACAGCATCAAAAGCAGTAGCTTGTTCAGGGTTAAACATTGTCCTCTGCTCATTTACCAAAGTTGCCATTTTATCTACATCATACTGCTCAGCCTGTAAGAGAGAATTGGGTATTCTATGACTCTACTGTTGCTGTGGAAGAGACATAGGTAGAAACTCAGCAAGACTTCTTTATAGGAGAATATATTGCGCAGTATATCACTCAAGATGCTATGCAGCTGGAACTGAGATCTAGAGACAAAGACTGAGTATATTGAGAAGATAAAGAATAGAATGTACATCTGAGATCCAGAGATAAAAACTGAATCTCAGGGATATAGAGTAACTATCTAAATACCAGATTGTAAGTATGCACATATTTGTTATAGAATGTAAAAAACTCTAATGGAGTGAAGTACTTGTAGCTAGGGAAGACCAAAAAAGTATAAGCAGGTGATCGAGAAAATGTTTAGGGGACATAGCAGTTGTTGTAATACTTCCAAACATGGTCTCCTCAACATTCTTCCTATTCCTACCAATATCCTGTTCAGATCCCAAAGGCCATAAACATAAACATCATCCTCTGGTAATCTCCTGGTCAGCTTGATAGTGGCTCATATAATGTAGTTTGTGCTTAACATTATCATACAGTCCAGCTGTAAGGACTTAGACTGAGATGTCTTAGAACTACTCCTAGTCTAAGTTGACAAGGAGAACTTGATAGAGTTCTCATTGATTATGGTACACTACTTATATACCTCCTGTATTTACTTCTATTTATAAACTCCCACACATCTCCTTTTGGTTGTTCTATCTCATGCATCCACCAATTTCCTAATTAAAAAGAAAAGAAAAAGAAAAAGAAAATAAATAATGACTTAGCCATTTTTGGCTGTGTCATGACACCAGCCTTGAATTGATCCCAGAGAACATAAGGCTCAGCCACTTCATCAGTCAGCAAGATCACTACTAATAGCCAACAACATGCTACTCCAGGCTGCATTGCAATTGTTTCCTCTAAGCAAATCCTCCACTCATAATCATCCTCCAGTAATCCTCTTGCTATATATATCTCCTTGAATGTGACAAACACTTGGCCATTCCAGGTCCTCAAATGCTCCCAACTCTTTTCACCTTCAAATATAGTCAAGAGAAGTCATAAAAAGAACTGCTCTCCCTTTAATAGTGATATAAAGTATATCTTTTCAATCACCTTGGTATATTATCTTGTATACCATGACTTGGCTTTGGCATTCCAGATATAGTATTGAGGAAACTGCCAGTAGGTAAGGCCCAAACCATTATTATATGCAGAGTTGTAGTCAAACCAAGCAGTCAACTAAGTCTTCTCTATATTTTGCCTGGCCAATACTTCATTGACAGTCTGGTGTACATAAAAGTTGATATAGTACTCACTGGGAAGATAGACAGGAAGATGTTGGATAGCTGGTGACTTTTCATGCATATTGAACTCAAAGATCTTCCAGCAAGCTTCAGTTGGACCAATAAACTGACCATCCAAGTTGTTATCAATGGACAGTGAATGTCCTTAGCAATCACCCTAGGTGGATGTTCAAGAAGAACTCGATGGAGTTCTTTGTTGGATTGCAGCCCTACTTATACTACTACTACAGTGGCTGTACCCTAGAGTCCTGCAATCACATGTTCTTTCCAGAATGTTCTATGATCACCTGACCTTGTCATGTGATTTGACTTACTGAGTCCCCACCCTATTTATATCCTTACTCCATTGTATGCTTTGAGGTTTTGGATTAAGTGTTCAAATGCATGGGAAACCTTTTCCTGTTTGGGGCTCTCATAACATGGCCCCCCCTTCAAGTTTCCTCGTCCCGAGGAATTTTTCCATTGATACCAATTTTTGTCCCATCTCTTTTCCCTCTCTCTTTCATATCTTCTTCTCCCCCAACCATATAGTAGTTTTGCTGTGAATTCCCTAGGTAATTCCTGACTGAACTCCTTTTCTTCTTCTTCTTGCTCCTGTCGCCTTAGTTCTTCGACCTCTTCCCCTATGCTCCTTCTCGAACTCTTCTACCAGCTCCTTTGCATTTTCCAAGTTTTCTCTATTTTCCCAGGTATCCTCTCCTGCCATGTAGCCTTTCCACCTCACCAGGAACTTCTCCTTCCCTCTAACTGTCCTTTTGTTTAAGATTTTCTCCACCTCGAATTCCTCTTCTCCTTTGATGATGACCAGTTTTGGTGGTATCTTCTTCTGTCCCTTTACCTGTGATTTGTAGAGTCGTACTCTACTTACATTAACTACAGGATGTATTTTGATAGAATTAGGCAGCTCTAATTCTATTGCATTACTTGAGATGATTCCCTTTACTTTGTAGGGGCCCACAAAGCATTCGGTCAGCTTTTCTGACCTTCTTCCTTTCATCTGCCATTTTAGGTCCTTCGTACTTAGCAGCACTAAGTCCCCCACTTTGTACTCCTCTCCCTTTCCTCATCTCCTGTCTCCAAACCTTTTCATTTCCTCCTGTGCTTTTCCTAATGCTGCTTTGGCTTCCTCCTGGATTTTCTTCATTTTTTCTACAAATTTTCCCGCTGCTTTGTACTTCCCCTTTCTTCTTCCCTCAAATCCCATCCTTGGGTCTTGACCGTAGTTTGCTTTGAATGGTGATGTTTTTGTAGCCACGTGGATTTTGTTGTTATACTGCAAACTCTGCCATCTCTAACCAATCCAGCCACTGCTCTTGTCTATGATCAATGAAGACCCTTAGATATTGCTCTAACTCCTGGTTTATCCTCTCTGTCTGCCCATCCATTTGAGGGTGATAGGCTGTTGAGAGCTTTGTCTGGATTCCCAGCAAGTTATTCAGCTCCTTCATCATTCCCGCCACAAACTGCACTCCCCTGTCTGATATGATGCTCTCTGGAAGTCCATGCAATTTCCATACATGGTCCTGAAACAGCTTTGCGAGTCCTTCCCTGACGTCTTTCTCCGTTGTTGCTATAAAATGTGCCATTTTGCTAAAACAGTCACATACTACTAAGATTGCGTCGTATCCCTGGGCTAGTGGCAGTTTGGTGATAAAGTCTGCTGATATGTGGCTCCATGGCTTTTCTGGGATTGCATTGGGCATTAGTTTTCCCTGCTGGTGCTTCACTTCGATTCTTGTATCTTTGACATGCATCACATCCATCCACATATCTTCCCACCTCCTTTGTTACTCCTGGCCACCAGTAATTCCTGACAATCAACTCTGCCATCTTCCACCTCCCCCATGCCCTCCTACTGGAGTATCATGGTGTAGTTGTATTATTTCTCTCCTGAGGTCTCCTTCTGGCACGTATATTCTTCCTTCCTTTAATACTATCCCATCCTCAATTTCCCACTCTTCATCTTTCAGTGCTTTTATTCCTGCCCTTTTTAACTCCTCTACTGCTTTTACTATCTTCTCATCCCCTTCCTGTGCCTTTCTGATTCTTTCTCTTAGGTTTTCTTCCTCCATCAACGTTTCTACTCCCCTAATCTACTCTGGTTTTATCAGCTTCTGGTCTTTGTTATCTCTTTCCACCCCCTCCTGCCAGTCTGGTCTTCTGCTTAATCCATCTGCCTTCCCCATGCTCTTCCCTGGAATGTGTTTTAACATGAAATTAAATTGCAATAGGTATAGGGCCCATCTTGCTTGTCTGCAGTTTAATTTTTGACTCGTCATAAAATACTGGAGGTTCTTATGGTCTGTCCAGATTTCAAATTTGAGTTTCGCTCCCTCTAAGTAGTGCCTCCATGCTTCTAGGCACCTTATAACTGCCAGCATCTCTTTATCGTGAATTTTGTAATTTTGCTCTGTGGTATTCAGCGATTTAGAGATGAAAGGCCACTGGCCTCCACTTCCCATCTTCACACTTTGTCAACAACACTCCCCCTGTTGTATAGTCTGAGGCATCTGCTTCCACTCTCATTTCCCTATCGATGTCCGGATAGCCAGAACAGGCTCTGTGGTGAACCCTGCCTTAAGTTTTTCAAACGCTTCCTCCTGTTCCTTCTCCCACTTCCACTTTTGCTCCTTCCTGACTAGCACATGTAGCGGTGCCGCTATCCTAGCAAAGTCCTTTATGAACCTCCTGTAGTAATTGGCAAGGCCTAGGAATTTTTGTACTTCTTTGATGTTCCTAGGTGCTGGCCAGTTCAGGACTCCTTCCACCTTCTCCTTTTGCATCTCCACTCCTTTTGGACCGATTACTACTCCCAGGAACTCTACTTCTCTTACTTTCCATTTGCATTTCTCTGGTTTCACAAACAGATCATTCTCTTCCAATCTCCTTAGTACTTCCTCCACCAACTCATCATGTCCCTCTTCGTATCTGTGGCTACTAAAATGTTGTCAATGAAGGTTGCTGTGTCCCCTTGGTTTATGAGGTCCCTGAACAGGTCGTTCATCATTGCTTGGAAGGTGGCAGGGGAGTTTGTCAACCCAAAATACATGACTGTAGGTTCATATGCTCCAATGTGTGTCATGAACGCTGCCTTCCATTTGTCTCCTTCCTTGATTCTGACATTATTGTATCCCCATCTCAAATCCAACTTTGTAAACACCTTTCTCTTTCCTACTCCATCCAATATATCTGCAATGAGGGGTAAAGGGTACCCATTTTTTATTGTCCACTGGTTTATGTGTCGATAGTCTTGTACCATTCTCCTTGTGCCATCCTTTTTTGCCACAAAGTGTACTGGCGATGTCTGGGGTGACTTGGAGGGTCAGATATATCCCTTCCTCAACTGGTCTTCCACAAATGTCTGTACTTCCTCTCTTTCCTCTCTCGATAGTGAGTATACTTTCCCCTTTCTTGGCATAAATCCCTCCTTTAATTCTATGGCATGGTCCCAGATCTTTTGTACTGGCATCCTTTCTGACTCCTTTTTTCCAAATACTTTCTTCCACTTCCAAAATCTCCTGGGCACCAGCCTTTTTAACACTTCCTTGTCCTCATCCTTTTCCATCTTTCTTACTTTCTTCTCCTTCACTTCTTGCTTTCTTCTTCCACATATAGGTGGGCAATGCGTCATCTTCACTTCTCCTTTCTCCCAATCTATTTCTGGATTGTGGGCTGCTAGCCACGGCATTCCCAGTATTAACTCTGTCTTCCCTAAGTTGCACACATCCATTCTGGCTCTTTCCATATGTCCCTTAAAGAACATATTGCACTCGACCTGGTGCGTTATAGCCCCCCCCGCATTTGCCATTCCATCCACATTCCTAACTAAGAGGGGTTTTTTCAACTTTTCCATTTTAAACCCCTTTTCCTTTGCAAAGGTCGTGTCCATGAACAGACCTGTCGCCCCGCTATCCAACAACGCCTTCACTGCTATTCCTTCATGACTTTCCAACTTCTCTAACCCTACTTTCAACCAGACTTCCCTTAATGGTCGTAGTGTGCATCGTATGTCTCTTACTCTCTCAGTTGTATTGATGGAGTTCAATTTATTGCCCAGTTTTTCTGGGCACAATACACTGTATACATTATTGGAGGCCAGCTGAGAGCTCACTGTCCTCCATTTTCTTTTGCGACTCCTGCGGCATTTCTACTACTCTTCCCCTATATCTTTCCCAGCAGTTTTTGGCCATATGGCCCCACTTTCCACACATGTAGCACGTCCTATCTCCTCCCCTTCCTCTGTCCACATCCATTGCATTGGGGTCTCTCCTTGGACCCGTTTGAGCTCCTCCTCTATTAGACATATTTCCTCCTCCTCCTCCTCTGTTCCCTCCTCCTGTTCTCCACATTATTTGTCCCCCTCTTCCCCCATATGATCTTCCTTCTCTTGGCTGCACATTTCCCCCTAGGGCACGCTGTACTCCTCCCCAATACTCTTTCTTCTGCCCTGCTCTGCCTTTGGTTTCTGTCTAGTCTCACTGCTCTTTCCTGCCACTCTCCAATGGTGGTTGGCAGTTCTTCTGCTTCAGCCAACTTCCTTCTGATGGCCCTGTTCAATCCTCATTTAAATTCTTTGATGAGGGGTCTTCCTCATAGCCGCTTCCCCTGGCAACCTTTTTGAATTCCTGCACATATTTGTTGCAGGTCCTCCCCCCTTGTTCAATTGTCCTTAGCTGCTCTATCTTCCTTTCTTCCTCTGATGTCTCTCCAAAGTCGTTCCTTATCTTTGCGAACAACTGCTCTGCTGAGTCTACCTCTGATTCTTCTTTTGCCAATTCATCCAATAAATTATCCTTCCATGCCTCCGCTATTCCCCCCTGCACATATGATAATACCCAGGCCACCTGGGTTGCTGCTACCTCCTCTGTCATCTTCATTCTGATATATAATCGAGCCACGTTCACAAACGCACTTACTCCTCCATTTTTCCACTAAAGACTTGAGGCCTTGCAACCTCCACTCTGCTCCCTTGCTGCTGGAGGAGCATGGTATTGACCTGCTGTTGCAGGGTTGCAATCATGGTGAGGAGTTGTTCCTCTCTGGTTTGGTGGGGGGTGGATGCTGAGGGAGTTTCCCCCTGTTGTTGTTGCAGAGACATGTTGTAGGGTGGTGGTGGTGGTGATGGTGATAGGGGGGGTTGATGATTCATACTCTGATGATTCCTGATCCAGGATTGCTAACTAAGGCCTATGTCCAACAGGTGCGCAATCTTCACCTGTCTGGACTCCTATTGCCTTACTGACTACTGCCCCAATCAAATTTGGTATATGATTGCCCCTAAGAAAGAGGACCCCTAAGCTAAGTGGCTTCTAAGGAATAACCACTAATCTCCTGCGTATACCGTCCACAATGGAATGTAGCACGGAGTTTATATCAAGAAGAGGGTAATAAACAACATCCAATTGCAAGGTCAGGACTTGAACAAGATACTTGGACTTAGTACCCAGTCTCCTCCCTCAGTCCCTAACTGACTGAGAAGTCCCCTTTACAGCTAGGGCCCACTATCCAAGATGCTTGTGAGTGCTGTGCCCACTAGTGAGGAAGGTAAGAGAGTAAGTAGTGGTAGAGGAAATCACTCGTGGGGCTAGTATGAAGCCAACTGCTCCTTTAAGTGATTTTGAGCAGGGTTCAAGGTGAACAGTGCTTGGATGTGATATCGAGTTCTTATGTTATCAATGGACAGTGAATGTCCTTAGCAATCACCCTAGGTAGATGTTTCAAGAAGAACTCGATGGAGTTCTTTGTTGGATTGCAGCCCTACTTATACTACTACTACAGTGGCTGTACCCTAGAGTCCTGCGATCACATGTTCTTTCTAGAATGTTCTATGATCACCTGACCTTGTCATGTGATTTGACTTACTGAGTTCCTGCCCTATTTATATCCTTACTCCATTATATGCTTTGAGGTTTTGGATTAAGTGTTCAAATATGTGGGAAACCTTTTCCTGTTTGGGGCTTTCATAACACAAGTATACTTTGATCTTATTCTGCACCCTACCACTAATCTCCATAGTTGCTCTATCAGAACCCTTATAGATGTACTTGCTTAGATACTTAACAGCTTTCAATCCAGTAAAGACCTCTATATTAATATGACAATTAAAGAGAAGAAGAAGTTAAGGACAGTAAGGGACCACATATTGATTAGTGAACCTGGCTCTATTACATTCAAAAACCATGCCATTGTCAGGCCTAGCATAAAGTGGATAACTGTCCTCAGCCTAGTCTGTTTTCTCTCTATAGTCTTTGGAAAAGTGTTTACTATATTATCCATTGACCATACACTTGGCTTGGGGATTGTCAACATTACATGGACTATACAACATATATTTGGTGACTTTTACATAGAGAAGTGGCTGTAGTTAAGAATCAGGTAACTGTGCTGAAATCATAGAGTTTATATGATGAGGCTCTCAAATGCAATCTTGAGGGTACAGAAAGATGAGCAGGTGAATATGGGAAAGACCTCTCTTCTAGAACTCAATGGTATGAATATGAGCTACTGCAGTACCAAAGAAGCTATTATCAATGAGCTTGAGAAGTGCTTTTTTCTTCTGCTCAAAGACCTGTGATACAATGTCAGGACAATCAGTGGCTGTCTGTCTAGAAAAAAGACTCTGAACAATTTCTGGTCACTTGGAATTAGCAGTCATAGTGAGAAATAGATCTGGTTTGTGAAAATGCCTGTAAATGGCCATAGTATCTTGGAACAACTAAGTTATAAACCTAGAACTTCCTATATGAGAAGAAGGAAGAATAAGTTTATATCCCAAATGCCTAACATTTTTTCCATCATGCCTATCATATACAGCAGTATCCTGTAATCCCTGGTAGAGCTTTGATCTGAGAGTATGTTGATGTGTCCTGGCCCAATTGAGTTTCCTCTGTTCACAATTTGCCTATGCATCAACAACAAACTGCTGAAATAGCTTTCTACTATAGAAGAAGGGTGGCTGAGGACCATCTCTAACATGAAGATAATAGACATGGTAGCATGTATCAGAGACCACCTGTGAGCAAGCCCATTCCTCTCTATCTCTTTGTCTTCCATTCTTCCCTTATTCTCTCAGTTGAGCACTATGAATTGGAATTCTTGGATGCCACCCATTCTCTTCCTTTGGAAACAACAGAACATAATAGAGAGTAGCATATAAAGGACTGTTCTGGCTTATTTGCTCAAGTTGTTCTCCTTTTGTCCATAATACCACATCTCTATTATCTATTGTATGATAGACTCTTTCCTCAGGAATAATAACTGCAATCTCTTCAGCAGTAGACAGATTATGAGTTTGTTGATTATGCTATAGATCCATATGCAATCTAATCCTGACCTCCTGCTGTTTATCTGCTAGTTTGTCCCTGATAAGCTCATATACATGATGGTACTGGCCAATATATGAATGACTATCTAGGAGCATTGTCTGAATATTATCCATTACCACAGGATCCAGATTATTGTTGTTAGCTCTCCTAACATTGAGCTGCTCTGTTGTATCAAGGATATAGATTTGTGCATACATTGGAGTCTGATCAGCATGAGGAAGAAGAGCACCAGTGAAATAATAAGGCTCTCTCTGGATTTTAAAACAGTAGAGACCTGACTGTCTAGTAACTGAGTTGTCAATTTTGACTCCTACTAAAGTCATAGTAAAGGCTGTATTATACTGCTGTATATTATTGTAAAATTCTCTTGAGGAATAACCATCTCCAGTCAGGTAGTTATGAAGGATTCTAGTGAGTAGTTGGAGAGGAGGCAGTTGGATCTATTCTTGTAAACAACATATGCCAAACTTGGGATGATTGACCCTTGAGGAAGTAAGTTTTTCACACTCAAAGTAAAGAGCATAACAGTAAGAGCAGATAACAGCCAGTATGCCCAAGTTGCTATACTGTATATTGGCCTCTAAGAATGGCTGTCCAGCAGATGGATAGGGTGCAGAATAAAGAATAGGAGGTGGGATATCATCAGCAACCACAGCTTCTTGATCTTGATAACTCATAAGTATATAGAGTTTTATTATGCAGAAATCAACATACCTCATTATCAACATTATTGATTTGATTTAAATCATCATTCATAGCATTATTGTTATCAATAGGCAGTGAATGCTCTTAGTGATCACCCTAGATAGATGTTCAAGAAGAACTTGATGGAGTTCTTTGTTGGATTGGACTACTACTTATACTACTTTTACAGTGGCTGTACTCTTAGTCACATGTCCTTCCAGAATGTTCTGTGATCATCTGACCTTGTCACATGACCCTAGTTCCCACACTATTTATATCTTCAACCCTATTGTATGTCTTGAGGTTTTGGATTAAGTATTCAAATGCTTGGGAAACTTTTCTCCTTTTGGGGCTCTCATAACATGGCCCCTCTTCAAGTTTCCTCATTCCAAGGAATTTTTCCATTGATTCCAGTTCTCATCCCACCTCTTTTCTCTTTCTCTTTCATACCTCCTTTTTCCCCATCCATATATCAATTTTGCCATGAACTCCCTTGGTAATTCCTGACTAAATTCCCTCTCTTCTTCTTCCAGCTCCTGTTACCTTAGTTCCTCAACCTCTTCTTCATACTCTCTCTCAAAGTCTTCTACCAATTCCTTTGCATTTCCCAAGTTTTCCCTATTTTCCCAAGTATCTTCTTCTGCTGTGTATCTCTTCCACCTTACTAGAAACTTCTCCTTTCCCCTAACTGCCCTTTTGTTTAAGATTTTTTCCACCTCAAATTCCTCCTTTCCTTCAATAATGACTGGTTTTGGCAGTATCTTCTTCTGTCCCTCTACCTGCAGTTTATAGAGTCATACTCTACTTACATTAACTATAGGGTGTATTTTAATAGACTTAGGTAGTTCTAATTCTATCGCATTACTAGAGACAATTCCCTTGATTTTATAGGGGCCCACAAAATGCTCTATCAATTTCTCTGATCTTCTTCCTTTCATCTGCCATTTCAAAGTCCTTTGTACTTAGTAGTACTAGGTCCCCTACTCTGTATTCCTCTTCCTCCCTTCTCTTTCTGTTTGCAAACTTCTTCATCTCTTCCTGTGCTTTTCCTAGTGCTGCTTTTGCTTCCTCCTGGATTCTCTTCATTCTTTCTGCAAATTTTCCTGCTGCTTTGTATTTCCCCCTTCTTCTTCCCTCAAATCCCATCCTTGGGTCTTGACTGTAGTTTGCTTTGAATAGTGATATTTTTGTTGCCATGTGGATTTTGTTATTGTATGCAAATTCTGCTATTCCTAACCAATCTGGCCACTACTCTTATCTGTGGTCGATGAAGACCCTTAGATATTGCTCTAACTCCTGGTTTATCCTTTCTGTCTGCCCATCTGTTTGAGGGATGATAGGCTGTTGAGAGTTTTGTCTGGATTCCCAACAAGTTATTTAACTCCTTTATCATTCCTCTGCACAAACTGTACTCCTCTATCTGATATGATGCTTTCTGGAAGTCTATGTAACTTCCATACATGATCTCGAAACAGCTTTGCAAGTCCTTCTGCTGACGTTTTCTCTGTTGTTGCTATGAAGTATGCCATTTTGCTAAAACAGTCACATACTACTAAGATAGTGTCATACCCCTGGGCTAATAGCAGTTTGGTGATAAAGTCTGCCAAGATATGGCTCCATGGTTTTTCTAGGATTGCATTAGGTATCAGCTTTCCTGCTGGTACTTTGCTTTGATTCTTGTATCTTTGACAAGCATCGCATCTATCTACATATCTTCCCATCTCTTTCATTACTCCTGGCCACCAGTAATTTCTAGCAACCAACTCTGTCATCTTCTATCTCTCTCCATGCCCTCCTACTGGAGTGTCATAGTGCAATCGTATGACTCCCTTCTGAGTTTCTCCTCTGGTACATATATTCTTCCCTCCTTCATTACTAACCCATCTTCTATTTCCCATTCTTCATCTTTTAATGTTTTTATTCCTGCCCTCTTTAGCTCTTCTACTGCCTTTACTACCTTTTTGTTCCCTTCTGTGCCCTTCTGATCCTTTCTTTCAGGTTTCCTTTCTCTATTATCATTTTCACTTCCCTGATCCATTCTGGCTTTATCAACTTCTGGTCCTCATTGTCCTTTTCCACTCCCTCCTACCAGTCTAGTCTCCTGCTTAATCCATCTGCCTTTCCCATGCTCTTTCCTGGAACGTGTTTTAATGCAAAATTAAATTGTGATAGGTATAGAGCCCATCTTGCTTGTCTACAGTTTAATTTTTGGCTCATCATAAAATACTGGAGGTTCTTATGGTCTGTCCAGATTTCAAATTTGAGTTTCACTCTCTCCAAGTAGTGCCTCCATGCTTCTAGGCATCTTATAACTGCCAGCATCTCCTTGTCATGAATTTCGTAATTTTGTTCTATTGTATTCAGCGATTTAGAGATGAAGGCCACTAGTCTCCACTTGCCATCCTCACACTTTGTTGACAACACTCCCCTGTTGCATAGTCTGAGGTGTCTGCTTCCACTCTCATCTCTCTATCAATATCTGGGATAGCCAAGATGGATTCTGTGGTAAACACCACCTTGAGTTTCTCAAATGCCTCCTCCTGCTCCTTTTCCTACTTCTATTTCTGCTCCTTCCTGACCAGCACATGTAGCAGTGCTGCTATTTTGGTGAAGTCTTTTATGAACCTCCTGTAGTAATTGGTGAGGCCTAGAAACTTTTGTACTTCTTTGATATTTCTAGGTACCGGCCAGTTCAGGACTCCTTCACCTTCTCTCTTTGCATCTCTACTCCCTTAGGACTGATCACTACTTCTAGGAATTCCACTTCTCTCACTTTCCATTTGCACTTCTCCAGCTTCACAAACAGGTCATTTTTCTCTAGTCTCTTTAGTACCTCCTCTACTAGCTCATTGTGCCCCTCTTCTGTATCTGTGGCTACTAAGATGTCATCAATAAATGTCGCCATATCTCCTTGGTTTATGAGGTCTCTGAACAGGTCATTCATCATTGTTTGGAAAGTAGCAGAGGAGTTCATTAACCCAAAATACATGACTGTGGGTTCATAAGCTCTAATGTGCATTATGAAACACTGCCTTCCATTCATCCCCTTCCTTGATTCTGATATTATTGTATCCCCATCTCAGATCCAGCTTCGTGAACACCTTCCTCTTTCCTACTCCATCCAGTATATCTGTGATAAGGGGTAAGGGATATCCCATTCTTTATTGTCTACTGGTTTATGTGTTGATAGTCTTGTACTATTCTCTATGTGCCATCCTTTTTTGCCACAAAGTGTACTAGTGATGTTTGGGGTGACTTGGAAGGTCAGATGTATCCTTTCCTCAACTGATCCCCTACAAATGCCTGTACTTCCTCCCTTTCCTCCCTCAACAAGAAGTACATCTTTTCCTTTTTTCGTACAAACCCCTCTTTCAATTCTATAGTGTGGTCCCAGGTCTTTTGTACTGGTATTCTCTCCAACTCCTTTTTTCCAAACACCCTTTTCTACTTCCAAAACCTTTTGGGTACCAATTTTTTCAACGTTTCTTTATCCTCATCCTTTTCCACCTTCTTTACTTCCTTCTCCTTCTCTTCTTGCTTTCTCCTTCTACATATAGGTGGGCAATATGTTATTTTTACTTCTTCTTTTTCCCAATCTATTTCTGGGTTATAGGCTGCTAGCTACAGCATTCCCATTATCATCTCTGTTTTCCCTAAATTACATACATTTATTCTTGCCCTCTCCACATGTCCTTTGAAGAACATGTTGTACTCTACCTGGTACGTTATGGCTCCCTCTGCATTTACTGTTCTATCTACATTTCTAACTAACAGGGGTTTCTTTAGCTTCTCCATTTTAAACCCCTTTTCTTGGGCAAAGATCATATCCATGAATAGGTCTGTTGCCCTGCTATCTGGCAGTGCTCTTACTGCTACCCCTTCATGGTTTTCCAGCTTCTTTAGCCCTACCTTTATCCAGACTTCTCTTTAGCGGCTGTAGAGTGTACCGCACATCTCTTACTCTCTCAGTTGTATTGGTGCAATTGAATTTATTTTCCAGCTTTTCTGGGCACAATACACTGTACAGATTATTGGAGGCCAGCTGAGAGCTTACTGTCCTCCATTTTCTTTTGCCGACTCCTGCAGTGTTTCTACTACTCTTTCTTTATGCCTTTCCCAACAATTTTTGGCCATATGGTCCCACTTCCCACACATATAGTATGTCCTGTCTCCTCCTCTTCCTCTGTCTATATCCATTGCATTTGGGTCTCTTCTTGGACCCATTTGAGTTCCTCCTCTATTGAGTATATTTCCTCCTCTGTACCCTCCTCCTATTCTCCATGTTATTTGCTCCCCTCTTCTCCCTATACAATCCTCCCCCTCTAGGCTGTACATTTCCCCCTGGGTGCGCCGCATTCCTCCCTAACATTCTCTCTTCCATTCTGCTTTGCCTCTGATTTCTATCTAGCCTCACCATTCTTTCTTGCCATTCTTCTTCTGCCAGCTTCCTCCTAATACTTCTATTCAACCCTCTCTTGAATTCTTCAATGAGGGATCTTCCCTCATAGCCACTCCCCCTGGCAATCTTTTTGAATTCCTGCACATACTCATTACAGGTCCTCCCTCCTTGCTCAATTGTTTTCAGCTGTTCAATTTTCCTTTCCTCCTCTGATGTTTCCCCAAAGTCATTTCTTATCTTTGTGAACAGCTGCTCTGCCAATTCCACTTCTAACTCTCCCTTAGCCAGCTCATCCAGCAAGTTATCCTTCCATACTTCCACTATTCCTCCCTATACATATGACAACACCCAGGCCACCTGGGTTGTTGCTGCTTCTTTTGTCATCTTCATTCTGATGTATAGATAAGCTGTATTAACAAACATGCTCACCTCTTCCATCTTCCCACTGAAAACTTGAGGTCTTGCAACCTCCACTCTGCTCCCCTGTTGCTGAAGGAGCATAGTGTTGACCTGCTGCTGCAGGTTTGTGATCATGGCGAAGAGTTGCTCCTCTCTGGTTTGGAGAGAGGTGGGTACCAAGGGGCGTTCCCCCTGTTGCTGTTGCTATTGGCAAGATATTGGCAATGGCAATGGCAATGGTAATGATTCCTCATAGGAGGAGGAATGGTTTTCTTTGTCTGTACTTATGACTGACTACTGACTAAGAAGAGTGAAACAATATTATCCTTCAGAAGGGAATCTCTAAGCTAGATAGGCCTTTAAGAGGTTACCATTGTTCCCCTGCATAGACTGGCCACAATGGATCAGTAGCACGGAGCTGATAGTGAAGAACTAGTTATGAGCCTACTCAATATAGAAGTGTTATTGAGAGACAGTGAGTATCCTTAGTGATCACCCTAGGTGGATGTTCAAGAAGAACTCGATGGAGTTCTTTATTGGATTAGACTACTACTTATACTACTTTTACAGTGGCTGTACTGCTACTAGTCCACGATCATATATTCCTCCAGAATGTTCTACAACCTTGTGACCTTATTATGTGACTTGGCTTCTTAAGTTCCCCTGCTATTTATATCTTAACTCCATTGTATGCTTTGAGGTTTTGGATTAAGTGTTCAAATGCGTGGGAAACCTTTTCCTGTTTGGGGCTCTCATAACATTATGAGAGCGCTGAGCAGGAAAAGGTTTCCCATACATTTGAACATTTAATCCAAAACCTCAAAGTGTACAATGGAGTAAGGATATAAATAGGATGGGGACTCAGTAAGTCAAATCACATGACAAGGTCAGGTGATCATAGAACATTCTGGAAAGAACATATGATCACAGGACTCTAAGGTACAGCCACTGTAGTAGTAGTATAAGTAGGGCTGCAATCCAACAAAGAACTCCATCAAGTTCTTCTTGAACATCCACCTAGGGTGATTGCTAAGGACATTCACTGTCCATTGATAACACATAACATGGCCCCCCCTTCAAGTTTTCTCGTCCCGAGGGATTTTTCCATCGATCCCAGTTTTCATCCCATCTTCTCTCCCTTTCCCTTTTATATCTTTTTCTTCCCCAACTATACAGTAGTTTTGCCATGAATTCCCTAGGTAGTTCCCGACTGAACTCCTTTTCTTCTTTCTCTTGCTCCTGTCACCTTAGTTCTTCAACTTCTTCCCTGTACTCCCTCTCAAACTCTTCTACCAATTCCTTTGCATTCTCCAAGTTCTCTCTACTTTCCCAGGTGTCTTCTTCTGCCATGTAGCCTTTCCATCTCACCAGAAACTTTTCCTTCCCTCTAATTGTTCTTTTGTTTAGAATTTTTTCTACTTCAAACTCCTCTTCTCCCTCGATGATGACCAGTTTTGGTGGTATCTTCTTCTGTCCCTTCACCTGTGGTTTATAGAGTCATACTCTACTTACGTTAACTACAGGGTGTATTTTAATAGATTTAGGTAATTCTAACTCTATTGCATTACTCGAGATGATTCCTTTTACTTTGTAGGGGCCTACAAAGCATTCAGTCAGTTTCTCTGATCTTCTTCCTTTCATTTGCCACTTCAAATCCTTTGTGCTTAGCAGTACTAAGTCTCCTACTCTGTATTCTTCCTCTTCCTTCTCTTTCTGTTTGCAAACTTCTTCATCTCCTCCTGCGCTTTCTCTAACGCTGCTTTTTGCTTCCTCCTGGATTTTTCTCATTCTCTCTACAAATTTCTCTGCCACTTTGTACTTCCCCTTCCTTCTTCCTTTGAATCCCTATCTTTGGGTCTTGACCGTAATTTGCTTTGAACGGCAATGTTTTTGTTGCTGTATGGACCTTGTTATTGTATGCAAACTCCCTGTTCCCAACCAATCCAGCCACTGCTCTTGCCTGTGATCAATGAAGACTCTTAGGTACTGTTCTAGCTCCTGGTTTATCCTCTCCGTTTGCCCATCTGTTTGGGGGTGATAGGCCATCGAGAGCTTTGTCTGGATCCCCAGTAAGTTATTCAGCTCCTTTATCATTCCCACTGCAAACTGCACTCCCCTGTCTGATATGATGCTTTCTGGAAGCCCATGCAACTTCCATATGTGGTCCCAAAACAGCTTTGCAAGTCCCTCTGCTGATGTTTTCTCTGTTGTTGCTATAAAATGCACTATTTTACTAAAACGATCGCATACTACCAGGATTGTGTCATATCCCTGGGCTAGGGGCAGTTTGGTGATAAAATCTGCTGATATATGACTCCATGGTTTTTCTGGGATTGTGTTGGGCATTAGCTTTCCTGCTGGTGCCTTGCTTTGGTTCTTGTACCTTTGACAAGTATCACATCCGTCCACATATCTTCCTACCTCTTTCGTTATTCCTGGCCACCAGTAATTCCTGCCAATCAACTCTATTGTTTTCCATCTCCCTCCATGCCCTCCTACTGGGGTGTCATGGTATAATTGTATTATTTCTCTTCTGAGGTCCCCTTCTGGCACATATATCCTTTCTTCCTTCATTACTATTCCATCTTCTACTTCCCATTCTTTGTCTCTCAGCATCTTGATTCTTGCCTTTTTCAGCTCCTCTACTGCTTTTATGACTTTCTCATCCCCTTCCTGCACCTTCCTGATTCTTTCTTTTAGGCTTTCCTCCTCTATTATTGTTTCTGCTTTCCTAATCCACTCTGGCTTCACTAGTTTCTGATTCTCGTTATCTCTTTCCACTCCATCCTGCCAGTCTGGCCTTCTGCTTAATCCATCCACCTTCCCCATGCTCTTTCCTGGAACGTGCTTCAACATGAAACTAAACCATGATAGGTATAGGGCCCATCTTGCTTGTCTTCAGTTTAATTTCTGACTCGCCATAAAATACTGGAGGTTTTTGTGATCTGTCCAGATTTCAAATTCAAGTTTTGCTCCTTTCAAATAATACCTCCACACTTCTAGGCATCTTATTACTGCCAACATCTCTTTATTGTAAATTTCATAATTCCACTCAGTAGCGTTTAGCAATTTAAAGATGAAAGCTACTGGCCTCCATTTGCCATCTTTGCACTTCATCGATAACACCCCCCCTGTTGCATAATCTGAGGCATCTGCTTCTACTCTCATCTCCCTATTAATGTCTGGGATGGCCAGAACGGGTTCTATGGTGAACACTGCCTTGAGTTCCTCAAATACTTCCTCCTGTTTCTTTTCCCACTTCCACTTTTGCTCCTTCCTGACTAGCACATGTAGCAGTGCTGCTATCCTAGCAAAGTCCTTTATGAACCTTCTGTAGTAATTGGCAAGGCCTAGGAACTTTTGCACTTCCTTGACGTTCCTAGGTACTGGCCAGTTCAGGACTCCCTCCACCTTTTTCTTCTGCATTTCTACTCCTTTTGGGCCGATTACTACTCCCAGGAATTCTACTTCCCTTACTTTCCATTTGCATTTCTCTGGCTTTACAAACAGATTGTTTTCTTCCAGTCTCCTCAGTACTTCCTCTACCAACTCATTGTATCCTTCCTCTGTATCTATGGCTACTAAAATGTCATCAATGAAAGTCACTATGTCCCCTTGGTTTATGAGGTCTCTGAACAGGTCATTCATCATTGCTTGGAAGGTAGCCAGGGAGTTTGTCAACCCGAAATACATGACGGTGGGTTCGTATACTCCGATACATGTTGTGAATACTACCTTCCATTCATCTCCCTTCTTGATCCTGACATTATTGTATCCCCATCTCAAGTCTAATTTCATAAACACCTTCCTCTTTCCTACTCTGTCCAATATATCTGCAATGAGGGGTAAAGGGTATCCATTCTTTATTGTCCACTGGTTTAAGTGTTGATAATCCTGCACCATCCTCCATGTACCATCCTTTTTTGCCACAAAGTGTACTGGTAATGTTTGGGGTGATTTGGAGGGTCAGATGTATCCTTTCCTCAATTGGTCTTCTATGAATTTCTGTACTTCCTCTCTTTCTTCTCTTAATAGTGAGTATACCTTCCCCTTTCTTGGCATAAACCCTTCTTTTAGCTCTATGGCATGGTTCCCAGGTCTTTTGCACTGGCATTCTTTCTGACTCCTTTTTTCCAAATACTTTCTTCCACTTCCAGAATCTCCTAGATACCAGTTCTCTTAATACTTTCTCATCCTCATTCTTTTCTGTCTTCCTTACTTTTTTCTCCTTTTCTTCTTGCTTTCTTTTTCCACATATAGGTGGGCAATGCGTCATCTTCACCTCTCTCTTTTCCCAATCTATTTCTGGGTTTTGGGCTACTAGCCATGGTATTCCCAGTATCAACTCTGTCTTTCCCAAGTTGTACACATCCATTCTCGCTCTTTCTACATGTCCCTTGAAGAACATATTGCACTCAACCTGGTGTATTATAGCTCCTCCCGCATTTGCTGTTCCATCCACATTCCTAACTAACAGGGGTTTTTTTTAGCTTCTCCATCTTAAACCCCTTTTCTTTTGTGAAGGTTATGTCCATGAACAGACCTGTCACACTGCTATCCAACAATGCCTTCACTGCTACTCCTTCATGACTCTCCAGCTTCTCTAACCCTACTTTCAGCCAGACTTCCCTCAATGGCCATAGTGTGCGCTGTATATCTCTTACTCTCTCAGTTGTATTGGTAGATATCAATTTATTGCCTGGTTTTTCCAGGCGCAATACACTATACATATTATTGGAGGCCAGCCAAGAGCTCACTGTCCTCCATTTTCTTTTGCTGACTCCTGTAGCATTTCTACTATCCTTCTCTTATGTTTTTTCCAGCAATTTTTGGCCATATGGCTCCATTTTCCACACACATAGCATGTCCTATCTCTTTCTCTTCCTTTATCCACATCCATTGTGTTTGGGTCTCTCCTTGGACCCATTTGAGCTCCCCCTCTATTAGTCGTGTTTCTACCTCCTCCTCCTCTGTATCCCCCTCCCGTTCTCCAAGTTATTTGTCCCCCTCTTCCTCTGTATGATTCTCCTCCTCTTGGCTGGGCATTTCCCCCTAGGCACACTGCATTTCTTCCCAGCACTCTTTCCTCTGCCCTGCTTTGTCTTTGATTCCTGTCCAATCTTACTGCCCTTTCCTGCCATTCCCCAATGGTGGTAGGTGGTTCCTCTGCTTCAGCCAACTTCCTTCTGATGGCCCCATTCAATCCCCTTTTGAATTCTTTAATGAGGGGTCTTCCCTCATAGCCGCTCCCCCTAGCGACCTTTTTAAACTCCTATACATACTCATCGCAGGTCCTTCTCCCCTGCTTGATTGTTCTTAGCTGCTCTATCTTTCTTTCCTCCTCCGATGTTTTTCTGAAGTCGTTTCTTATCTTTGCGAACAACTGTTCTGCTGACTCCACCTCTGATTCTCCTTTTGCTAACTCGTCCAACAGGTTATCTTTCCATGCCTCTGCTATTCCTCCTTGCACATATGATAATACCCAGGCCACCTGGGTTGCTCCCATCTTCTCTGTCATCTTTATTCTGATGTATAGTCGAGCTGCGTTTACAAATGTACTTACTTCCTCTATCTTCCTACTAAAGACTTGAGGCCTTGCGACCTCTACTCTGCTCCCTTGTTGCTGGAGGAGCATGGTGTTAACCTGCTGCTGCAGGATGGCAATCATAACAAGGAGTTGTTCCTCTCTGGAAGGGGTTTCCTCCTGTTGTTGTTGGAACATATTGTATGGTGGTGGTGGTGGTGGTGGTGACAACTCGTACTCTGACAATTCTTGATCCAGGGTTGCTAACTAAGGCCTATATCCAACAGGGCATGCAATCTTCACCTGTCTGGATTTCTACCGCCTTACTAACTACTGCCCTAATCAAATTGGTATACAATTGCCTCTAAGGAGAGGACCCCTAAGCTAAGCGGTTTCCTAAAGAATGACTGCTAATCTCCTGCATGTACTACTCACAATAGAGTGCAGCACAGAGTTTATATAGAGAAGAAAGTAAAGAACAACATCCAATTATGAGGTCAGGACTTGAGCAGGATACCTGGACTTGGTATCTCGTCTCCTCCCTCAGTCCCTAACTGACTGAGAAGTCCCCTTTATAGCTAGGGCCTGCTATCCAAAAAGCTTATGAGCACTGTACTCACTAGCGAGGAAGATATGAGAGTAAGTAGGTGGTGAGGCCATGAGATGTGAGGTCACCATTGGGAATCAAGTTCTTATGTTATCGAGAGATAGTGAGTGTCCTTAGTGATCACCCTAGGTAGATGTTCAAGAAGAACTCAATAGAGTTCTTTGTTGGATTGGACTTCTACTTATACTACTTATATAGTGGCTGTACTCTTAGTCATGTCCTTCCAGAATGTTCTGTGATCATCTGACCTTGTTGCATGACCCTAGTTCCCACACTATTTATATCTTTAACCCTATTGTACATCTTGAGGTTTTGGATTAAGTATTTGAATGCTTGGGAAACTTTTCTCCTTTTGGAGCTCTCATAACAATTATTATTCTGTATACCCAGTAAGAATTTGTTGTTAATAAATTCAAAATCTGTTACTAACAACTATCTGAACTCTACCAAGGTTCTCTTTTATAACTCAGTTTATATTTCTATCACTATCTTTATTTGTTTGCTGTTCATCATAATCAAGACCATTATGTTCTTCATTTCTCCATTCAATCATTATTTCATTAATCTGAGCCATTGGTTCTATTTGCACTTGATTTACTTGTTGTTATCAATGTAAATCAGCTATTGCTTTATCTAGATTTGCAGGAACATATAAAGGAGTGGTATAACATCTTCCTCCTCTTCCTCTATTCCAAACAGGAGCAGGAGGAATATTCTAAAGTAAAGGGTAAAGAAAAAGATGATAATGATAATGATGAGGATTATCTATATGATGTCTAGTCTTATCTTTAGCTCTCCTAGCTCAACATTCTTCTTCAATAGAATCTATCTCTCATAATTGTCTGACTGTCTCACTTATGACTATCCTAAAAATAAAGATATACTATCACTCCTAAGAAGGAGATCTCTACTCTAAACAACTCTCTTAAAGAGCAGCTGTTATTCCCTTGTGTATAAGGATCACAATAGATCCTAAGTACTAGGTTACTAATAGAAAGATATACAGGTATACTACTGCAGCACTGCTCAAGGAAACAGTCTGTCTAGGAAGGTAGACCTGAGCTTAGTCACACTAACCATGCTCTACACTACAGCTGCAGAGTACTGTTCCCTTTATACCTAGGGCCCAGTATCCAGTCAAGGTATACAGAGAGAGTAGAGGGGTAAAAGAGCAAAGAGGGAGGATAGGGGATAGTGATTGAAGACAGAAAAGTTGATAAGCTAGCACCATCACTATGTATTTGTACATGTTTGTTTCACTCCCACACATCCAATTTGGGTTAAATAGGAGAAAAGGAAGACACTGTGGCATTCAGAACACTCTGTTGTGTTATAGTTAATAGCAGGATATTGCTTATTATTTATTTCAATTTTATTCTAAATTTTCTGAGTTTTTAGTGAATTTTGTTGAATTTAAAGAGAATTTTTTAGAGAGAATTAAGTGAAAAGAGTATGTGTGTGCTGACAAATGCTTGTAAAGCATTGCCTAAGCAGTTATCTTCCTACATTCTTCTCACATACATAGTAGATAATAATAAATAATAGATAATAGATAATAAATAGATAATAGATTCTTAGATTCTTAGGGCCTGTTCTGCAACTTAGATAGAATAAGTGTTATCAGATAGGATAAGCATAGGACAAGAAACTAATAAACTTATTGGTGTGTGTATATCAACTATCATAAAATCAATGGGATAAAACAAACCCCAAAAGTACAAGATTATCATGAACAGTTATGCTGCACTTGCTGTGATTGCTGCTGCAAGTACTATTACTATTGCTATGGCAGGAGAAAACCAGCTGAGAAGACCCTTTCTTTCTGGTACCTTCACAGGCAAGATGTGGTTAGATAACATATTAAAAGGTATGTAACAGCTATCTCAACTCACATATACTTCTAACTATATTGTATTAGAGCACAGTGAAAGATTTTGTCAAATGTTTGGAATGGAAAAACATGTATTTCAAGCATTAGTCCAGGAACTTTGCAAGACATCTAGTCTGTAAAATAGCCAATATTGTCACAAACTTCATTTGGACCATAACTCCAGGAATACTTGACTGATTTCAACAATCTAAATGGCCACAAAAAGCCCTTAAAAAGACCTTTCAAACAGTACAAAAAACATCTCAAAGCAATTAGTATTCACCAAGTTATCAGCAGATCAGTTGGTGATCACCAAGTCACCAGACACTAAATCACCAATATCTTGGGAACTGCTTAACATAATCATTCACTTCAATGACCATCATGAAGCTCTCTTCAATGCGCTTCTTTCTGTTATAAATAGATCCCAAGGAAATAAGAACCCATAGAGATACAAGGTCCTCAATGTTTGCACATAATACTGATCTTTACTCATAGATTATCATCTGTCCTTGAATAGAACAAAGGACTGCCCTAAGACAGTTAGATTATCTCTATTTCAAGAACAATAGCACTCCTATATGTAGAACAATAGATAGTGATCATGTGGTAGGCTGTCCTGGTGCACAGACCACCACAATCATGTATTTAAGGACTGTATGTCTAAGAATAAACCTCAGACTTAACAATATCTTTTGCTACTGTCTAAACTTTGCTTTTTTGAGCCTTTTGATTGTCAAATCATTAACTCACAAATCAGTAAGTGGTCATTTGTGATAAATATGTTTCAGCTCAAAAGAAACTAGCAATCTTTTTGAGAGCAGTTGTATCTATAGGATTCAATAGAGAGCTTTGTCATGACTTAGCCAAATGGCTAAGTCAGTATTTATATTTCTTTTCTTTTTCTTTTCATTTAATTAGGAAATCAACAGATGTATGAGAGGAAATGACTCAAAGGAGATGCATAGGACTTTATAAATAGAAGTAAATACAGAATGTGTATAAGTAGTATACAGAAATCAAATGAGGACTCTATTGAGTTCTTCTTGTCAACTCAGACTAGGAGTGGGACTAAGTCATCTCAACTACATCCTTACAAGCTTCAAGAAAGATTTTAGTATAGTGGAGATACAATTTCATAGTAAGTACTATAGTTTTCTTTTTTAATTCTTTCTAATGTGCAGTTAGCTATTTTAATGAAATTTTAGACATGTTTTGTGGGGCTTTCTATCGAAAATATATCAAGCTACCCCTTAATAATATTCCTAAGCAGATTTTGAAGGATCCAAAGTACTACTTTTTTTTTGAAGACTGCATTGTATCAAAAATGGCCACTTACTGATTTGTGAGTTGATGATCTAATAATTAAAAGGATCAAAAAAGCAAAGTTTAGACAGTAGCAAAAGATGTTGTTAAGTCTGAGGTTTATTCTCAGACATACAGTTCTTAAATATATAATTGTAGTAGTCTATGTACCAGAACAGCCTACCACATGATCACTACCTATTGTTCTATATATAGGAGTGCTATTGTTCTTGAAATAGGGATAACCTAACCATCTTAGGGCAGTTCTTTGTTCTATTCAAGGACAGATGATAATCTATGAGTAAAGATCAGTATTATATACAAACATTGAGGACCTTGTATCTCCATGGGATCTTATTGCCTCTGGTTCTATTTATAGCCAAAAGAAGTGCATTGAAGAGAGCTTCACAATGGTTATTGAAACAAACAATTATGTTAAGTGGTTTCTGAGATATCAGTGATTTAGTGTCTGGTGACTTGGTGATTGCTGACTGATCTGCTAATAACTTGGTGAATACTGATTGCCTTGAGACATTTTTGGTACTGTTTAAAAGGTCTTCTTAAGGGCTTTTGGTGGCTATTTAGATTGTTGAAATCAGTCAAGTATTCCTGGAGTTATAGTCCAAATGAAGTTTGTGATACATTGGAGCAATTGATGGATGCTATTTCAGTGCTCATATAAGTGCTGATACAGTCAGTTGTTTCAGAAATTGGAAGGGGTTTATTTCACAGAATGTTCTGATAGTATGTACTTTTGCACTCCAATTTTGTTATATTCTCAGTAGATGGAAGAGTAGTACTAGTAATGGACATGTTTTTGAAGATGCTTGAAAAAAGGATTTTTTAATACTAGAGGGTAAATTTTACTTGGCAAATGTAGGATTTCTATCTTGTGACATTTTGCTAGTTTTATATTGTGGTATTAGATATCATTTGAAAGAGTGGGAACAGGTTTCACTCCAGTATGCTTATTTGTTACTTTATAATATATTTCTACTAAAGTATAGCCATTTTAGACTTTGTGATGCAAGAGAGCTGTTTAATTTATGCCATGCCAAACTTCATAATGTCATTGAGCATATTTTTGGAGTTTCCAAACATTGCTTCAAGATACTCAATATAGCTCCAGAATATCCTTTTAAGATACAGTGTAAACTTCCACCAGCACTTTGTGCTCTTCATAACTTTATACAAATTCAAGATCCTTTAGATGATGCTTATAATGCTTATAATTTGAACTATGTTTCTTATTCCTAGTTGTCTCAAAATAATATAGATAATCAGAGAGATAGACTAGATGAAAATTATAAGGAAAATGAGGAAGGGATATTGGGTAGAAGGATAACTGCAGCTAAGCAAGCTTGGGCAAATGTACAACATGATAGAATTGCAGAGGAGATGTGGCAAGACTACCAAAACTATTTACAATTGCAGTAGTACTCTATTTAAAGTTTACTAAGTTGTAGTTTTAAAATTTCCATACAAGTTTCTGTATCATTATTCATATCAATAAGTAATTCAGCAAAAGATACTTCCTGAGATATGTAGAGACAAAACTTTGTCTTTTCATTCTTTGAGAATTCCTCTATCTCTTTGATAAATGCTAAAGCCTTACTCTTAATATCTCTGTTGTTATGAGAGCCCCAAACAGGAAAAGGTTTCCCATGCATTTGAACACTTAATCCAAAACCTCAAAGCATACAATGGAGTAAGGGTATAAATAGGATGGGGACTCAGTAAGTCAAATCACATGACAAGGTCAGGTGATCATAGAACATTCTGGAAAGAACATGTGATTGTGGGACTCTAGGGTACAGCCACTATAGTAGTAGTATAAGTAGGGCTGCAATCCAATAAAGAACTCCATTGAGTTCTTCTTGAACATCCACCTAGGGTGATCACTAAGGACATTTATTGTCTATCAATAACATCTGTCTGAGTTCCCATTTGACTGTAAAGTAATAGCATTAGCCATATTATCAATAGCTTGGGACATCTCCAAAATAGAAGCAGATATTAAGGCTTTACCAGCCCAATCACAATAGCTTTGCTTCTTAGATACAGGTCCATCAAGTACAGAAGTTTTGCACTTCAGTCTCTCAAAATATATTTGAGCTAAAGCAAATTATATTAAATTAGCATTTACCTTTAAAGCTGTAATTGAGGTTTCAACATTAATATCAGCTTCATCATCACCCTCAGATGATATTTCTAAGTCATTTTTATAGCTATAGCCAGCTTGAAAGGCATTAGCCCCAGTAGCAAGTGCTCTATTGAGCATTTCATCCATTTCAGCATAAATAGGAAAGAACTTTTCTCAATGGGGAGCAAAATGTGACTCAAACTATGCATACATCAAAAACATTAGTTAATTTTCAAGAATTAAAAGAATTGCATACCTGAAGCAAAGTCTTCCATTGTTCATTACTTGCAAATTGTTACAAACTTCATTTGGACCATAACTCCAGAAATACTTGACCGATTTCAATGATCTAAATGGCCACCAAAAGCCCTTAGGAAGATATTTCAAACAGTACTAAAAACATCTCAAAGCGATCAGTATTCACCGAGTTATTAGCAGATCAGTCAGTGATTACCAAGTTACCAGATACTAAATCACTGATATCTCTGGAACCACTTAACGTAATCATTTGCTTCAATAACCATTGTGAAGCTCTCTTCAATGCACTTCTTTTGGCTATAAATAGAACCAGAGGCAATAAGATCCTATGGAGATACAAGGTCCTCAATGTTTGCACATAACACTGATCTTTATCCATAGATTATCATCTGTCCTTGAATAGAACAAAGGACTGCCCTAAGATGGTTAGGTTATCCCTATTTCAAGAACAATAGCACTCCTATATATAGAACAATAGGTAGTGATCATATAGTAGGCTGTTCTGGTGCACAGACCACCACAATCATATATTTAAGAACTATATGTCTGAGAATAAACCTCAGACTTAACAACATCTTTTGCTGCTTGTCTAACTTTGCTTTTTTAAACACTTTGATTATCAAATCAACCAATCACAAATCAGTAAGTGGCCATTTGTGATAATATTATTGTCCTCTGTATAGCAACTTAGCCTGAGATAATTTAATCACACTCCAAGTCTAAGTTGACAAGAAGAACTTGATGGAGTCCCTATTAGATTTGTTATGAGAGCCCCAAAATGGAAATAGTTTCCTGTGCAGTTGAACACTCAATCTAAAACCTCAAATCATACAATGGGGTCAAAATATAAACAGCATGGAAACTTAGGTAATCAGATCATGTGACAAGGTCAGGTGATCATAGAACATTCTGGAAGGACATGTGATTATGAGCTAATAGTAGCACAGCCACTGTAAAGTAGTATAAGTAGTATTCCAATCTAATGAAGAACTCCATTGAGTTTTTCTTGAACGTCCACCTAGGGTGATCACTAAGGACATTCACTGTCTATTGGTAACAAGATTCTGTACACTACTTATACAACTACCATATGGTCTGTGCACTACTTTCCCACACTTATCATGTGATGTGACCCTTGTAACATCCTGACATATGACCATGATGTATGATATTTGTCATGTGACACTTGCCTACACTCCTTTCTTGTAGTAAGTCCAAATGAGAAGAGAAAAGAAAAAGAAAAAGAAAAGAAATATAAATAATGACTTGCAAAAAAAATCTTGAAAGGCAAATTTGAAAAGCTATTTTGCCAAGTCATGACACTCCACTTTTTGGTCCAAAAATACACCCATCAAAATCTTGTTATCAGCATCACTATATCTTGTACAAGGGTGAGGTGTTTTGACCTGACTAGGAGTTATGGCTGTCTGTGATTCAAAGGTGGTCTTTTTGGATTGCTTTACTTGAGTAGTGTTTGGGGAAACTGGTGTTATAGAATTCTTTGTTTTGTTTTTACTGCCCTTGGGTCTACCACATTTTTTTGGCTGGTCCTGAATAGCAGTGGGCTCTAAAGCTGGAATAGAGGGGTGTTGATTCTCTTTGTCATCTGAGAGTTCAGCCATAGGAGAGGGGGGAAAAAGAGAAAAAAACTGACAACTCGGTCTGATGTGCGCAGTTAGACTATATTTAATTCTTATGTCAAAAAATGGTTTCCGAACACTTTTGTATTGGATAGCAATGTGAAAATGTCAAAAATTATTCTCATATCCTTGTCTTATCCTACATATTAAATTTGGCAGACAACTGCTTATCCTATCTGAGTTGCAGAACAGGCCCTTAGATGATAATAATAATAATAATACCATGTCTCAGTAACACAATAGAAGTGAAACCCTAGTGAGTCAGTCCACATCAACAGCTCAATTTAGATGCAGACATAGATGTCAATTGCTGAATGTTGATTGGTGTATAATGTAATTTTGGCGTGAGCTCAGTGTTAGAGCCGTGTTGGCCGTGTGAAGATACCAGGTCCCATGACTGCGGCAATCATACGAAACCACTCCGGTCAGCGCAGGAGAAGGACTCGGGAACGGCTTCTTCCCACTCCAGTATGTGTTCTGCACTTTCACAGCTAATATAAAGACTTCATTCACCATATTAGTAGGACATAGTTTGTTACATACCCCTGTTGTTCTCCCGGAATAACCATGGTAGCTACACACACCCTCCCTCCTTTCCCTGATGATGTCCCTACCCATCCCCTCCTTGTCGTCGACTACGCCCTACTCAAAGCACAAGATCAACAAGAGATAGACAGACTATGGGAGGCTGCAACGAAGATAGGATTCTGGTAGTAAGCATAAATCTTCTCAGATGTTTACAGCCAAGATTTCATTCAATTTGGGCTAAAGCCTGAAGAATCATGAAGTCACAGAAGAAGTCGATGGAATGTTCAACCTTGGAGAGGAAACGATGAAATTACCTCTCGAGGAGAAACTCAAGTTCGAACAAGGAAATGAAGGCTCTTCTTTTGGGTGAGCTCCCAGCACTAAATCTTGGTTATTCTTAACTAAACTTCACAAGTTACAAAGCCGCAGGAGCCAATGCTGTGGACGCAACGGGTGAACTAGACACCGTTGAATTTCTCAACATCGCGAAAGACGACGTATTGATGGATCCTTCTCGTAAATACCCTGGACCCATCGATCGCGAAATGACTACCACCGTGAGACCATTTGTGCAGAAATCCTTGGAGGTCAATCAAACCATCCTTGGTATATTCAACGATAAGCTCGGTCTTCCAAAAGGCACCCTGACAGACCTGCACCCACCACGTGAACATAGCGGAAGTGAAGCAAGGCTGATCAAGAACCCACCGATGCCGCATAACATTCATAAGCGAGCAATCGGTGCTCATACAGATTTCGGATCTTTAGTAAGCGGCGTGTGACAATGAGTCTCCCTTTATTGACTGTCATATCAGTCGTTCTTGCATAACCGTCTAGGTGGACTACAAGTTCTTCCTCCTGGGTCAGAAGAATGGCAATATGTCAAGGTCCGCATATTTCACTCATCAGAGAGCATATCTTCACATGAACTTAGCCGATACCCGGACACGCTGTTTGTAATGTTGGTGACGCTCTATCCATATTTAGTGGCGGCATCCTTCACTCCAATCTTCATCGTGTCCTGTGAGCCAAACAGCATTACTAAAATTTCGACTATTAATCATTGATCTAGCCCTCCGCCGGGTGAACAATCTACTTTTGAACGATGGTCTCTCGTATTCTTCACCCGCCCAGGAAATAGCAAAATCCTTCGTGCGCTGAAAGAATCCAGTCCGATTATTGCTGCAGCTGTCGCATCAAACCCAGACTCTGAATTTGAAACAGCTTCGACTGCTGAAGACTGGTTTGCTCGAAGGATCAAGTACCAAAGAGTTGCTAATCGTAAGGTCTGTATCTATTCGTGCTACTATGTTAAAAAGCGGCCGTTGATCACGTTTATAGGGCCCAGAGAGCTGGATGGCGAGTCGCGGAACTGAGACTGATCCTGCTGTGGCTTAAGTGATTTATATATGTATTTTATGACCTCGAAGATCACTTTCTGAAGATCACTTTCTGAAGATCACTTTCTCGACACTCACCTCATGTTCAATTTATTATAAACGAAACTCACAAGAACAGACACCCATTTTCTGTGTTATCAATCCGATCACAAAAAGATGGAAGCCTAGTGCAGAAAAATTCGACTCTGGCAAGTTGCAACTGCCCTAATATTGATGACATGTTATACGTCCCTAGCAAATGAATATTGAAGCACGATGCGACATAAAAGCATTCAGCAACGTCCAAAAAAAGGCGCTCAAAACGAAAGCAATAGCATTATCCCTTGAGCATTGAAAAAAAAGTGGAATTTCATCATAATTTCATCCTCTCGCTTCAACTCTCGCAACAGCTTCCATGAAATTCGTGTTTTTGAAAGTCTGTACCTTTGCAGCTTCTTTATCCCCTGTTCGGTTGTACAGCTCTATAAGATTTAAGAAAAGTCAACAGGGGAAAAGATATATACTTATCATCATACCCAAAAATCGTTCGCCAATCCATAGTCTCAGGTGCGCATTTCCAACTGTGTCAGCTACTGCTACCGTTGTGGCAGTGGGTTGTGTTGGGGGCGCATGAGCCTTCGACGATCTGGGTTGAGTACCCAAACCTGCAGCAAGATTTTCAGCTGTCTCAAGCATTTTTTTGGCGTGTTGATTCGAGGTGTGTAAATAATGAGAAGCAATCAAGGAAAGAACCAATGCTCGTAAATGATTGTCCTGTGATGTAGTCGAAAGATTCAGCGCACGTCGGAGATGGGTTCTTGTCACAAAGTTAGATCGCACGATACATTGAAGGACTAGGATACTTACTTTGCCTTGACAAATTCCTTGGTTAAACAGCTATCCAGCACCTCAGCAATCGTGTCGAGTGTGCCACCAAGACCACGACAATCTTGCGTCACAATCTCCCCAGTCTTTCTCAGTTGATTCAGCTCCTTTTCCCTCGCCTCTTCAGTCATATCACTGGTCAGTGTTTGCCTTAGTATTCCGATGCGAAGCCAAAGCTCCCCTGCACGAGCAACAGTGTTAAGCCATAAATCTTCCTCTCCGTCAATATTGATATCTTCTGCAACCTGATTCGATCGGATATCAACTGACATCGGTTTGGATTTGGACCGGGTGTTTGCGGATGAGTGGTGGTCACGTTTCCGAGATAGCCATGCAGCTATCTGGTAGCATTGTAGAGCTCGGTCCGGTTTATTGAGAGCATGAGCCAATTGGGCTTCGTAGAGGGTAAGACGAGCAGCGTAGGATGAAAAAATTTCTTGTGTTCGCGTATACGAGATGGCCTCATCGATCATCTGTGTTGGCGTTGCAGTAGACAATTGAGCTTGAGCACAGTACATGGGGATCAACGTACATGCCGAGCTTCGTCAAACTCGCTTCGCATGATAGAGGCCTAAGTTCACCGTCAGGATATACGTTGAGGAAACGAAAGTGTAGACATACGCAGATGAGCTCACACATGAGGTCAGTTCGTAGCCTTTTGAGACGGAAATCGATGCTCCTGGCGTCTGGTATGGCAGCCCACGGGAGAACTAGCAGAAAATAAGCGCATATAGGGACATGTAATACAGGTTCACTCGCAAGCAATCTCTTTCTTCATCTCCTTGTCAACAGCAGTGATGCCCTCAGAAGCGAAGACCTTTTTCTTAGGTTTCCTCCCGACCAAATCACGTTTGGCGAGACTAGAAACGAGGAACCCAAGGACATAGACCACTCGCGGATGAGTCATTTGATAGAACAATGGAGGACAGTTGGAGAAAGGAATCTGCAGAGTTCCTGTCAAGAAAGCAAATGCTGGACATTCAGAGTTCCGTACCTCAAAGATCCCAGTCTTGGGAAATTGATGCAAATGAGTATCAAGCAACTCATGTAGCCACTTGAGTCGCGGACTAGTAAGACTAGAGTCTCCAGTATAAGTGTGAAAAACAATGCCGAGGATGAGCGTATGGACGATGAGCGCATATTCAAATGTGGACCTCGAGCCTGTCGTGCTTGAAGGCGGAGAGGGCAAGGACAATTGTTCTACTTTTTCAAATGGTTTCGCCTTGTCATCAGCGAGGCATTTGAGCGTGTCTTGCATATCCAAGACGGCCTCGGCAGAATCTACACACTCCTTCACGTCACACCACAGACCGGCGCGCATGACAGCACGGAGGCGGAGGACAGAAGTCATCTGTACGATGACTTTGTCTCCCCTACGCAACGCGCAATCATGCAGATCGCCAATTGCATCGAGAGAGCGGGCTGTGTTGTTCAATTTGTCTGAGTTCTGGGAGCTGATGCCCGCAATAAGGGCCAGATGGAAGGTATAAACGACATGTGGTGGGTCGTTATCAGTCAAGCTTGCTAATGCACGCTTCAGGTTGCTCTGACCAGCTTTGGAGTTGCCGCATTCAAGAGAAAATTGAGAGGAGAGCTGGCAAAGTCTGTGCCGATAAAGGCAGAGTGATGGGAGCTGGAGGGGATTATGTCAATGGCGACAAGCAACTTTCAGGCTGCTCACCTTTTGTGCAATCAATGACTGAAGAAGATATGTCTGTTAGCATGATTTAGTGCAAGGATCAGATCACTAACGCCCTTTGTTATGGCTTTCTGGATCTCGGCCTTGATTCCAGGAGAGGAAAGACCGATCTGGAGTCCAAGTTCAGCAAGTCCTGTTGCTGCACGACACTCGACAGCACGGTCAAGACTCGTCATGATAGTGCATTTTTTGAGAGCATGATACGAAAGCGCTAGAGACCGTTGATGGTTTGTATGGGTCGGAGGATGCAGCAACAGGCAAGGCAAACTAAGCAAAAGACTTGTGAGAGTCAGATGAGGTAGAGAATCTTGGCCTGCAAACAATCCCTGCTCTGTTTTCTGTCGTTTTGCAGGGCTAGGATCGTTGCTCATCATTGAGCCCAGGAATGATGTGACATTGCTATTCAACGTGTGACATGCCATAATTACTATCATAACAATCATCGTAGGAATCCAAAGAGAATCTAGAAACTTCAAATTCCAGCCAGAGAATTTTTCCTAGATCTGACATGCAACATGCATTGATTGTTCTGGGCCATCCACACATCTTTGTGGCTTGTGGGCTTGGTCATCAATCAATTTTAATAATTGGTCAGGAAATTTTAGCAAACTGAGAAGTTTCCTAATGTCATTTGTCGATTTTTTGCAATGATAAGAAATTGTACCATAGGTTTTTCTCAAAATGAATCAGCTCTTTCTCATAAATAATTGAGCACAAATATAGCATTCGCTTGATCAAATCGTTATTGTCCATGGACACGTTTCACCAACAACTACGGATCAAGCATCTAGATCCAACGAAATTTAAGATTCAAGCTCCGATCACGGACACTATGACCGGCCGTGTGGTCGCCCTCTGTATCCAGCTCAGTGGTCACCCAAGAAATGAGGCTATCACGTCGACGAACGGTCGAAATTAAATCGCATATATACCTAACGGTGCACCAACGATGCACTGAGGTTAGTGTGAACAGTCCACACATGAAATATCTAGACCGATCAATTAACAATCGCCGATGCGTTGTTCCTAGATGGCCATTTCATAAAAATACTGCTGTGGAGATGATGGCATAAGGACACGTCAACACCTGAAAATGCAGTGGAATGTTTCATGACCACCCCTGAAAAATCTTTTATAAGGCTTCGGGATACACTGTCTCTCTCTGTGTGTCTTTCCTGCCATTTCCTCACTTGCAGATATGGATACTCACTTAAACCCCCACCTTTTCGACCAGCTTCCCTACGAAACCAAGTTCCAGATCTTCCAAGACGCTTTCGAGAGTGACCAGGAAGCACAACACCTAGCTCTTACGTGCCAGGGTGCCTTGGATTTGTAAGTTTTGTCTCTTCCCCCTCTCCTACACGATGAGCCTCTTAACACTTTCAATCTATGAATGGATAACCAAGAAACGAATGCCTCCTATTAAAATAATCAACAGAATAACTAGAACTCAATAAACTTGTTACAAAAACCCTTTCTATTGATATATGATAGATCACTTGATTCCTCGCAACCACAGACCAGCAGCACATCTGTATATTGTCTGTGCACCTTCCAACACTAATTCTGCTATTCGTGTACCTTGTTGGTAGTGGATCACTAATGAAAATCATGTCCTGCATTTTCTGCCCTTAAAATTCAGTATATTTAATGAGAGCTCCAACTACTCAGAAAGACTAGAGCCACAAAAATGTTACCCATGGCCGATGAATTTCTCCACTAGAACATGTTTCATCAACGAAAATGGTGAACACTACACAGGTCCTCTATCCCCATCGGGTGAAGCAGGTCACGCTCTTCACATGCTCGTGAGTCATGCTGCCTACACCATCACCGAGCGTGAATTACTTTGACTGACATAAGACACTTACTTGGATCGAGAGATCATTGACTGCATCAGTCAAAGCTTTATCAAATGATTCACCAATGATGAATGTCATTCAATTGTAATGTTTACCTGGAAGAGAAATTCATTTGGAAATACAGAGCGATCTCCATAGCCCTTTCTCTCTCATCTATTGGATTTACAGAAAGAAATGTAAGAGAGAGACGACGTACTCCGTTGGAGGCCGTTCATCATAGTGGCAAATAGTGTTGTAAAAAAATTGATTTCTAAGCCAGCATCGGTTCAAATGTTGACGTTATCAATAGGGCTTTCCTAAAATGTGGTACACGGAGCACTGCATTTATTTGATGGTTTCTGGTAATAATTTGACTGACCGGTATATTACTCTCACACCACAATGCTGACAGCTTTACCATTGAGCTGACCACTCTCAATTGTCGACATGATGGTTTGATTGGAATTTACTCCAGGACCAAACGACCAGATTAGGTTTGCGTTTTTGTGGCAATCTCAAACCTAATCTAGTGGTCATATCAACAATAGTGAAAGTGGTCGATTCAATCAATGGTGAAGCTGTCAGTACTTGTGGTGTATGTGGACCTCGGCAAACAATAAACCACTTAAGTTATATTTAGCTTGATTGAAACAGAATTACTGGTATTATGGAGAAAACAGCATGGTGACCAGGCCTCATGGTACAGGGACAATACATTGATGCTCGGGATGGTGGTGAAGCATCTCATGACCTCTGAAAATCTTAAAAGACCCTCAGGGTATGCCATCTCCCTCCACCAATTCCCTATGGCGTCGTGCCCCAGCTTCCACTTTTACAACAAGTTGCCTTCCGATGTACAACGGCTGATATTTGAAGAGGCCTTCGAAGCCAGTGATTGGAATGCAGTGGAGTTAGCGTGGGTGTCACGCGAAGTCAGGGACTGGTGAGTTCTGTCCTCCCTTATGGCGTACCTTTCTCTGAATCGATTTGTCCAGGATAGAGCCTCTTGTGTATCAGGGTGTTGCAGTCCTTCAAAATTTGTCACGGGTTCACAGAATACGTTATAATATGTTCATAAACCGGATCCAAGGACAACAAGAACATGAAAACCGATATACAAATTATGTACAGCGGCTCGTGGTGTATGACGCCCAAATTGCCGCGAAACTCGTGCCGCTGTGTCCGAACCTCAAGAGTCTAGCACTCGGGACTGAATGTTATGAAAATATAGCAATATTAAGTCCCCTTTTTGTCCCTAATGCCTTCCCCTTCTCAAATCTCCGACGGCTTTCCATTCAATGGAAAATGCTCCCTTGTGAGCACCGCTCTTGCTACCATCCAATTTTCCGGGGTCTAACACATCTTGAAACTGATATCGGTTGCAAGTCGTGCTGGAATGGATTCCCTCAACTCAAGAATTTGACAAATTTGCGGTTGAAACTCCAAGATTCAATAATTCCAGATCCTTACAGGCTTCTGTATGCATTTATGATTGCGGACATCATCTGTTGGAGATTTCCTACAAGTCTAAATTACATCACGTTCTGTTTTCGACCCGACCATTCCGCCAACATAATCAATGAAGGACTTGGCAGATTTTGTTGTAATGTCGACACAGGAAAATTGAACCACCGTCTTCTGTTTGACTGGTCATGTTTCAGGCCTTTACATCCAATAATCAGAAATGCGGTCACCAGAGACTGGTTCGATCTCATAGACTCATGGGTGTATCTTCCGCGCTGTCACCATGACTTTTGGAGGAGAGAGGAATTGAAGATCGACAATCGCAATCGCATGTATGGTCGGGTGTAGAATATAAATTGGGCTTACTTCAGTTTGACGGAGACTTTTAAAATAAAAAATCAAATCAATTATGTAGTTATGGAAAAACATTCTTGGTGCTTTTCGGAAAACTACAAAGGAAAATATTGAATGATAAAAGTTGGCTACACTCTTTCAACACGCTCTCTAAACCTGGCAAAATCTCGCAAAATTTCGGCCCAGCATGATGGTGGCAGTGCAAGGTGCGGTTTGCCTATCACTGATAAACACCCTCCGCACAAGGCCAAAAGAAACCACTCTCCAAGTCAGAAGATAACCTCCTCATTACAAAAAAACAAGTAACCTCAGAGAACATCTCTGGGAGATAGTAGTTGCAAGTACCCTCACCAATGCCCATGCAGTGAGGCCAGACTAAAACTTGGCTGACATAACGTCTTCTCCAGACAATAAATGCACATCTGCGAGACATAACGGGTTCATCAAATACTTGACTTCGAACACCAATGATTCCCCGTGAACACATCACGACATATGAGATGGACTAGAAGACAACACACACACAACCCAGACGGACCAATGTCTACACGCAGGCAAGCGAATCACTCAAACAGGATGCCATCTCCAGCAAAGCTAGCGACCCATCATTCCTCATGCTTGAATGTTGTCAGCCAATGAAATACGAGGTCCTGTCCCCATCATCAGCGAAATAAACAATTTCATATTAAAGTGGCAGTCCAGGCCCCTTCCCCACTGAATCCGCCCACTCGCATCACTTGGAACTTGAACGGCATGTACTGTTATGGTCACGAGTGGAGATCGCAACAACAGCCGAGGCAGCAGCAGCAACTTCGAACTGATGTGTCACTGAAGGTAATACCCTCGTCTACAAAGGTGACGAGTGGGGTGGACTCGTTGGCAGTTCCCTTGAAATGGGTACGATTCAAGAGAGAATATCAACACTTGTAGTGGACAAAGATCTCGACGCTTGGAAGGACGTCAAGCTCTTTCATGATCCCTGCAGATCTGCGTCGCATGATAATTATGGACCGGAATAGGGGTGTGAGTCTGAGATCCAGTATCGTCTGTCGAGATGTCTGCAGTGTCTGATTGATTGTTCTTCCACTATTAACATGGTTGGACGTTGCGCTGCTGATCCTGGAGATATTTTGGCTTAGGTGAAGGGCGACGATACACTGAGACGCAGTTTATGCCATGAAGTCGGGGATCGGCCTGTCTTTGTTGCCGTGTCCGTACTTGTCAATGACAGCGATACGGATCATTTGATTTATTAAACTTCGGATAAGCTGTGGGGACAGCTTTACGCTGCTGAGGAGGCTGAATGCAGCCGACCTTGCTCAGTCAGATGTTAATAAATCCTTTTAATGCGTCGATTGGTCGGATCACTGTGGAGGATGCTGAGCCCGAATATGATTCATGGCCAACTTTCAATCATTGAGCTGCAGCGAAATTGATGGTAAAGATATTTGTGTCTGACATTAAGGCCATTGAGCACATACGCCGTCTTGGGTGGTGAATAGGAGAGTAATAATAAGCGTTAGCCTGATGTCGAGAAACTGATAGACTTTTCGTTCGGCGTCGGAGACCAATGGTATCAGATATGTCTACACTTGTTCCCAAAGCGCGGCAATGATTTGTAATCTGGCTACATTATTTGGAGCAACGTTGATGGACTGCAAGATATGTGAGCAAATCCAACGTCAGTTTTTCTGCGAAACATGCCTCAGGACTCAGTAAGCCTGGATTTTACTCTGGAATACAGGAACTCAACCGTCCAGATAGCCTTAGGGATTTCCGGCTCAGGACGCGACACTATGCAGCTGAACGGGATGCTCAGATAGCCAGGGCTTCTCGGGCCCTTGAACACACCAACAATATTCGTGTTCCCTGGGCACATGCTATGGACTTGCAGCGGAAAGTGGAAGAGATCCACGCAGGCCTTGCAGCACTCAGGCGGGATAATGACAAAAGTTGGTTGTTTCTACTTTGATACATTCAACACGACTAATTGCATTTTGGATAGAACGAGACCGTCTCCGTTGTCTTCGAGAAACACTTGCATCTCGGCGTAGGACACTTTCAGCGGTAAAACTCCAATCCCCTTCCTCTCCTTCTCATGCCCCTGGTGATGCATCCAGAGAGGCTCAAGAGTTGGCCAGCTTATCGGCCACTATTGCTCGTGCTCGCTCTGGTCTCGTGCAGGAGTTGGTGGAAGTGTTCAATATTGTCCAGGTTGGAGGCCGGCCACCAATCGGGAGTAAAGCTGGCACTAAGGGAGAATGGAAAATTGGAGACTTGATTCTGCCAGTTCCAGGAGATATACGACGTGCGTTTCTTACAATTCATATTTGCAGCCCCCGTCTTATGAAATCATCCTCTGTCTCACACCTTGATCTCAGGTTATCCTCCCGATCATATTAACGCCGTCATGACGCACACTATTCATTTTCTGTGTCTTCTCACCTTTTACCTTGGAATCAAACTACCGTTCGAGATCACTTGGAGCGGCAAGAAGCTCGGACTGGGTCAGCCATTGATCAGTGCTATCAAGGGCACTGAGAATGGTGGCTGGGCGAAGTGAGTTCCTTCATTTTTGGACGGATCCTTTGACACGATCCTGCTCCAAGATGGTACAAGAAGCATCCTCTTCATCTATCCTCCGTTCCCTCTGTCCCGACCAGAGCCCCGTCTGCTCTTCCTGGGATGCAAGTACGCCAACACGAAGAAATACCTGCAGACGTGTCTGTGTCCGAGTCATACTATGATTCACTACCCCCAGAACAGCCACAATCGTCATTTTCAACTGCTCTAGCAATGCTACTCTATGATGTTTCCTATCTTGCATGGACACAGAATGTCCAAGTCCCTCTAAGCCAGACTGGGGATGTCTTGAACAATCTATGGAGTGTTTGCTGTAGCTCAGACTTGGGAAGGTTTGTGAAGATGTTGGTTCAGTACTTGAATGGCATTGAATTGTGACGAATCTGTATAGAACATCGCATGAGGCGACACCTCTTCTACCCCCGCCAACCCCAGCTTCATTTCCCCTAGATTTTGCACAACTTCGGCAAGCAACAAACATGAATCCTGCTTCTCGGGCTCGTGTATCGCGGGTTTCAATTCCAGCTTCAACGACTTGTGGACCTTCCAGATCGGACGGGCGACACATTTTGATTCAGAGGACTCTACGTGGACAAAAGATCGATGAAGGAGTGGAAGACGATTGGGATTTTGTGGATGAAGACGTTGGGCTTGACTAGTAGTCAAATTTCGATTGACGAACTTTTCGCGAACCAGCCAATCAAATAACCGTTTGAGATATTGTACAAATTAATCAGACACTTTCCACACATGGACGAACCGATTTAAAATTAAATGATCATGACAGTAAGGAATCGATGTAAAATATGACTATCTGCCTCGCTTCAGGAGTCACCGACTATCATGAACGACTAGGGAAGTAAGGAAATGTGTGTACATATTTCTCTAAGTCATAAATGGCCGGTTGCCAGGTTTTAACTAGTCTAAAATATTTGAAGGATAGCATGGGTGCAAAGGTCCATAATGATTAACACCACTAACGGCACGGTGGATCAAAATGACATCAGTGTCATTGACGGAGGAGACTTCATAAAGAGTTGAATTCTTTCAGTAAAGCATCGACGCCGGAAGGGGAGACGGCCGGCACCGAGACACACGAAGGGATGGGGGCCGTCGAGTAACTCGAGGCCAAGGTAGTCATCGATTCACCCGAGGAGATGGAGAGCATCGGGGCACATGTGGGGATAGAAGGCATTGAGTAACCCGAGGGGAAGGAAGAAGGGACGACGCCGCTCAAGGAGGAAGGGACGACGTCGCTCAAGGGCTTGGCTAAGGAAGGAGCACCTCCACCACTTGGAGCAGCATATGCTGAGATAGCGAGAGTGATGAGGACAGTAACTGATGACACTTTCATCGCAGTTGAGTGCAAGTGTGTTACGAACTAGAGCAAGAGAGCAGGTAGAATCGCGAAAGTGAGGTATCGACTTGAAAAAAGCTTGAGGTTCTGTACGCACTTTATATAAGCGAATCCAACAGCACTAGGGTGAGACCTCCATTTCTCCGGGAAGACGAGAAAGGAAAAAATTCATATGTGGAGAGCTAGCGCCTACGTCGGCACCTCACTAGAACAAATTTTTGACAAAGATGGTCAAGACTGAAGAACAATCGGTTTCAGTGGTTTCAATGAGAATGGATTCTAAAACCTAGTGAGCCCCTGTTCACTAGCTTCATGGGAACCATATAAATGCAAAAGTCTCCAATAATGTCAAGTGCTACGCACCTAGTCATAGTCATCAAAGAAAGTATAATGCCAGTGTAGATGAGCTATGTAGACATTCAACAATTGCTCTGAAAATTGTTAGAAGAACGTCCAAAATATTGGGATGCTACTCCAAAACTAGGCGTACATTCGCCAAATTAGGTGAGATGATCCAAATGCCGAACAACAGTCTTATTTTCTTTATCCGACATGGGTCGGCTAATGCCGAAACAAGGCAAGCGAAATGTTTCAAAGATGCAAAGGCCAGAGCAGCCGGAGTGGCAGGTAAGAAAGAGGCATCGTATGTTACTCTTCGATACGAGGTATGAGCAATTTACACCACCCTTGAAATTGACGGAACAAAAAGCCTTTCGATGTGTGCGTACATGCGTGGATGCCAATAAACTAAATGATCAACAAAAGCAATAGATCTAATGCCGCAGCAATGACAATAGTCACGCATGAAAGTATGAAAGACGTAACCGACGTACTCTAAGCTATCTCCCAATGTGTTTGATGATCAAGGGTAAAGCTCCTCCTTGAGAACAAGACCTGCAAGGCCACGTCAACACCAAAATTACATTTCTATGAGATCACGGACCAAGCTCTTCCCGCAGAGGTTGCAGTTCCTGCAAGTAGAGCTCATACTGTTGCTTGTTCTCGACCTTCTCCTTGACACCTTCGAAAATGCGGATAGCGGTGGCATAGTCGTTTACGCGCCTCGCAGCCCTCACAGCGGCCTCAACAACTGTGGTTGAAGGTACTAAGTCGTGTGCGAAGCAGTTATTCAGGCCACGCTGAACTTCGAAGAGGTCTTCAGCATTTTGGAAAAAGTGGACGTATCGTTCGGAGAAGGACTCAAAAGACTCTCCAGCGTGTCCCGAAGCATAGCGAGCAAGGAATGGAATGGTCCGTGCAGACGACAGAGACAAAGAGGGGCGCGAAGTCGCACGGAGAGCTGCAGAGAGAATTTGGGTACGCATAATGGATAGATGAGTAGAGAAAGCGGTTCCCGGAATTTTCCGGAGGCGTTACTTGTCACGATGTAACTGGGATGAGAAAGATGGTCAATTTTAAATCGTTAGCCTGGTGCTAGCGACACTATTGCTGTGTTTAATTTGTTAGTGCCGTTAATGATAAACACAGCCTCCACCGTGGCAGTGAACAAGTCGGATCATGCCCACGGACCCTTATACCTACTCCCGAGTGGACAAGTACAGGCTCTGAGACTCAACCGTCCTGTCCTCGTCGGCCATAGTACAGAACTCACTGGCTATCAGATCCTTTCTGATCAACCCTTCAATATTTTGACAGCGTATCGATAATCTATACGAACACTTATTCTACGATGTGCTCATCTATCGGGGTACCCGTCTGTCTATCGGGTGAACTCGATAGTGTACTTGTGAGATTGTAGATCATTCATCTCCGGGAGAAAGCACATGAATGCTACATTGCCTTCATGTCATCGGTCCCGAATTCGCTTCCTGAAAAGGGATTCGGGCGGTATCACGTGTTGGTGATCGCCTCCTGAAGCAGAGATGTGCCACCTCTTTACATCCTTATAGGTTCTCACTGCGGTCATCATACCACCTGGAACAAGTATGTGGACATGAGTGGGGGTTTGACGAGGGTCTGACACTACAACCAATCTTACCGGTTAGCGGCGATCAACTCAATGCACAGCCGCGTCAAAAAGTCGGGTGCTGTGCCGGCTATTTTAGGCTGAGAGTCGGCATCGCCTTCTGGGGCAGGGAATGAAGTCTAGGGTATATAATGTCTGCAACGACTCCTTTCTCTTCTACATTGATCCATACAGCCCCCAATGCAGAACGAACTTCCCTACGAGTACTCTCTCGAGTCTATCAGCTCTCCTACTCTCTTCTGCTCCACCTACATATCTTCCTCTGTTGATCCCGCTGGAGGCATGTATGCCGCACCTCACATGGCACGCTGTCCTGGAGGTATCCCAGTTACTTACAGCCCTACCAAACGCCACTCTCCCGAAAGTGTCCTTGCCCTCGATGCGCCTACCCAACCGAGGCGATACGTCACACCCTCCGTCACGTCTCGCAAAGACGTTCCTTCTTTCTACACCCAGAAGAAGCGGCGCACATCCCTTCCGTCCGAAGGCGAAGAGGATGAGCTGGAGGAGGAGCGGTCTGGAATTCCCAACAATGACCAACAGGAGATCGAAAAGAGGAGGAGGAAGAACACAATTGCAGCTAGAAAGAGTAGGATGAAGAAGCTCGAGCACAAGATTGCGCTCGAGCAGGCAGTTGAGCGGTTGACCACCGAGAAGGAGATCTGGAAGACCCGCGCTTTGACGCTGAGGTCTATCCTCCACAAGCACGGCATACCCTGCCCCGACTTCGACGACTGATCGTCATCCATAATGACAGTTTTCGAACTTGATCCATCATCCATCATCCATCTTCCCGGCTCAATCAGTTTCATCCACACCCATTGTGTGTTTTGTAACCGATTCGTGGAAGCCCATGATGATATCTGTGCCAGTGAGTACTCTGTTTTATTACTATCATCGGGGTCATATATGCTGACTCGGCTTGTTCGCCCCTATAGCAACGTTCCGGCTCTCACACGAAAGACTTGTTACCATATAGGAGGTGGAAACATCGATCTGAGAGCTACATCCGAATTTTTTCGTTTGTTCAGAAGTACAGAGTGGAGATGACAGATACAATTGTTTCTGAAGTTGACATAAGCATGGACTGTTTTTTTGTCTATAGTATTCGAACTTTTTCGAGGTTGACTTGTATATATCATTATTTTATTTGGTCTGACTACAAAAATGACAAAAGTTGAAATCTCAGGTGCTGCAAAGAATGCTCTTTCTCGGTACCACCTAGGAGCCGTGCAACCACCGATTGATATGTAGCTCATTCGAGTCCGATGGATGATCCGGCTTCAGTCTTCGTTTGAGAAAAGTGAAATTCGTCACTTATTAAAAGAGTTCAACCTTTAATAAGCATCCGCAATTTTTATCTGTTTCATACTGCCACCTATGAGATGATTTATAAAATTCAGGTAGAGCATAAAAGCGCTTACTGGAGGGTGAGGCTGTTGTTTTCCAGGAAGCCTGGTTCAGAAAGCACATTGAAAATATATTTTTTCGGAAAGACACTGACGTCATTACATAACTGGTTTGATTTTTCAAACTCAATTAACTCAATTAGAGGCATCGAGTTTGTTCTTCAAGTCCGGTCTATTGCTGTGTAGAAAACAATTCCCGATATCTACTATCTACACTAAGCCGTATGTACGGTTACGATTCTCGATATCCAATTCCGCCCTCCTCCAATAGTCCTCATAGCAGGAAGGTGGGTATATCCAGGAGTACACAAAATCAAGATCGCATCTGAGGAGAGTTTGCTCACTGGTAGCTCGCTTAGGTCCAAAACCCGACCAGTCTAACAGAAGACGAGAGTCGTATTTTCCTATTTCGATATCCCAACAAATCTGAGTGCAGTATTCGGAGGCTGAGTACGCGGCACACCGGGATTCAAACATGACCGTAAAGTATTTCAGGCTTGAAGGAAGATTTGGAACCAGAACATGGATGACGCTGTCAAGCGCATATTCAAGAGCCCTCGCATTTTCAATCACTGTGTATCTGCAGTTTAAGCACAAATTTGTCAAGTTCTTGAGTGAAGAGAGGTCAGACCAATACATCTTTTGATCGTAATTGACCTCAAGATGAGTTAGACTCCGGAAAATTGGATTATGAAATGAGCGCTGCTCGGGAGGAAGTATCTTCCACCGAAGATAAAGCCGTCGGAGTTTTGGAAAGGATAAGGTGTTAGAGGTGAAAAGGGGATGCATTATTGCTTGATGGGGCTCCCCAGGAAAACACAAGATTGCTAGGCTCGTGAGATTTCTGCACAGTGGCAAAAAAGTTGGGGCCAGGTGCAATTCGTTGATCATGAGCCGCTGGACATGTTTTGTATATAAATCTTGAGGTTCCCATTGGGTTTGGAGTCTAGCTAGTAGCATCTTGTAACGTATTCGATTGATTCGCAGGGGAAAACGTATTTTGAGGATCGACGAAAACACCCTCATACACCCGAGGCTCTATCCTGTACAGATTGATTCAGAGATAGGTCATAAGGGAGGAGCAGAACTCACCAGGCCCTGACTTCGCGTGACACCCATGCTAACTCTACTGCGTCGCAGTTACTGTCTTCAAATGCCACCTCGAAAATCATACGCTTGACATTGAGAGGCAGCTTGTTGAAAAAATGGAAGTTGAGACAAGACGTCATGGGGGATTGTTGGAAAAAATGGCATACCCTGAGGGTTTTTTAAAGATTTTCAGAGGTCATGAAATGCTTCACCACCATCCCAAGCATCAATGTATTGTCCTGTGCCACGAGGCCTGGTCACCATGCTGTTTTCTCCTTTATCATGACTAGATCAAAAACTTGAGCAAATGATTATTGATTTGTCAGTAGATAGCATGCTATTTTTGATAGCCTCAAGTCTCCATACCTGTCATAACTTGGCAAAATGGCTAAGTCATTATTTTATTTTACTTTCTTTTACTTTTCTTTTCTTTTTTTATCTGGACTTACTATACAAGGAAGGAGTGTGGGAAAGTGTCACATGACAATGTTGTATGTTACAGTCACATGTCAGGATGTCAGGATGTCACATCACATGATAAGTATGGGAAAGTAGTGCACAGACCATATAGTAGTTGTATAAGTAGTATACAGAATCAAATGAAAACTCTATTGAGTTCTCCTTGTCAACTTGGACTTGGAGTGTAATTAAGTTGTCTTAGGCTAAGTCACTACACTAGAACTTGATTCCACATCCAGAGCACTATCTGCCTTGGACCTTGCTTATCTTAATTCTTATAATCTTTTTGACTCTCAACTGGTGGTCATCATGATTACTAGTCATCTCCATACATAGCCAGGCCCTTAGCTTGAGGAGACTTAATAGTCAGTTAGGGACTATCAGTGGAAGCACAGTACCAAGCTCAGGTATTGTGTCTGAGACCTGACCTTACAATTGAGTGGTGCTCAGTAGTTTACTCATACTTTTTTCACTTTGTAAACCTTGTGCTAAAGTTCTATTGTGGACTGTGTACACAGAGGAGTAATGCTGTATCCTTAGAAAGGCATTTAGGTTAGAGATCCTCTCCTTGGGGTAATAGTATAACCATATTATTATAGTAGTAGCAAGTAGGGCAGTAGGACTCTAGCTGGGTAAAGATCTTGTACCCTAGTAGATGTAGTGTAATTAGTGAAATCAGACTTTCATTCAACTTTTCTAGGGATATATCATAATGTCTCTAGAACAATACAACTCTCTTATGAGCAGCATGCTCAATCAACAGCATACTGTTACACTACCAATGAATTTTCTGTGGAAATGTAACATGGAATACACTTTATACCCCTAAATTCAGTATCTGAGTTCATCCTAGAAACCTCCTACAAGCCCTTAGACATATAAAAGACCACCAAAGGTCACTCCTACCAGACAGTCACCAAGCTGTCACTTACTTAATAGCACATACCTCAGGAGGTAAGACTGGTGAGCTAGCATCAGGTTTCTTAGAAACAGACTATTAATGTTGATGCTCTAGAACTCAAAAACTCTAGAACACCTTTGGAATGTTGTAGACTTTCAATCTAGAACAGACTAGATGAATATAATGCCAAAGCAACAGATCAAAAGTCTATCAATAACTTGTAATCTTATCATTGCTAGACTCAACCAAGAAGTGAACATGGTACACAATGATATCATGAGCTAACATACTTACATGTGCTAAAGCCAGTTTCTAGATTGTACTTAGGTAGAAAGTAGCCAGTTGGGAGGTCAGGAGATATTGATAGGAAGTGGCAGTATAGAGGTGGAACAGGAGCACATGGTAGTGACAGGCTGGTATGGTAGGATGGAAGGCAATGTTGGACATATCCACATGGTGCAATTGTAGAGAAGAGAAGGAAGGGAGGCTAGAAGAAGAAGTGCAAGGGTGACTGGAGCAGAGTGACTCCAGGAGAAATCTTAGTATATAAATAGACTCTGAAATGCATTACAACTTACCTCCAGAAGAAACCTCAGAGAATAGAATAAGACTCCTGGAGGGTAATCTACACTATATATACAAGCCCTCTTGACTATGGAATATCTCAGCCATCAGAGACAAAAATACAGGAGTGGGCAACTAATTAAATATGAGATAATTGGAATTTAATTAGTTGCAGGGTTGCTCTGGTATACTACCACTAGCACATCAGGAGTGGACTTTGATGCCATTTCACTACATTCACTCCCTGTAAGGACTTAGACTGAGATGTCTTAGAAACTACTCCTAGTCTAAGTTGACAAGAAGAACTTAATAGAGTTCACGTTAAATTCCTCTACTACTTATACAACTACTACTTGGTCTGTGTCACTATCTTCCCATGGTTCCCATGTGACTAGTCATGTGGACATTACTGACTGTGACTCATAACCCGTGTAACTCTGTGACATTTAGTTATGTGATAC